>BDRX01000042.1:117740-156376 GCA_003203535.1 Raphidocelis subcapitata | reverse complement strand
CGGCGGGAGGTGCGCAAACCTGTGCAGCAGCCCCGCTCGGGTGAGGTCCGACGCGCGCGCCGCCTCGTAGCGGCGCGCCCCGCCGGGTCCGAGGCAGGTGGGCGCGACGTCGATGGTTTGGTCGTAGCCCGGCTTGTGGAAGAGGGCCACGCTCAGGCGCCGCCGGCCGCGGCAGTGCTGCTGCTGCGGCTGCTGGCTTGGCTGCTGGTCCTGCTGCTGCTGATTTTGCTGCTGCTGCTGCTGGTCGTGCGGCCGGCTCTGCCCCTGGCCCTCCGGCCCCCCGCCGAGGGGCTCGGCGTCCCCCCGCGGCCGCGGGTTTGTGACGCGGTGCAGCGTCGACTTCCACGCGCCGTTGGTGATGCGCGTGAGGAGGGACCCCAGGTTCAGCAGCAGCGCGCCTGGCGGCGGCGGCGGTTGGCAACGTTGGCGTTGGAGTTGGCGTTGGCGCTGGTGCTGGCGTTGCAACGAAGGCGGGGGGCTTCTCGGCGCGGGCGCCGCCGCCGGCCGCGTCGCAAGCGGCTTGCAGAACGCTGGGGGCCCCGCCACACGCGCCGCCGCCTCAGGTCACCCCGAGCCGAGCCCCGCTCACCCTGCGGCACCGCCACCTCCACCCAGCGCCCCTCTGAATTTAGCAGCTGCACCCCGCCGTCCCCCGGCCGCCAGCCGCCGCCGGGGCCCCACCAGTCCTCTGAGGCCAGCAGGGTCAGCAGGCCGCTGTCGGTGTGGGCCTTTTTGCGCATCAGTTCGGGCGCGCCGAGGAGGGCGGGGTCGACCGGCTGGGAGGGGTAGTGGGCGACCTGAGGGGGGGGGGGGTGGGGCGGTTGGTTTGGGGCTTGGGGGGACGGCAGGGATGGGCCCAAACCGAGGCTCGATGGACCCTCAACAAAGCCAGCTCGCTGCAGCGAAGCGGCGCGCGCCGTGGACCCCTCAAAAAGCCAACTTGCTGCAACCACCAGAAAGCGGCGCGCGCCTGGAGGTTTGAGCACGCCCGCCGCGTCAGCGGCTCGAAATAGGCCGCCGGCAGCCCCAGCGCCTCCGCCATCACCGCCAGCGCGGCGTCCCCCACCCGCGCCAGCCCCGCGTGCGCGGCGCGCATGCGCGCGCGCAGGCCGGGGGCCGCCGCCTCGGGGGGCCACGCGTCGGGGGCGAAGAAAACGGGGCCAAGGCCTGATGAGTAATAGGGGTCGGCCTCCCAGCCCTCGGGGAGCGCGGGGCCGCAGAGGAAGCGCTCGGACAGGATGCCCTCCGCCGCAGACGGCTCGAGGCCGACAAAGCCGCCGCCGCCGCCGCTGCTGCTGACGGGGCCGTCGATGCCGCCGCCGCTGCTGCTGCCGCCGCCGCTGCCGCCGCTGCCGTAAGGGCCGCCGCCGAGGCGGAGCGCGCCCGCGGCGCGCAGCCGCGCGAACGCGGCCATCGCCTCCCGGTGCTCCGGGCTGACCTCCCACCCCCTGCCGGCCTTCATCCCCGCCACGGCGAGCGCCTCCTTGTCCGCCAGAGGCAGGTCGAAGAGGGCGGCCGCGGATGAGAAGAGGGCGGAGAGGAGGGAGGGGTCGAGGCCGTGGCCGCGGAGCGCGAGGAAGCCGGTGGACTCGCACTCGCGCCGCACCTTGCGGGTTGGGAGTGGGGGGCGTTTCGGGGGGTGGGGCTGTTTTTTGGGGGAAGTGATGACTCGCACGCGTCTGTGCGTCTGTACGTTCCGAATGTGCCAAGGTCAAAAGCCGCGGGGGCTTGCCGGAGCGGGCGCGCGGCGCGCAGACCAAGGGCCGGCGCGCGCGCGCCAAACGCCGGCGCGCCTGCTCGACCGTTTCGGGGGGCAGCGGCTCCCCGCGCAGCGCGGGGCCGATGTCGACGAGCGGGGGCCGGAAGACGGAGGCTTCGGGCAGGGAGGCGGGGGCGGCGCCGCGGCAGCGGGGGCAGCGGCGGGCGGGGCGGCCGCGCGGCGTCGCTAACCGGGCCCGGCGGCCGAGATCCGGATTCAAGGCGCAGCCCGCGGTTCTTTGCGCCTGCTGCATTGGGGCTGGGCGCGGCCTGGGTGCCGGAGTGGGGCAGGGGTGTGAACGCAGCGTGTTTCAGCCACCGCCTAGGCCCATCACGGCGTAAACATCACGGCTGTAAACATACTTCGCGCCCAACAGGAACCTACAGCCCCCCCCCTCCGCCCCTCCTCACCCCCGCCCCTGGAAGCCATGCCGCTCAAGGCCGGCGACAAGGTGAGGCCCCGGGCACGCCCACGCACCCCCTCGGCGCGATCGGGACCGCTACGAGCGCTGCTGCGCGCCGGCGCCCCGACGCCGACGCGCGCCTTCCTCCCCCGCCCCTGGCCGCGCCCCGCCGATCCCCCCCGCCCGCCGATCCCCCCCAGGTGCCCAGCGCCACGGTCAACAAGACCGACCTGTCCGAGGTCGACACCGCCGACCTGTTCAAGGGCAAGAAGGCCGTGGTCTTCGCGGTGCCCGGCGCTTTCACGCCCACCTGCAGCGCGCAGCACGCGCCGGGGTTCATCCAGAAGGCGCGCGACTTCAAGGCCAAGGGCGTGGACGAGATCTTGTGAGGGGGGGCAAACGTTTGACCTTTCCCCGACTGCCGCGGCGGGCTTGCTGGGGCAACATCAGGCCGGCCCAACTGGCCCCCGTCGGGCCGACCGGCCCGACTCGCCCCCGTCATCACCCACACCCCCAAAACTGAACGCCTCCAAAAAACCCCTCCCAACCCCGGACCCCCCCCATGACGCAACCCAGCTGCATCTCTGTCAACGACGCGTTTGTCATGAAGGCGTGGGCGGACGGCCTCAAGGCGGGGGATGACGTAACCTTCATCGCCGACGGCAACGGCGATTTCACAAAGGCGGGTGGGGCGGCCCTTTTTGGGCCCAGTGGCCCTTTTGGGGGGTGGGGTGATGACTTTGGGCTCAATGCGGCAGCCTTTGCTTTCAACCTGCGCAGGAGGGCCAGGGGTTTGGGGCTTTCAACGCGGCAGCCTTTGCTTTGAAACTGCGCAGAGAGGGGCGGCGCGGTCGGGGCGCAGCAGTCAACCGCCGCGGCGCGCCCCTCCCAACCACCCACCCGACTCGCACCCCCCCGGTCCCATGCCCCCTTAGAAACGCCCCTGCCCCCCCACCCAAACGCCCCCCACCCACCCCCAGGCGATGGGGCTGGAGCTGGACGGGCGCGGCTTTGGGCTGGGCACGCGCAGCCAGCGCTACGCCGCAGTCATCGAGGACGGCACGGTGGGGGGTGGTGGGGGGAATTTGGGGTTTGGGGGTGTTTGGGGGGGAGGGGCCCCCTGTGAGGGGGTTTGGGGGTTGGTGGTGCTGCTCGGGGTATTGGGTAGGTGGACTGGGGTGTTTCCCCCTGGTGGATGGAGGGCTGCCGGGCTCTCACTTCCTCTTGCCGTCCACCGCAGCGCCACCCACCCAAACACCCCCCTTTCCCCAAACACCTGAAGCCCCCCAAACAGTACCGCCCCGAAACCAACCCAGAACAACCACTACACCCCCCCCCAAAAAAAACGCCAGATCAAGGAGCTGGCCGTCGAGCCGGGGGGCGGCCTGACCTGCAGCAGCGCCGAGGCCGTGCTCAGCACGCTGTGAGGGCCGACGCAAAAGCCCGGCCCGGCGCGGCCGCGGCGCACTTGGGAGGGGGCCGCTTGGCGTTGCTGGGAGTTGGGGCTGTGTGGCGGCGTTGGGGCCGTCGTGCCGCCATCAAGGGGCCGATAGATCTGTTGCCTGTTTTTGCTTCACGCCCCGTGAGTAAGAAAAGAACCCAACAGAGCAATTGGAGGCGAACAGATGGGGCCGCGTTGGCTTTTACATTCACCCGCCGCCTGGCTGCTGCTGCTGCTGCTGCTGCTGCTGCTGCTGCTGCTGCTGCTGCTGCTGCTGCTGCTGCTGCTGCTGCTGCTGCTGCTGCTGCTGCTGCTGCAGCTGCTGCGGCTGCGGCTGCTGTGCGTCTGCCTCCGCCGCTGGTCCGGGCTCCGATGCGGCATCGCCCCCGGCCGCGCCCCCCGCCCCCGCCCCCGTCCCCGCCCCCGCCTGCCGCGGCGCGGCCCAGCCGCCGCCGGCCAGCAGCTGCTGCAGCCTCCGCCGCCCGGGCGCCCGCTCCGGCACGCCCATCCGTTCGAATTTTTGGGCGTAGAAAGGCAGGAGCAGCCGGTCCACCGCGCCGCGCGGCAGCGCCGCCGCCCCCGCCTCCGCCTCCTCCTCGGCGCCCGCGCCGGCCTCCCCGCCGCCGCCAGCGCCGCCGAGCGCGGCCGCCGCCGCGGCGGCGCCGGGGGACAGCGCTGCGCGCGCCGGCGAGCGCTGCCAGCGGCGCTGGCGCAGCTGGCGGACGCGCTCGGCGGGCGCGCTGAGGGGGGCCGCTCCCGCCACCGCGAGCAGCGGCGCGCCGCTGCCGGGCAGCAGCAGCGCGCCGCCCGCCCCGCCGCCCGCCCGCCGCCCCGCCGCCGCGCCGCCGCGGGCGGCGGCGCCGCCCCACGCGCCGGCCGCGGCGGCGACCGCGCTGCCGGGGCGCCGCCGCCGCGCGGGCGCCGCGGCGGGCGGCAGGCGCTGCCAGGGCGGCGTGGTCGCCCTGAACTTGATGGCCGCCACGTCATCGAGCTCAACCTCGGACCACCCTTCAGAGCAACCGTCCGAGGCATCCGAGGCGGCGCCGTCGCGGGCGGCCGCGGCGGTCGCGGCGGCGGCCGCCGCCGCCGCCCCGCCGGCGCTGAGCGGGTGCGGGCGGCCGGCCGCGCCGCCAAACACCGCGGCTCGGAAACTTTCGCTGGGCCCGCGGCTGCGGCCGCCGCTTGCAGCGCCGCCGCCCCCCAAGCCCACCGGCCCCGTGGGTGCAAACCCGCCGCCGCCGCCGCCGGCGCGCTGCCGCCGCGCGAGCTCCCGGCCGAGCGCCTCGCGCCGCCGCGCCTCGGACTCGCGCGCGGCGTCGCGCGCCGCCTCGGCGGCCAGGAACGCCGCCGCGCCCTCCCCCCGCAGCTTCTTCCGCGTCACAAAGCCCCGCCACCGCGCCTGGACCGTTTTTTTTGGGAGGGAGCGGGGGAATCAGGAAACCGCATGCAGCGTTGCAAACCAGTGGCAGCGTTTCAAACGCGGCGCGGCTGATGCCTGCTGACTGATCGGGCGGGACAGCGGGGTCGGGGGGCAGATCATCAACACGGGCTGCCTGAAGCGCAGCTAGATTCCGCAATCGCCACTTGCGAGCAACGTTCGAAGTAAACTGAGGAGCCTTTGACTGAAGGCGCAACCGAAGGCGCCCCGGCGGGGGGGCCCCACCTGTATCGCCGTGGCCAGCGCGTCCCGCAGCAGCAGCTGGCTGACCCAGTCCCCCTGCCCGCCCCACTCCCGCAGCGCGCGCGCCACGCGCCCCGGCGCCGGCTTGGGCGGCGCCTTGGGCCCGCGGTGCTTGCGCCAGAGGCTGCTCGTAGGGGGGCCGCGGCGGCTGCGGTGGCTGCCGGCGACAGAAGAGCCAGGGCCTGCGGTGAAGCGGCTGGTGGCGGCGGATGCATAAGTCTGGCCGCTGCCCTCAGATCCGACGGAGCCGCCGCCAAAGGAGCCCTGCCGCTGGTAGTAGCGCCGCGCCGCGGCCGAGGTGCTCAGGGCGGCGCTGGTCGCCACGCTGGTCGCAAAGCTGCTCGCGCTGCGCCCGCTGGCCTGCCGCCGCACCGCGCGGCGCGCGGTGCCGCCGCCGCCGTCCGCGTGCCGCCCCGCCGGGGCTGCCGTCGCCGCCGTCGCCGCCGTCGCGCCGCTGCCGCCGCTGTCGGCGTCCTCATCGCCGCCGCCGCCGCCGCCGGGCGGTTTTTTTAGGGGGGGCGGCGCTTTTTTTTGAGGGGGGGCGCTGTGTGCTTTTTCGGGGGTGGGGTGGGGGGTGGTGGTTGATTGGCCAGCCTTGATGTTTGCTCGCGGCGTCAGCGGCGGCCCGTCTCCGGCACAAAGCCTCAAAAGCCCACCCAACGCCCCCCAAACACCCGCTCTCCAGCTCAATTCACCCAAAACACACGAACCCCCCTCCCCCCCAGTCGTTCTGGGTGGCCTCCAAGGCCCCCGAGGCCAAGGCGGCCACGGAGCGCCCCGACGCGTCCACCCTCTGCCCCGCCAGCGGCAAGAAGCTGCGCCTCAAAGACCTGGTGGAGGTCAAGTTCACACCCGTGCCAGAGGGTGGGCGGGCGCTGCCTTTCGGTTCTCTTTTGTTTTAAGCCTTTGTTCTGTTGTGCTCACAAATCTGGCTGGCAATTCCCGTGTTGGCAGGGACGGGCTTTCTTTGCCTCGGCTCGCAGCCACTTCGAAAGCTCTGTGGCCCGAAACAGCGAATTCCCCCCGGTCTCTCCGCAAATCCCCCCACGCCCCCCCTAAACCTCTCAAAATCTCCCCCAACCCCCCAACCCACCCCCCCAGGCGCGTCTGGCCGCTACATGGACCCCGTGACTAAGGACACCCTCACCAACGCCAGCCGCCTGGTGGTGCTGGTGCCCACGGGTGACGTGATGCTGGAGGCCACCTACGAGCAGTGCGTCAAGCCGGAGGGGGCCTACAGGGGCAAAAAGGTGGGGTTTTGTGTTAATAACAGTTGGGGGCTGGTGGTGTGTTTGTGTGGGCGTGCTGCGGCGGAGATGAATGGTGGGGTTGCGGTGTGGGGGTTTTAGTTGTTTGGCTTCTGTCGGGTTTTGCGCATGCACATACGCGCGCACCCCCACCTCCATTGCTTCCCCCACCGTCCCCGAACCCAGCCGCCCAGCCCCCCAACCCCTCCAACCCACCCGAACCCCAAGCCCCCCAAACAACCCCCAAACAACCCCCAAACACCACAAACACCCAAAACACCCAAAACCCCCCAAACCCCCCCACCCCCTTAACCCCCCAAAGGTCGGCCCCAAGGACGTGGTCAAGCTGCAGACCGGCGGCACCGGCTTTGCGGCCCACGACGGCGAGAAGGTGCAGTCGAAGCGCCACTGGCTGCTGGGGCCGGGCAGCGGCAAGGCGGACCTGCGGGGGCAGCACCAGGGGCCGCGCAGCGTGTTTGGGCTGCAGTTCAACAACTGAGCGCGGCCGCGCGGCCGCGCCCCGCGCGCCGCGCGGCTTGGAGGGCCGGCGCCGGCGGCGCCGCCGGCGGGCGGCCGCGGCGCTGTTTGTGTCTGTGTGCGCGCGCGCATGCTGCCTCGCGGCGCCGCCGGCCGGCCGCCCGCTCGTGCGCCTGCGTGGTTTCGCGCGCCGCGCTTTTGGCGCGTTGGCTCTCTCCCTTTTCTCTGCCGCGCGTTCCACCGCCGTTGACCAGCGTGCGCGCGCGTTCGCGCGCCCCGTGCATCCCCCCCACCCCCGCCCCCGCGGGTCGGGGCGCCCCCACTCGCGCCCCGCGCCCCCAGGCGCTGCAAAAAGCCCAGCCCGCGGGCCCCTCTGTAAGCACGGCACACTGCAGCGCTGTGGGGCGGCGCGGGGCGCAGCGGCACACTGCAGCGCTGTGGGGCGGTGCGGGGCACAGCGGCACACAGGGACCGCGCGAGTGGGCGCAGTCGAAACCTGCAGGGCTTCCCTCCCCTTTCCCTTCTTTTCCTTGCCGTTTCTCTCCTGTGCCAGGGCTTTACAAAGCCGCGATCAAAATCACTGCAGCAGCAGAGCGCGGCCGGCGCGTGGGCGGACGGGCGGGCGGGCCGCAGCGCGGGGGGCCGAGCGCGCGTGCATATGCGCGCGCGCCGCGCCGCGGCACCCCCCCGTCGGCAGCGGGAGGGGCGCGCGGGGCCACAGGGCAAAGGCAGTTCACACTCTGTCAAGCGCGTGGGGAAAGCGGGCCGGCGCCGCCGCCGCCGGCGGCGGCAGCGGCGCGGCGGGCCAACGCAAAACCGGCCCGCAGCGGCCGCCGGCCGCCGGCGCGGCGGCAGCGGCGCCGCATCTCGTTCAGTTGACCTTTTTGGTCTCCGGCGACGCCGCGCCGTTCGGCCGCTGCTGCTGCTGCTGCTGCTGCTCCCCCTCCTCCTCGCCCTCCTCCACCCGCCCCACCCCCGCCGCGCGCCCGCCGCCGCCGCTGCCCGGCCGCGCGCCGCCGGCGCCGGCGCCGCCGCCGGCCTCGCTGGGCCTGAGGTATTTGCGGAGCACGTCCGCGTACACCCTCCGCCGCTTTTCGATCAGCCCGGGGTGTTTCTCCCCGAGGTTGTAGTATTTGAGGTAGCCGTCCCACGGCACCACGCGCAGGTTGGCCTGGGGGGGGGGGTTGGGGGAGGCGGGCAGGTGGGTGGGTGGGCGAGAGGGGGACGAGAGGCGTGTCTGCGTGCGGTCAAAGACACGAGATCCACGCTCATAAACACACAGCACAAAGCTCCCTCACACAGCGCAAGCCACCCAAACACCCCAAAGCGCCCCCCCACCTTGCGCGCGATCATCTCCTGCACCCGCGACGCAAACCCGTCCGTCCCCTCCCCTTCCCGCCTGCGCTGGGGCTCCAAAAAGTAAACGTCCGCCACCACGGCCCAGCTGGTCATCAGCTTGAGCAGGTGCTGCGTGAAGGACTGGCGGCTGCGGGGGTTTTGTTGGGGTGGGTTGGGTTGGGTTTAGGGGTGGGCGGGCGTGGTTTGATGTTGTTTGCTGTGTGTTGGCTGTGCACCCCTGCCAGAGGCAAAACCGCCCACCGGCTGTTGCACTAACCCCCCAAATGCAACCTAAACCCCTATCAAAACCGCCCACCGGCTGTTGCACCAACCCCCAAAAGCAACCCCAAACCCCCCATCAAAAAACCGCCCACCGGCTGTTCCAAAAGGCGTCCACGAATATCTTGTTGTACTTTATGGCTATGGGGTGCACCACCGCGTCCATCTCAAACGCGCCGCGCTTGAACATCACGCAGTACTCGTTGTTCACGCAGCTGGTGGGGAAGTTTGGGGTTGTTTGTTTTGGGGGGTGGGTTGTTTCACTTGTTTGTTATGGGTGGACTGGTATTTGGGGGGGGGGGGACGACACGCAGTACTCATTGTTCACGCAGCTGTTGGGGGGGTTTAGGTTTGCATTTGGGGGGGGGGGTATGATTTGGGAGGGAGGCTGCAAGGGATTGGGGGACATCACGCAGTGCTCGTATTTGTACTCATTATCCCCCCCCCTGACTCACGTGCCCTCTGGGAAGATGAGCAGCGGCGTAGCGTCCGCGTGGACGTGCTGCCGCATGCGCTGCGCCACCAGGTGGCGGTCCTTGACCTTCGGGGGGTGGGGGGGGAGGGGGGGTTGGCGCTGGTTTCCGCCACTTGCTATGTTGGCATGTGCACTGCCTGTGTGCGCGACGCGCCGCGTTGGTGTGCGCCCACGCCTGCGCCTGCGCATCAGGCAGCTTTGCCGTAGCTGCGTTTGCCGGCCCCTCGCGCCCCCTTCCTCTCTTTCTCCGCATCCCTTTTGCCGCCCCCCCCACCTCTGTCCTGTTGAACCAGAGGCACCCCAGGCTGTCGAGGCACTGCGTCTGCAGGAACCCCACCCAGCCGCTGTGCAGCTGCATGATGACCGCAAAGGCAGAGTAGGAGGAGAGGATTATGTAATCGATCATAGACGTGTGGTTGGCCACCCAGACCCTGGGGGGAGGAGGAGGGGCGTGTTGGTTTTGGGGTTTCAAAGGAGGGGAGGGGAGGGGAGGTGGGAGTATTTCCCCCCAAAACGGCGACAGAGCGATGCGTTTTTTCTCCTCCAAACTGCGCCCATCCACGCGTGCCTGTTGTCCCCCCTAAACCCTAAAAAAACGGCGCCGCGGCCGCACCTGCCGGCGCCGCGGATGGGGCGGGGCCCGTGGAAGCGGATGACGCCCGTCCAGGACAGCACAAAGCCGCCTTTTTTGGGGAGGTGGGGGGCGTTTGGGGGGCGTTTGGTGGTGGGGGTGTGGGCGTGCACGGCAGTCATGGCACCGCCCACGTGCCACACCACCGCCGCCCACGCGACACACCACTGCCGCAGCACCGCCCACGTGACGCACCACCGCCGCCCACACAACACACCACCACCGCCCACGTGACAAACCCCCCCGCCGCCCCCGCGACTCACCGCACATGAACCTGATGAGCCGCTGCTCCACCGCCAGCTTGGTGCGCCCCGGCGGCCACAGCGCCTTTACCGGGAAGAACATGAGGAAGAAGGCCGCGAAGCAGGCGATGAGGCCGAAGAGGCGGAGGGGGAAGAGGATGACGTAACGGAACACGACGCCCAGCAGCCTGCGGGGTTTTGGGTTGGGTTGGGGTTGGGCTCGGGGTGGGGTGGGTTCTGCAGAGGGGCCGATGCAACGGCGGCTGTTGGCGGTTGCTGCTGAGGCCCCGACAGCCCCCAAAACCGCCCAAAACCGCCCCAAAACACCCCAAACACCCCAAAGCCGCCCACCACATGGGGAAGAGGTAGAGGTTCCAGTTCCAGGGGTCTGACGGCGTGCTGGTGAAGCACTTGTTGAACGAGTCGTCCACAACCGCCGCCGCCGCGTCGGCGAGGACGCCCTCGATCGAGAGCATGTCCGTCAGCAGGCTGTGCGAGTGGCCCAGCAGCCGCTCCTCCTCGGCGGCGACGTAAGCCTGCTCCACCTCGCGATCAGTGAGCTCCGCCAGGTCGTCGGCGGCGGCGGCGGCGTGGCCGGCGGGCATGGTGAGGCCCGGCAGGAAGGAGTGGAACTGGGGGGGGGTTGGGGTGCGGGGGTGGGGGTGGGGTTTTGGGGGTGTTGCGGGGTCGCTTGCGTGGTGAGTGAGGGGATGGGGCAAGGAGGGGGGCCGGCGGTGCGGGGGGCCGGCCGCGGAGGCGTGCGGGGGGTGAGGCCGAGTGCAGCGGCTGCAGCGGCGAGCGACGCCGCGCGCCGCGCCGACGCGCGCGCCCCCCGCGCGGCCGCACCTGCGCCGACGTGGTGCGAGCCACGCCATTGGGCGCGGCCTCTGTCACCGACATCGTTGCCGCGGGACCTCCCAAAGCCTGGGGCGCTGGACGGCCTCGGCCAGGGGCCCCCTCTCCTGAAGGCGCTGTTTCGTTTGGCCCGGCAGCAGCCCGGCCGCTGGCGCGTGAGCTGAGCTGGGAGCGGCGAGGTGCGGGTGTCGATCGCCGGATGGGCTGCTCCTGGGGGCTGCCGGGCGCTGCAGCGGCTGCGGGGTGCCGCTGATCCGCTGGGCGGGCTCGCTCTTCGGCCGCACGACAAGGCTACTTTGCAGCCGCGTACATTGCAGGACGCGCCATTTGCAGCCGGGAGGTGGGCGCGGGCGGCGGTGCCGATCAATCGCAGGCGCTGCGTCCGCCGTGCGCCTGCGCCCGGCACGCTGGGCACCTGCCCCGACCCGCCCATTCCGCTGGTTTCCCCCAACCGCCCCGCTGCCGCCGGCTGCCATTCTGCGCGCAACCCCCTCCAAAACCCGCCCGGTCCGCAGTCGGGGTTGTTACAGGGGGAGTGCGTGCGCGCGCGCGCCGCCTTGGGACGCGGGCGCAGGCGCCGCCGGCTCTCTCAGGCTCAGACCAGGAGGGGGATGGACACCTGGAGGGGGCAAGCCATCGGCAGGCGGGGGATGAGTCAGCCTCATTCGGCGCAACACGATTTCAGCTCCCAGGCTTTCCTTAACCCTTTCCCGCACCCATCCCCAAGCCTTTCCCCTTCATCTGAGCCGGCACCCTCTGCCCCACCCCCATCCCAAAGCCCCCAACCCCCACCTTGTTGTCCCAGATGGTGGTGGTGCCGGGCGCCGCCAGGTGGTCGATCAGGTTGTCGATGGGCCCCTTGCCCGTGACCTGGTGCTGCGCCAGGAAGCCCGCAAAGGCGACCATCGCGAGGCGGCCGTTGCGCAGCTCCTTCTCCTCCAGGTCCTTGGTCTTCTCGGGGGACTCCCTTTGGGGGGGGGGGCGTTTGGAGGGGGCGGGGAGGGGTTGGTCGGGGGTTTGCTTCGGAGGGGGGGTTTGGGGTGGTGGGGGGAGGGTGCAACTTCGCCGCCCCGAGGGTTGGCGGTGCGGTTTGGAGGTCGGCCGGCGGCTCGCGCCGGCAGCCGCCCCTGGCGCCGCGCTCGCGCGTGCGCGGCCTGCGGCGTCGCGCGGGACCTGGCTCCCCCCTCCCCAGCCGCGCCGGCCCACCTGGTGAGGCCCAGGGGGTCGAAGATGCCGCCGGGGTAGCCGTTCTTCACGCCCTTCAGGCTGGACTCGAAGCCCAGGAAGCTGCCGGCCTCGCCCTGGCTGCCGGGCTTGCGGAAGTCCATCCAGCGCTTGCCCTCGACAAAGCCGCACAGGAACAGCTCGACCATGAACAGCGCCTCTGGGGGGTGGGGAGTAAGGGGGGGGGGGGGGCGCGAGGGGGGGGGGGGGGGGGGGGGGGGGGCGCGAGCGGGGGTGCGTTAGGCGGTGCCATGTGGGCCTGGGGTTGAGCGCGAGTGTGTGTGAAGATAACCCCGGTTGTGATGCGCGTTTCGCCCCAAACAGGCCCGCCGACCCACCAAAGCAGACCTCCCCTGGGACGCCCTTTCCAACTGGGCTGGGGCTGCCCAAATGCAGCCCCCAACCCGCAACCTCCCAGACCCCACCCCCAGTGGGACCCCCACTCCGCGGCCAAAAGGGCCCCCAGCCCCGCCTCAACAAGTGGCCACTCACTGACGTCGATGCCGCTGGAGGCGAGGGCGGCGTCGGTGGCGTCGTACCACTCGGGCACGTTGAGGAAGCCGGCCTTGGTCAGGATCTGGGGGGGGGCGTTTCAAGGGCGGGTCGGAAGGCGTTTAGTCAGCACCTTTGGGGGCGGCGTGCGTGCGCATCGGGGGGCATTGGGCAGGTTGCTTGGGGCCAGCGTTGCGGCCGACGCCTCTGGTTTGGCCGGGAGGCGTCCTCTGAACGCCATGACCAGGCCGCCCCCGACCCGGAAGCCACCCGAACCGCCCCCATCCAATCCCGCGCACCCCGGGGATGAGGATGCCGGCCACGGCGGTCATGGCGGTGCGGCCGTGCACCAGCTCAGACTGCACATACCACTTGAGCGCCTCGGGGTCCTTGCCCTGCCGAGTTGGAAGGGAGGGGTAAGGGGACGGGATCAGCGAGGGACCAGCGCAGGGTGCGGGCGGCGGCTGGGGTGGCGGCATGCCGTGTGCCGAGGCGGGGCGGCGGCAGGGTGCGCGGCGCGGCGCGGGGGGCGCACGCACCAGGTTGAGGGGGTCGAAGCCGAAGTCGCCGGACAGCCTGGGGCAAGCGGGCGGTGTGGGCTTTGGGTGAGGGGGCGCGAAAACCAGCTGGGCAGCGGGCGCCGATTTCAATCGAATTCAGATCGGCGGCCCATTGAGCACTGCCGCCCCTGCATCGGTGCGCTGCCGCACCGCCCCCGGCTGCGTGTCACTCACTCTCCGGTCAGGTGGGCCGGGGCCTTGACGCCGGGCGCCCAGCTGCGGCGGGCGGCGGCGGCCTCGACGCGCACGCTGCGGCGGGACGCGGCGCCGCGGACGCCGCGGGAGGCAACGGTCTTGCTGGAGAGCATCATGGCTGCGAGCGGGGGCGCGCGGCGCGGTGCGTGAGGCGGCGCATGGGGCGTGCTGCGCTGCGCGCCGCCGCGGCGCCGCCGCCGACGCGCGCGAGCGACGGAGGTTTGCGCGGCGCCCCCCACTGGGCTGCTGCTCCGCTGTGGGGGACCTCGCCGCCGCGGGCCGGCCACCAGCGCCCATCCCCGCGCTCCCGTCGGCGCCTGGATGCCGACCGCGACGCGGATTGGCGGCCGCGGCCCTGCAGGCTGCCTCACGCTGGCCCCAGCGGCCCCGGCCCCCGGGGATCTGCTCGCCCGCTGGCGGGCTGCCGACGCACCTGCCGGGCTTCTCAACGTTGGGATCCTGTGCAGGCCGTGAAACGCTTTCGGGCGCGGGCCACCCTGATCGCAACTTTGGCCTCGAGATGCGGGGAGGCGAGGAGTCGGCTTGCTGGCCCCTCCCGCGGTGCCCGGCCCCGCTTGAGCGGGCGCTGGTCCGCACAGTCGGCCGCAATGATGCCGTTTGGACCGCCGCTGCACACCCGGCAAGGGTCCTCCCCGCGCGCCACCGCCGTGCTGCGCTGTGCACGCTGCCGACCCAGTGGACGCGTTCCGACCCGACAGCGGGGCCTGCCACCCAGCCCAAAAGCCCCACTACATGCGCCCAGTCACTACAGAGAGCCTGTCTTTGCGGATTTACACGCGGCCGGGGCGCCGTGGCCGCCCAGGCGGGGCTCAGGCGTGCTTCTTGCTGCGCTTCTGCATCTTGCGCGTGTAGAACTCGAGCTCCTTGCCCTCCAGGACGTAGCCGTCGCAGCGCCCGCACTGGCCGGGGCGGCTGCTGATGCAGGCCAGCAGGCGGCCCAGAGCGAACTGGTCGGCCAGGTGCTGGTCGAGCTTGCGGCCGCGCGTGCGCTCCTTCATCTTGCGCTTCACGTGGTTGGAGCCCTTGAGGTGGAGGAGGGGGGTGGGGTGGGCGCGTTGCGGCGGCGGCAGGGGTTGGAGGGAGCGGGAGCCAGGGGGGAAGGGTCGCTGGGTTTGCGGCGCCGCGATGCGCGGCCGCCGTGGGGCCGTCCGCGGCCGGCGGCGGCTGCTGCCCGGACCCGCTGCGCCGGCACCCCTTTACACCACCCCCCGCGCACCTCCTTGGCCTCCTCACCGCCCTCGGCGGCGGCGGCGGCGGCCTTCTTCTCCTCCGCGCCCTTCTTGCCCAGCTCCACGCCGTAGTGCTGCAGGTACCTTTGGGGGCGCGGGGCAGCAAAAGGGGGGGGGGGGGGCGAAGCAGTCAGCAGGTGAGGGGCTGCTGCTGCTGCTGCTGCTGCTGCTGCGGCGGCCTCACTCCTTGCGCCGCGCCGAAAGCCGGGCGCGCTCTGCCGCTGCTCAAACCAGGCCCACGGCGCGCAGGGGCGCCCCCACCCAGCCCAGCCGCCACGCGCAGCTGCCCGGCATGCCAGCCCCAACCGGCCCCCAAACCGCAGGCGCAGCGCGCCGCCCCTCACCAGGCCTTGAAGGGCGCGGCGTCGATCTCGACGATGGCGTTCTTGACCAGCGTCTGGGTGCGCACCAGCTCGTTGTTGGAGGCGTTGTACTTCACATCCAGGATGCGCACCTTGCGGGTCACGGCCTGGGGCGGGTGTTCGAGTGGGTGCGGGTGTCGAGTCGGTGCGGGGTTCGGCCTGGGCATGCCCTGGCTTCGGCTTTGCCGCAGCTGCGTGCCCTCACAGCAGCCGCGCTCGGCGCCAAGGACCGCCGCGGGTCGAGTGGATACCCCGAGCCAGGTCCGCAGCGCAGCTGCGCCGCCGCCGCCGCCGCCGCGCTGCCGCCGCCGCCGCTGCTGCCGCCGCCGCCCCTGCCCCCCCACGCACCTCGCTGCCCCAGGAGTAGTTGCCGTGGTCCAGGCGCAGCGCCCGGAACTTGGTGTTGCCGCCGCGCGTGCGCACGGTCCTCACGGCCACGTTGGAGCTGAGCTTGGTGTTGGCGGGCTGGCGGCCGAGCTCATACTTCTTCTTCTTGCGCCACGCCTTCTGGCGGCCGCCGGTCGCCCGGCGCTTGTGCAGGCTGTCGCGGCTGATACCTGGGGTTCGGAGGCGCGGGGTGCGCAGGGATCAGCGCCCCGCCCGCCGCGCGCTGCCGTCGAGCCGGCCGCGCAGCAGCGATCGCGGCGCGGCGCGCCCGCGGCAGCCGCGATCGCGGCGCGCCGCGCCGCGCCGCCGAGAGGCCCAGCCGGCCTGCCAGCGCGCCGAGCAAGTGCGCTCTCCGCCCCAGGCGCGCACGCGCTGCTGCTGGCCCCCTGCTGCACGCGCGGAGACGCCTCCGGCCGGCGGCCCTTTGCCAGAGCAGCCCCGGGCCCAGGCCTGCACTGCTCCGCGCTTGCGGCTTGCTGCCGCTGGTCTGAGCCTCTATCAGCGCCGCCTGCCGGGCCCCGCCTCGCTGCCCAGAGCTGGCTGGCCGCTCTGCACCGCCGCTCTGCGCAGCCAGCGCTTCGTTCGCGCGCCGTGCCGGCACTCACCCATCTTGACGACGGTCCGCCCTGGAAAGAGGGAGAGCCGGCGCGCGGTGCGGCCCTTTCCCCACGACGCTGCTGGCAGGCAGGGGGTCGCGCCCACTTGGCTTTCGATCGCGGGGGTGTACTGGCGGCAGGAGCCCGTTTTTATGACCTTGGAGTAGTTTGAGCTCCAATGGGCGGGGGCGGCGGCGCGGGGGAGGGGGCGGCGCCCAGAACGCTGCGTGCCGCGTGCGCTGTGCAAGCGTACAGAACGAGCAGCAGCAGGCTCACGATACAGAGCGTGGGCGCCTGGAGTGCCGCGCCCTTCCTGTTCTCCAAGCCTGGGATCTGCTGGCTGCGCGTATATACCTCCAGCCTCGCGGCCGCACGCCCCCCCCGGCGCCCCCCCCCCCTCGCCCCCCCCCCCTTGTCTGGGGTTGGGTCAACGCCAAACGGGCAACAATCATGCACGAGCGGCAAGCGCGTTCTGAGTTAGCCCGCAGCGCCTCGCAGCCCGCGCAGGGAGCGCGGCGTCCTCTTCCAAGACCCGCCTCACCCAGATCATTTCACCTTTCCGGCGCGCTCGCGTCAAATACATGCAATTCATCGACCTGCGGCCCCTGTATCACCGCAGCGAAGGCCGTCGTTCAAGCGCTGTCCCGCCAAAGCCTTGAAGGCCGATCGAGCGGCCGTCTAGCGGGCGCGTCGAGCGGTGCAGGAGGGAGCCTGTGCGACCGCTAGCCCTTTGGCTGAGCAGGCGGGGCCTCGGCGCCCGTGGCGACCGGCACCAAGAGGGTGCGCCCCTTTGGGAATCGCGTGGCGCACCTGCGTGGCTGTATGCCGCGCCCAATTGCCCGCGGGTGGCGCATTGGGCGCCTCCAGCGGCGCAGAGCCCGCCCGGCGTGCCCGCCCCGGCCCCGGCGCCCCTCCTCGGCGCGTGCGGTCGCGCGCCCGCGCGCCACCCGCTGCCCGGCCGCAACCGCGCCCCCACCCTTCCCCGCCGCACGCCAGGCCCCCGCAGCGGCGCGCCAGTGACGCGCAATGGCGGGCCCCGCGGCCGCAGCGCCCCCGCAGCACGAGACGCAGCAGAAGCAGCAGCAGCAGCAGCAGCGGCCGCCCCGCGCCCGCGAGCCCCCGATCACGCTCGCGCGCGCGCCGCTGCAGACGCTCTACTGGTTCGGCCGCAGCGTCGCGGGCGGGCTGCGGGACGCGGCGCACTTTGTGGCGACGCACCCCGTCACCCTTTTCCTGGCGCTGCCGGCGCTGGCTTACTACGGCGCCGCAAAGGCAACGGGCTACGCCCCCGCACACACAGAGCTCATGGAGGCGAGCCGCTGTTTGCTTTGCTTGGAGGGGGCCAATCGCCCGCGCGTGCCGGCCTTAAGCGGCGGGCGACGGGGGCTTGCAACGGGGCGGTTGGCGCCCCCCAGGCCGGCCTGCGAGACCCAACCGCGAGCCCGCTCCCCCCGGCCCCAACCGCCCCCAACCGCCGCTCCCCCAACCAACTGCGCCCCGCGCCCAGGAGTGGTTTCTGTATGTGACGTGGTGGGTGGGGCTGGGCATTCTGTCCTCCATCGGCCTCGGCACCGGCATGCACTCGGGCCTGCTGTTCCTCTTCCCGCACATGCTCAAGGTGCGCGCGTGGGGGGGGGGGGGGGGGGGGGGGGGGGGGGGGGGCGTGGCTGTGTTGTGGATGTTTTGTGTGCGTGAGCGGCGCCCACCAGCAGCAGCGCCAGCAGCAGCGCCAGCAGCAGCGCCAGCAGCAGCGCCAGCAGCAGCAGCATCTACAGCGGTTGTTTCTGTTTCCCTGCTGCAAGCCGGCCGCGCTCCCCCTGCGCTCCCCCGCCGCCGCCGCCTTCCCGCAGGGTGCGCCGCGCCCCCCAAACCCCAACCCCAACCCCAAACCCCCCAAATTGCAGCGCGCCAACCTTTACACCCCCCAAACCCCTCATAAACCCCCAAACCCCCTCAAAACCCCCAAACCCCGGCCCCGCCAGGTCTGCCTGTCGGCAGAGACCTGCGGCCACGTCCGCTTCAACTCGCGGTCGGACGTTTGGTACAGCTCAGAGCCCTTCCACTGCAGCAGCGGCGGCGGCGGCGGCGGCGGCGGCGGCGGCGGCGGCGGCGGCGGCGGCCTTGGGGGCGGGTCGTTCTTCGAGGTGTACAAGAAGGTCTGGCTCACCGCGGTGCTGTGGGGCGCGGGGACGGCGATCGGCGAGGTGCCCCCCTACTTTCTGTCGTACCAGGTGAGCTATGGGCCCCGGCCGGGGCGCCTGCATGTTTTGCGGCTGACCGGGCCGGGCTTGCCCGCGTCGCTCCGCTGCGCTTTGCCCGCTGTGATGCTGGGTTGAGGCGCCTTAACCAGGCCGCCCCCTCCACCCTTCACCAACAGCTACGCCCCCCCTTACCTCCCCCCCAAAAAACAAAACCTTCCAAACTTCCATCGACCTCCCCCCCCCCCACAACAGGCCGCCGTCGCCGGCGACAGGCACGAGATGCTGGCAGCCGCAGAGTCCGCCGGCCGCGCCGGCAAGGACGCCGGCCCCGCCGCGCGCCTCGTCGCCGCCATGCAGCTGTGGATGATGCGGGTTATCCGGCAGCACGGCTTTGTGGGGATCCTGCTGCTCGCGTCCTGGCCCAACGCCGCGTTTGACCTGTGCGGGATATGCTGCGGCGCGTTCAAGATGCCTTTTTGGAGCTTTTTCGGCGCGACGCTGCTGGGCAAGGGCGTGGTCAAGGTGTCGGGCCAGGCGCTGTTCTTCGTGGCGCTGTTCCGGCAGGTGGGCTTGGTTTTTTGGTTGGGTTGTGGGTTTGGTTGTGGGTTTGGTTGTGGGTTTATGTGGGGGTTGGGTTTGGGGGCGCCTCGCCGCCCGGGGCGCTTGCTAAGGGCGTGGCCTGCCTTGCTCCTCCGTGCGCCCAGCCCAATTCAGCTCCGTCCCCCGCCAGCCTCTCCCCCCAACCCCCCTCAACCCCACCCCCCACATGCTCAAAACGGCCCCCCGCCGCCTCCTCCCCCCCACCCCCACTCCAGGCCACCCGCGACGCGCTGCTGTCCGGCCTCGGCTCGGTGCTGCCCGCCCACCTGCCGGGCGCCGCCCCCGGCGCGCCGCCGCCCGCCGCGGCGCTCAAGGCGCTGATAGACGGCCAGATCGCCCGTTTCCAGGCCCGCGTGGTGGCCAGCGCCGCGGAGCACCGGGAGGAGGCGCGGTGGTGGTGGCGGCGCGCCGCGGACTACGCGCGCACCCACTTCGGGAGCGGCGGCGCGGCGGCGCGCGCGTGGGCGGCGGCGCAGGTGCCGGACACCGTCGCGGAGCTCTGGGGCTGGGTGATTCTTGTCCTGATCGGCGCGTTCGCGGTGAGCTGCATCAACGCGCTGGCGCAGGGGCGCAAGGCGTGGGCGGAGGAGGAGGAGCGGCGGGCGCGCGCGGCGCGTGGCAAGGCCGAGTGAGCGGCGGCGGCGGCGGCGCGGGCGCGACGCCGACGCGCCCGCCGTCGGCGCGGCGGGCCCCGCGCGTCCGGCCTGCCCCGCCGCGGCTGCTTTCGCAGTTGGCGCGCAAACCGCTCCATCCCCTCATTCGTTCCAATCAGCCGCCGGCTGCGTTGGCAGGCGCACGCCCCGCGCGCGCGCGCGCCCCTATGCCCAATCCCACCCCAACCGCCCCGTTGCCGTTGCCCCCGCGTTGGGCGCACGCACGGCACGCGCACCGCGCCGGGCGCGCATTGCTGCTCGCGCGCCGCCCCGGGCTGGTTGGGGGACCCAGGGAGCGCCTTGGCTGTCCGCAGGGCCGCCTCCGTCCGTTGCGCTGTAACACTCGCGCACGCGGCAGGCGGGCGGGCGGGTGCGTGCCGCGCCCTCTCTCTCTCCACTCTCTCGGCAAAAGATCCAACGGTTTGCAAATTGCAAGACAGGCCGAAAAGCGGCAATGAATAGAGGGGGAGGGAGAAGCAAGATTGACAGAGCGGGGTTGGGGTTCCAACGAAAAACGAGCAACGAATCGGGGCGGGTGCTGCAGAGGGGGGGCGCGCCGCCGCAGGCCTCGCGGCGGCTGGGGGTTTGCGCGCCGAGGGGCGCGGCCCGGTCGAAGCGCCGCCGCCGGGGGCGCGGCCGTGGACAGGGCCCCTTGGCGGCTCGGCGCGGCGCGGGGGAGGGGCCGCGGGCCGGGCGGACAGCGGCGGCGGCGGCGGCTGCTGACTCAGCACCGCGTCCGCCGCGTCCCTGAAGCCCGCCCGCGCGCCCGGCGGGCCGGCGCCCAGCGCGGGCTGGCTCGCGGCGCGCCGGATGCGGTCCACCAGCGAAACGGTAACCCCCGACAGCTGCCGCCACGTGTCGCCCACCGCCGCCGCCGCGGCCGACTCGCCGCGGGGCGCGCCGACGGCGGCGCCGGCGGCGCCGGGCGACAGCCGGAGCGAGCGCGGGGCCGAGGTGGAGAAGCTGCCGGCCCCGGCGCCGCCGCCGCCGCCGCCGCCGCCCGGCGCGGGGCCGTCGCCGCCGGACACCAGCCAATGAATGGCGGCGTCCGCAGCGCTGCCCGCGCGGTGCCCGAACTCCCGGATGGCGCCCGCCGCCGCCAGCGCCGCGCCCTGCAGCGCCGCCGCCGCCACGTCGCCGCCGTCGTCGGCCGCCGCGGCGGCGGCGGCGCGGTTTCTCCGCCGGACGCGGTCGTTGCCGTAGCCGCCTGCGCGGAAGCAGGGGGGAAAGGGGGTCAGCGCTTGCGGGCGGGCGCATTTGGATGCGCGCGCGAAACCGCCGCCGCGCGACCGTTTGTGCGCCGCCCCAGCTGCACAGCGCGCGGCGCGCAACCGGGCCGCCGCCACCAAAGCCAGCGCCGCCCGCGCCGCCTGCCAGCGGCTCCCCTCCCCAAAACGCAAACCCCGGCCGCCGCCCGCAACCGCTGCGCCGTCTGCGCCGCTGCTCCCCTCCCCCTACCCCCAAAAACGCAAACCCGCCCGCACCCGCTGCGCCGTCAGCGCCGCCGCGCGCCGTCATCTCGACATCCCCAGGTTCACTGCCCTCGCTGCGGCGGCTGTAGGGCGTGCCCGTGTCGTCCTCTGCTTTTTTCAAACGGCGGCGGCGGCGGCGGCGGGGCGCGCGGGAGGGTGCGGGGGTGGGCGGCGCGCGATCCGGCGCGATCTAGCCCAACGCACGCCGGGCCGCGCGCGGCACGCGGCAAGCACGTCGGCGCGGACGTCCGCCAGCACAGGCGCGCGCGCGTCGCGCTCGTGCGCGCGCAGGCGCCCTCTTCCCTGCACACACGCCCACCCCAAACCCGCCCCCACCTTCGCTCCACGACGGCGCGCCCTGCCCCGGGCGCGGCGACCCCGGCAGCTGCACCGCCGCGACCGACCCCGGCGCGCGCCGCTCCTTGGCATTTAGTGATGCGTCGCGACCGTAGCCCGACATGAGGCGCGCCAGCAGGACCTGGGCGTCCTCGCTGCGGTCGGGAGGGCGTTTCGGCGGTTTTTTTTGGGGGGGGGGGTGTTTGTGAGGTCGTGATTCCCCAAGCGGTTTTTGTCCCAAGTTGTGGTTGCTAAGTCGTGTTTGCTTCTGTGGGGGCGAGCACCGTGCTCGGCAGGGCCGGTCGGCGGGCCGGCCCGAGGCGCGCGCCGCCTCGGCCGCGCCGCGCGCGCCGCCTCGACCAAACGCGCGAGGCGCAGACAGCGCGCGCCCCCCGCGGCCGCACCTGAGCGGCAGCTGCCTGGTGGGGATTTGGATGAATTCCCGGGCAAACATGGCCGAGTCAGACAGCAGGCCGTTGGCGCGTTCGCGGTTCGGGGGCGCGGCTCGCGGGCGCGGTTCGGGCGCGCCCTGGGCGCCCGGGGCCGGCAGTTGACGGCGCGCGCCCGCTGCGGGTGCGGCGGCATGGATGCGGATCGCGGGGCGGCCGCGCGGCTGCGGCGGGCGCGCGCATCCCTGGCGAATGCGGCGCGCGCATCCGGGGTCCCTCAGGCTGCACGCGCGCGGCTGGCCGGGCAGCGGCGCCGCGCCCCAGCAGCTGCGGCGGCCGCCCCAAACCGCCGGCGTGCCGCCGGGCAGCGCCGCGCACCGTGATCCCGTACTTGACCGCCAATCCCGCCATCGTGTCTGTTTTCTGGATCTGCGCGGGGCCGGGGCGCGCGCGGGGCGGGGGGCGTGAGGAAGGGCGGCGCCCTGCGGCGCTGCGGCGTGCGCGGCGCGCGGCCGCAGTTCGCGCGCGGGCGGCGCGCGCTGGACGCCTGCCTTGTGCTGTAGGAAGCCCCTATCGACCTCCGGCGCCTGGGACGCGCCGGACGTGGAACTGGGCTCGCTAATTTCGTCGTCCGGGGGCCCCGCGGGGCGTTCGAGCTCCGTGGCCGCTGGGGAGAGGGCCCATCGACCGCTGCTGCCGGCGGCGTCCGTCATTCGGACGGCCCTGGGCGCGCCCAGCGCCCTGCGAGGGGCCAAAAGAGTCCGGGCCCCGGGCGGGGAAGTCTCAAGCTGCTGCAGCTCCCGAGGTTCGCCACCAGCGCGGTAGGGCAGGAAAAGGGGTTTGCAGGCCAATCGGGGATTGGCCTTGTACGCCACCCTGGGCGGAATGAGTGCTGGACACCGGCCACGCAGCGGGGCACCCAGCCTGAAGCGACGTCGCCCTCCCCCCTTGGGTCGCCGACGCCGCGGCGGTCCAATTGGCTTGTGGGAGTGAGAGCGAGCGTCAGTGCGAGTGCGCGGGATGGGCTAGGCGGAGGGGCGGGCAGGCGGCCGCTGAGAACGCCGGCCGGCCGCGGCGGGGCGCAGTCAAGCCACCCTGTCCTGCCGCCCCCCGCTGCCAAGGTCCAACCGCAGCCAGACGACAGCGGTGATAGAGACCGCGATGACTGAGGAGGGGTTACAGAGAGGCTGGGCGTGAAGTCAGTGCGTGGGGGCAGGCCCGCTCGAAAGCACGCAACAAGGGCGAGGAGGGCGGGGGCGGCGCCAAAAGGTGCGCGCGCGCGCGCCCGCGTGCACGCCGGCCGCGCCGGCCGCCCGTCAAATCGCCGCCGCCGGCCCCGCGGCCCCCGTGCGCCGCTTGAAGGGCTGGGCGAAGGGGTCGCCCCCCGGCTGGCTGAGCGCCATGCCGACGCCCTCCCACGCGCCGGGCCCGCGGCCGCCGGAGGCGCGGCCCGCGTAGTAAAGCCGCCACCGGCCCCCCGCCATCGGCACCGCGCACGGCGCGCCGACGCCGCCCGCGTCCCACGCCGCGGGCGCCGCCGACGCCTCGAGCAGCGGCGCGGCCAGGCGGGTCCATTTTGACTTGCCGTCGGCGCTGCTGGCGGCGCCGATGCTGCGCGTGCCGTCGGCGGCGATGCCTTCGTACAGCATGATGAAGCGGCGGCGATCTGGGTCCATGATCTGGGGGATGGTGCGGGGTTTGCGCGCGGGGAGGGGAAGGGGAGAGCGTTTTGAGGGGTGCGTCCGGCAGCGTTTCCCCGGCAGCGGGGCCAGTGGCCCAATGGGCTGGCAGGGCCGAGCCCCTCAAAAACCCCAGGCCTGCCGTCGAGCGGGGAGGGCCAAGGGGCCCGCCAGGCAATACGCACGCCCCGCGTTTCGCGCGCGCGCGTCGGCGCCGCGCGGCGCCATGCACGCGCACCACTTGGCACGCCGCCGCGCCGAGCTCGTCGTGCGCCCCCGGCTCCCGGCTGCCTTCGAAGACGGGGCCTTTCTTGGTCCACTTGAAGCCGTCGGGGGAGGTGGCCAGGCCGATCACAAACCTGGGCGGGCGGCGGGGGGTGCGGGCGTTTCGCGCACGCGTATTCGTGTGCGCCCGCGCGTGCGTGTGCGCAGGGGCGTGTGGCTGTGCGTGCGAGCCCAGTCACGCAAGCATGCGAGCAACACGCGCGCGCGCCGCGGCGCCGCCCCCCACCTGCCCTTGTTGGCGTCGTAGCTGTGGTAGAACATCCGCATGTCCTTTGGGCCCGCGGCAATGACGGTGGGGTGCCCGACGAAGAGCTCGTCCCACTCGCCGGCGGCGCCGACGTCGAAGAGGGCGCCGGTGTGGTGCTCCCCCTCGATGCGCGCCCAGTTGCGGCCGTCCTGGGGGGGTGGTTTGGTGGGTAGTTTGGTTGGCTTGGCTTGGCTTGGTTTGGTTTGGTTTGGTTTTGCTTGGTTTGTTTGCTTGGTTTGTTTGCTTGCTGATTTGTTGTTGGGTTGGTTCATTTGGTGGGTTGGTTCAATGGTTAGTGGTTTGGTTTGGCTGGCTGGCTGGCTGGCTGGCTGGCTGGCTGGCTGGTTGGCGGCGGGGAACCACCAAGCGCCAGCCGGCAGCGTTGCCAGGCGGCCCCCCAAATCCGCTCCGCCGCTGCCCTCCCGGGCTTTCCAAGGCGTTGCACGCCCCACCACCTCCCACCCCGCCCCCCCTTTTTTGGCCGCCCCACCTGGCTCATGGCCAGCCCCGGCCGCATGCGCAGGCCCTCGAGCGCCGCGCCCGCCCCCGGCGCGCCCGGCATCCCGCTGGGCGCCTCGAGGGGCGAGAAGTCCCCTCCCGAGTAGAACATCCAGTAAACCCCCACGCCAGACTGGATGCTGCTGTTTGAGAAGACCTGAGGGGGTTGGGAGGGCGTTTTGGGGCGGCGTGTGAGCGCGGGGGGGCGCCGGTTTAGCCCTGGGCGCCGGCGAAGCCGGCAGGTAGCGCCCGGCGGGTGCAAGCGGCGCGCGGGTGAGGCGGGGCGCGCGCCGCGAGGCGCGAGGTGTGCCTGCCTGCACGTCCGACACGGCCAGGTGGGCGGTGTCGAGGGTCCACCAGTAGTCAACGCCCGTCGGCGTGAGGCAGAGCCCCACGTCCGCCGCGCGCGCCGCGCCGCGCGCGCCCTCGACCGCGCCGCGGCCGCGCGTCCAGCTCACGCCGTCGCTGCTGACCGCCACGCCGACGCCGCCCGCGCCGGGCGACACGCCGGCGAGGCCGGGGGGCGGCGAGGGGCCGGCGGCGGCGTCTTCGTCGGCGTCGTCGCTGCCGCTGCCGCTGCTGCTGGTGGCGCCGTTTGAGGCTCCGCTGTACCACATGAACCAGCGCTCCTCATTGTCGCCGATGTAGCAGCGGACCTGCCGGTCAAAGTTTTAGAAGCGGGTGGTCATACGCGGGGTGCCGCAGCCGGTTGCGGGGAGGCGGGGTGGGCAGGGCGGGGGCAGCGACAGGCGCCGACCGCAGCGCGCGCCCGCCCTGCAGCGCGCACCACTGGATTGCCGACGACGCCGGCGTCCCAGGAGCCCTCGGCGCCGCGGCCAAGCACCAGGCCAAGGGTGTCGACCTCAGCTACCGTCTCCGCCTGAGAGGCCTGCGTCCGCGTGCGGGATGTGGCCGCGGGGCTCGATCTCCCGGCGCCGTGCGAGATCGTGGGCGCCTTCGCGGGCCCGGCGGGTCTGATTACCTTGGTTACTACACTAGCGGCACTTTGCGACCGCGCGGGCCGCAGAAGGGGGCCACGACTGCATCGCCCAGAGCAGAGGGAGCCCGTCCTCAGCCCCCGCATTTCGTCGGTCTCTGCTTTTCAGCGGTTGCAGAACAAACGCCAAGACATGGTTTGGCCGGTCGCAGCTCAGTGGCCGGCGTCAGGGGCCGGCGGTCGAGGCGCGCAGCTGCCGCGTTCGAGGCAGTGCAACGCGACACCGGGTGTTCCCTCAAGCCTGTGGGGCAGTTGCGGGCTTCTTTTGCTTCCAGACAGGCGTAAGATAGTGCTCAAACAGGCGAGAATGGAGGCCGGCAGCGAGAGATGAGCCACGCCCCAGCGTGAAGCGCGCCGACCGCCGCCGGGCCCCGCCTGCTGCCCACGCATCTGATTGGGCGCTGAGCAGGAGAGCGGCGGCTGGGGGGCGCTACGACTTGGAGAGGGGACGGGGCGCCGCGGGCCAGCCCGCAAACGCTGCGCGTTGACCGCCCCAGGCTGCCTGCGGACTGCCCTCCAGTGCGCATGCGTCGGTGCCTTCTTTCCCTGCCCGGTCCCATTATTGCGGCACGCCGCTGCCGGGCCCGATGCCTGTGGGAGGCGGGCCCACTGGAACCAAGGCACGCACCTGGAGCTGCGGCGTTCGCCCCCCACCCCCGGCCGCTGACCTTCCCCGCCGCCGTGCGCTCCACAAGGCCCGCCGCCGCCCACAGGCCCTCGTATCCCCTTGGCGCCACGACACGCAATACGCAGCTATCCCAAACCCCAAAGACCTCCCGCCTGGAGCGCGCGGAGACCAAGGTCGGGAGGGCCTCGTGACCCCGCCTCCCACGACCTCACGTAGCGGTGTAAAAGCGGTGAGGGCGGCCGAGGCTTTGGCAGTCCGCAGGGGGCGAGCTCGTACCCGATTAGCCTGGGTGCAGCACGGCCGCGGCGCGCCCCGCTGCTCGCCCCGCCGCTGCGCCCCCGCACCGCCGCCGCCTCGCTGATCGCATGCGCCCCCCTCGCCTCATCGCACGCAGGTGCGCGCATCATGCCGCCCACCACGCGCGCGGCGGCAAGGGCGCACGCCGCCGCTGCTGTCACACAGGTCCTGCCGAACGACCTGCTGGCTCGCATCTGCTCCTTCCTGCCGCCCGGGGACGCGATCACGACGGTGCCCCGCCTGAACAAGGCTTGGGCAGCGGCGGCGGCGCCACGCGTTGCAGAGCTGCGCAAAGTGGCGAGAGCCCTGCGGGAGGAGGCCCTGCGTACGCACCTCCATGCCTGGGACGCATCCTTCTCCATACCGCTGTGGGCGCTGCAGGAGGCGTGGCCGCAGCTGACGCGACAGCAGCGAGCGTTCGCGGTTGCGCGTGCCGCCTTCCACGGCGACTTGGCCACGCTGAGGTGGGCGCTGCTGCTGCCGCAGCGCAGCTACGCTGGCAAGCTCTACTGCGCCGTAGCAGCGGCTGGCGGCCAGCTCGAGGCACTGCAGTGTGCGCGCGCGCTGGGGTGCGCCTGGGACAAAAACACCTGCACGGCAGCGGCCGAGGGCGGCCACCTGGCCGTGCTGCAGTGGGCGCGGGCCCAGCAGCCACCCTGCCCCTGGGGTAGGGATACTTGCAGCGCAGCGGCGGGGGCCGGCCACCTGGCCGTGCTGGAGTGGGCGCGCGCCCAGCAGCCGCCCTGCCCCTGGGACAAGGCAACTTGCAGCGCATCGGCCGAGGGCGGCCATCTGGCCGTGCTGCAGTGGGCGCGCGCCCAGCGGCCGCCCTGCCCCTGGGACGAGGCAACTTGCATTGAAGCGGCGCGCGGCGGTCACCTGGCCGTGCTGCAGTGGGCGCGCGCCCGGGAGCCGCCCTGCCCCTGGGACGAGGAAACTTGCTTTGCAGCAGCCAGGGGCGGCCACCTGGCCGTGATCCAGTGGTTGCGCGCCCAGCAGCCGCCCTGCCCCTGGAGTCAGATAGAATGTTTTTTTTGGTGCGGAGGATGCCGCCACCGCAGAGTGGATTCGCACGCAGGCGGCGCTCGAGGACGTGGCGGTTTGAGGCCAGCGCCGTACGAGCAATTGGTGGTGGCGCGCGGCTATTTCTTGTTGCCGATAATGTTGGTCGCGCCCCCCAGCCAAAACCCCTGCTGACGACCCTCATGATGCCTTGCCTCCCTTGCAACACGTCTGATTGCGGCGTTTTTTGACCCAGGGGGCCGTGGACCCTCTAGCCACCCGCACACAACCCCCACCCACCCCTTACGCAGCCCCTGGCGCCGCCAGTACCTTTGTTGTAAACGCCGCCCGCCACAGCGAAAGAAGCAGCCGCGCCTTTGCACTTACCAACCAGGAATTCACGCAGTGTTGATCAAAATGCAACGTGCGTGTGCGCGCCAGCTAGAGAGGCGCCCCTGCAAAACAAAGGGAAAGACCCGGAGACCGCGAAAGCGCGCGCCCGCCGGCGCTGTTTGGCGCAACGCACCAAGGCCAGGATGGCCAGTGCAAGCGCCGCCGCGGTTCCGGCTTCAGCGAGCGAACCGGAATGGGCGCCTCAACTGCCATAGGCAGCCTGAGAGCCAGGGAGGCCTGACCTGCCAGCGGCTTTGGGCAGCCATCGCTTAAAGCACCTCAACGCATTGCACCACCAACACGTGCGCCCCCCTCCGCGCACCTGACGGGGTGCTTGCAACGAGAGCGACGGCTGGGGGGCCGCCAATACATTTGGAGGGGTGACGGGGCGCGAACCGCCCCACACGGCGTGCGGACTGCCTTCCAGCGCGCACGCGTCGGCTGCTTCTTTCCCTGCCCGGTCCCATTATCGTGGCACGCCGCTGCCGGGCCCGTTGCCTGTGGGAGGCGGGCCCACTGGAACCAAGGCACGCACCTGGAGCTGCGGCGTTCGCCCCCCACCCCCGGCCGCTGACCTTCCCGCCGCCGTGCGCTCCACAAGGCCCGCCGCCGCCCACAGGCCCCCCTCGTATCCCCTTGGCGCCACGACACGCAATACGCAGCTATCCCAAACCCCAAAGACCTCCCGCCTGGAGCGCGCGGAGACCAAGGTCGGGAGGGCCTCGTGACCCCGCCTCCCACGACCTCACGTAGCGGTGTAAAAGCGGTGAGGGCGGCCGAGGCTTTGGCAGTCCGCAGGGGGCGAGCTCGTACCCGATTAGCCTGGGTGCAGCACGGCCGCGGCGCGCCCCGCTGCTCGCCCCGCCGCTGCGCCCCCGCACCGCCGCCGCCTCGCTGATCGCATGCGCCCCCCTCGCCCCATCGCACGCAGGTGCGCGCATCATGCCGCCCACCACGCGCGCGGCGGCAAGGGCGCACGCCGCCGCTGCTGTCACAGCGGCCCTGCCGAACGACCTGCTGGCTCGCATCTGCTCCTTCCTGCCGTCAGGGGACGCGATCACGACGGTGCCCCGCCTGAACAAGGCTTGGGCAGCGGCGGCGGCGCCACGCGTTGCAGAGCTGCGCAAAGTGGCGAGAGCCCTGCGGGAGGAGGCCCTGCGTACTCCGTGGCTGGGTGGCTGGGACTACGCAACCTTGTCCGTACCGCTGTGGGCGCTGCAGGAGGCGTGGCCGCAGCTGACGGGAGGGCGGCGCAAGCTCGCGACTGCGCGCGCCGCCTTCCACGGCGACTTGGCCACGCTGAGGTGGGCGCTGCCGCAGCGGGACGACGATGGTTGGCTCCACTGCGCTGCAGCGGCGGCTGGCGACCAGCTGGAGGCGCTGCAGTGCGCACGCGCGCTGGGGTGCGGCTGGGGCTCCAACGTCTGCGGCCAAGCGGCGCGCAGCGGCCACCTGGCCGTGCTGCAGTGGTTGCGCGCCCAGCAGCCACCCTGCCACTGGGACAGTGTGACTTGCACCGACGCGGCCGGGGACGGCCACCTGGCCGTGCTGCAGTGGCTGCGCGCCCAGCAGCCGCCCTGCCCCTGGAGCGATCTGACTTGCCGCGAAGCGGCCCAGGGCGGCCACCTGGCCGTGCTGCAGTGGGCGCGCGCCCAGCAGCCGCCCTGCCCCTGGAACAAGGAGACTTGCGGCGCAGCGGCCCAGGGCGGCCACCTGGCCGTGCTGCAGTGGTTGCGCGCCCAGCAGCCGCCCTGCCCCTGGGACGAGTGGACTTGCAGAGCAGCGGCCCAGGGCGGCCACCTGGCCGTGCTGCAGTGGGCGCGCACCCAGCAGCCGCCCTGCCCGTGGGATGCGAAAAGGTGCTTTGATGTTGCGGCGGATGCCGCCACAGCGGAGTGGATCCGCGCGCAGGCGGCGCTTGAGGGCGTGGTGGTTTGAGGCCAGCGCTGCGCACGCAACTGGTGGTGGCTCGCAGTTGTTTCTGGCGCGAGGCTTTTTGTTTTCGCCGGCAACGCTGGCTGCTGTTTGGGGTCACCCCAAACCACGCCCTGCTGTCGAGCCACATGCTGCCTAGCCTCCTTCGCACCGCAACACGTTTGACTGCGACCTCCCTCGGTTGACGGGGCCTTGACAGAGCTTTTGCGGGCCCTTCATACACCCCCCACACTGCCCCACACTCCCCCAGCCACCCTTTCACAGTCCCTGCGCAGTGCCTTGTGTGTAAGCCCCGCCCCTGCCAGTGCGTTTTTGTTACACCGGCGCCGCAGCGGGGAGGCCCTTTATTTATCGCAGGGGCAAGCAACTGAAGCCGCCGCCGCGAGGCCTTTCGGCCTGTCAGTGCGGGCGGGCCGGCGCAATGTTCAAACTGGGCCCTGACCGTGTTGCAAGGCCGCTGGGAGCTCAGGGGTGGGGTTGTTTCAATTTCGCTGGGCCCGCGGCAGCAGCTCCTCTTGCTCAGAGTTTCACAGCTGCGCCCATCTTGGGCCGCCGCACGGCGCACCGCTGTGCGCCGCCTAGCCCGGTGCGCGCTCGCCGCGCTGGGGGCTGCTTGATCAACGCGCGTCTCAGCGGGTTCATATTGGGAAAACAAAACGGCGGCGAAAGGGGGGCTGAGACGGACGTTTGCCCATGTGGGGCTGCTGAAGTGTTGATTGGGCTGGTCTGGGCGCAAGCCCCGTTTCGGGGCGGCAGCCATCCACCCGCAGGCCAAAACAGGTTTGGAGTTGGGGAGCAAAATTGGTCGGCGGGGGTCAAGGCGTGGAGAAACTCCCTGCAGCAAAGAAACCAGGGGCCCCGGTTGGCTGGGACGATGAGTCAAGGCAGCTGCCGTTGGCACCGCCGTCATCGGTCAGTAGTCAGGCGGCGGCAGCTGCCCCGGCCGTCCGGTCGACTGCTCACTGCGGCTGCCGCCGTTGCGGCTGCATGGGGGTCGCCAATTGTGCCTCGCCCCTTTGGCAGCAAGGCAAGGCACCCGCCCGCAACGCCTGCACCGGCTGGCCGGCTCGCATTGCGCACGTGCCTCATCTTGTACTGCCTTGTTTTTTGCTGCTTCAGCGCCCCTGCATGTACTGCGCAGCCAGCTCCCCGGTCTTCCAAGTGCGGGGCGCGTGCTTGTGCGCCGTCGGCGTCGGCGCCGGCGTCGGCGTCGGCGCCGGCGCGGGGGCGGGCGCCTGGGCCTGCGCGGCCGCGGCGGCCGCGGCGCGTTTTTTGGCGAGTGCGGCGGCGAGGATGCCCTCGGAATCGGCCCACGACATCGCGTCGATCTGGCGGGACGTTTTTGGGGTGCGGTTGGGTGGGGCGGTTGGATGGAAAAGGCTGGGGCGGTTTCGGCGCGCCGCACGTGCCCTGCAGCAGGGGAGCATGCCGTGTTGTGCCCCCCTTGCACCCGCCCGGGCCAGGCTGCGCCAGCGCCAGCGGGGCCGGCGCCAGCCAGGCACCGCCCCCCCCCCCCCCCGCCTCCACGCGACCCTGCACTGCCCCCACCTGTCCCATGCGGTACAGCCAATCGCAGGTCGACTCATCACACGGGATCAGGCCCAGCTGCGTTGTTTTCGTGGCGATCCGGCGCGCGCATGGGGTTGGTTTTTCGGCGCATGCATGCGTCCCATGCGCACGGCTCGATCGCTGCGCCCCATGCACGCACGCATGCAGGCATGCACGCACGCCCATGCGCGCTCAAGCAGGCCGCTCGACACGGGCATGCGCTGAAGCTCCCCGCGCACCTCGGTCCAGGTGGAGGGCTCCCAGTCCGTCTTTACCGACAGACCCGGGGCAATGTCGAGCCCGGCCTTCTTCATCGCCGCTGCCTGCGCCGGCGCCGGCGCCACGGGGCCGTCGGGCAGCCGCGGCTTCTCGAGGGACGCCGCCGCCGCGGGCGCGCCCGTCATGGCGCGCGCGATGGCGGAGAGAGTCTCTGACATGGTGGGGCGCGGCAGCTCGGGGGAGCGGCTGGCGACGCGGACGCAGTAATGGGAGCCGGGCGGGCACAGCTGCGCGGTGGAGAGGCTGCCGTCCGCGGTGTCGCGGCCGTGCCACGTCGTGAACAGCTGGCGGCCGCTCCAGATCGGAATGTAGGCGGACGCGGCGAGAGTGGAGATCAGATCCGAGCGGTCCTTGAGATCCTCAGAGGCGCCCGCGGTGACGGCGCGGGGGTTGCCTGCGGTTGGGTGGGTGGGCGTCGGCGGCGTCGGCGGCGGTGGTGCGTTGTGTGCTGCACAGAGGGGGACCCAGCGCGCCAAGCGGCGGCGGCTCACTCGCGCTCCTTGACGCTCGCGGCGCAGCGGCTGGTGCAGCCACACCCTTCCCACCCCCGGCCCCCGGAGCGCGCACCGTTTTCCAGCACGGTGACGCCAGCATAGAACTTGCCCCTGCACCTCGCCGCTGCATCTTCCGGCAGGGTGTCCTCTAGCAGCTCCCGCATCAGCTTGTCCATCTTGCCGGCGCAGCCGCTCTTGCGGCACGAGCTGACAAGGGCCTTGACCTGCGCGGCGGGCCGGGGGTCGGGGCGCGGTGAGGGGGTGGGCCGGCCGGGAGGGGGCGGGGCGGCTCGTTTTGCCTGTATTGGCTGGCTTTGCCGTTCCGCAACGGCCTGCTGGACGGTGAAGCAGCTGTGCTGGTCCGCCCCCAAAACCGCCCCCCAAACCGCCCCCCAAACCGCCCGCAAAACCGCCCCCAAAACCGCCACCGAAACCGCCCCCAAAACCGCCCCCAAAACCGCCGCCAAGCCCCACCGTTTTGTAAAACTCGTCGTCCGGGACGCCGCTGCAAATAGCGCCCGCCGTCAGCGCGCCGCTCGACACGCCGCCGACGCGCGTCGCCTCTGTGATGATGCCCAGCTGGCGCAGCACCTTTAGCACGCCCACGTAGTAAAGGATGAGGAAGCCTGAGGGGTGAGTAAAGCAAGGGGGCGAGGGAACCAAAGGGCGTGTTCACGCGGTCTGCTCACGGCTTGTCCAGGGCGCTGCCCTGCTGTGGCCCACGCAGGGTTAAGGATGCTGCCGCCGCGGCAGGCGGGCGGGCCTGGCCCGCGGCAGGATGGGCCGGCGGCTGCGGCCCCGGGCTGGCGCGCGCGCCGCGCCGCCCCCGGGTCGCGTGGGCGCGCGACTGCGCGCAGACTGCGCGGCGCGATAGGGGCGTCACTGCACCCCCCCCATTTGCGCGCCAGCGCCGGCCGCCGCAGCGGCGCGCTGGCAGTGCAAAAGCCCTGCGGTTAAGCCTATAAGGCCCGGCCCCGCACCTGCGCCGCCCCAGGAGACGCTGATGTTGCCGCTCTCCCACGCCTGCAGTGCCGAAGTGGTGTTGCCGGCCCACGGCCCCACGTCCGTCGCTCCCATGCTGATGCGGCCTAAACGCTTTTTTAAGGCTCCTTGGCGGGCGCGGGGGCCCTGCGCTCCTGCCCTGGCCAGGCGCGGCGTCCGCTCGGGGGGCACCTGCAGTGAGCGCACGCGTCTGCAGCCCAGATGCTGGTCTGGGGCGACTTATAAGTCCTTTCTAGGGCTTGAAGTGGCCTTTTCGAATCGCGGAGGGCGTCAGAAACCACGCGAGGTCGCACTTGGCACCCCGCACCCCGCGGCCGCCCGAGAAATGGCGGCGAAGTCGGCAGCTCCGGGCCCAGGCGGGGGCGAAAGCGATGCTATTGCGCGTATTAGGCCGAAGTTAGCTTTTCTGAGCGCGCAAAGGCACGGTGCGGGCGATCTGCTGCAGCGCAGCGCGCCGGCGGCTTTCGCCCGCGCCAACTGCCGGAGCGGCGCCCTGCGCCGGCGAGCCCCCCATAGCACCGTTTCGAGCGCGTATTACAGCGCGATTCGAGTTTTTATTACGTCACATACACCGGCGGCGGCGGCGGGAGCCGCGCCGCCTCGGCCTCGCGCCACTGCCGCCGCGTCTCGCGGTGCGCCGCGAGCAGCGCGAGCCACGCCGCGGCGAGCACCGGCAGCGCCGCGCCCGCCGGCGCCGCGGCCGCGAGCGGCAGGCCCCACGCGGGGGCGCACGCCGAGGCCCCCAGCCACGCCGAAAGGGACAGGAGCAGCCCAGCCTCGGCGCCGCGCGCGCCGTGCAGCAGAGGGCCGGCAAACGGCGCGCCGCCGCCGCTGGGGGCGCCGCCGGCCTCGTCCCCGCCCTGGCCAGGGGCGCTCCACGCGTGAAGGCCCCTTCTGCTGCTGCTGCTGCTGCTGCCCCTGCCGCTGCCGCTGCCGGGCCGAAGCCAAAAATCCGGCGAGCCCGTCAGCGAGCCGCCGCCGCTGCCACCGCTGGTCTCGCTGCTGCCGCCGCCGCTGCCGCTGCTGGCCTCGCTGCTGCCGCCGCCGCTGCCACCGCTGGCCTCGCTGCTGCCGCCGCTGCTGCCGCTGCTGGCCTCGCTGCTGCCGCTTCTGCTGCCGCTGCTGCTGCCGCTGCCGTTGCTGCTGGTGCTGCCGCTGCCACTGCTGCCGCTGCTGCTGCCCATGCCTTCAAACCTCTGCAGCCCCGCGCCACCGGCGGCGCGCGCGCCCGCCCGGGCAGCCGCCTCGGCGGCGGCGGCGTCCGCGCCGCCCGCCGCCGAAACTGCCGCGTCCCCGCCCCCCGGCTCCCGCCCGCCGGTGCCGGCGCCGCCGCCCCGCCGCCGCGCGCCGCCGAGGCCGACGGCCGCCTCCCAAAGCGGGTCCCCCTCCCCCCTCAGCTGCTGCAGCCGCGCGGCCTCCCACTCCGCGTACGCCCCCCCAAACGCCTCGCACCACTGCGCATTCGTCATCCGAGCCACCTGGGGAACTGAGTAGTCGCTGTCCTGCCCAGTCGCCAGCAAATAGTCAATCCGCAGCAGCAGGCGGCGGCCCGTAGAGTACAGCCGCCGTAGTGACGCCATCGTGTCGGCGTCGTGCCCCGCGTCAGACCAGGAAGGGGAGGAGGCGAGCAGGCGGGTGTACAGCTTGACGCGCGCGGTCAGCACGGACGGCGTCATGAGCAGCGCGTTGGGGTTGCTCTGCGCGGCAGGGGGGGGTTCGTTTGGGGGGTTTTGGGGGTTGCGGCCGGCGCGGTGGGGGGCGGGCAGTGGCTGCGGCGCGGCGGGACAGGGCGGGACGGGCCAAGCCCGCGGCGCAGCGCCGGCGCGGCACCCCGCCGCGCGGCGAAGCGGCGCCGCGCCGCGCCTGCTGCGCGCACAGGCGCCGCACCCACCAGCAGGAACGCCGTGAGCTTGGCCCTGGGCAGGCTCAAGTTTGTGCTGAGCTCCTCCAGCTTGGCCTTGAGGGTGGGGGCCGTGTAGGACAGCAGCTGCGGGGTGCGCCAGATCATCGCGGCAGCTTCCTCGGGGGTCAGGCTGAAGGCCTGTTGGGGTTCAGGGTTTAGGGTTGTTCAGGGTTGAAGGCCTGTTCTGTTTTTGTCGGGGTGTTGGGAAGGAGGCCAGGGGGGGCGGGTGGTCGGCCTATGGCGCTGGGCGGGGAGGGTGCGGCGGCGCGCCGAAGCTCGCGGGCGTGCCACGGGCGAAGCCGCAAAGGGAGCGGGCGGCAGAGGCAGGGGTGCAAAGGGCGAGAGGGAAAGCGGCGGCGGCGGCAAGAGAGGCGGTTGCAAAGGACCCAATGCAATACAGGCACAAAACAAACAACAACTACAGCCAACACCGCTTTTCGTCGAGAGCGAACGCGAAAGCATACGAAAGCCAAGCAGAAAGGCCGCCCACCGCCTGCAGCTGAGTGAACTTGCCGTCCACGTTGTCAAGGCTGAGGGTGAGCATCGCGGGGCAGCGGGACGCGATGACCGCGGCGCGGCTGTCGCCGCAGGCCAGCAGCGCCGCGAGGCGCGCGATCTTGAGCTTGAGGGTCTACAGGGGGAGTGGGGGGTTGGGGGGGGGGGTGGGGAGGGGCGTTTTGGAGGCCGGGGGGGGGTGCGTGTGAGCGTCTGGGGGTGGGGGGTGGGGGAGGAGGGGCCGTGCTCGCGGGGGTGGGGGTGCTTTTGGGCGTCTGCCAGGGGTAGGTAGGGTTAGGGGGCCGTTTTGGTGGGGGGCTGCTTTTGGGTGCGTACTGCGGGCGTGTCTGCGAGCAATGCCGCCTGCACGCGCCCCTGCTGGCGAGCGCCAAGCTGCACCCAGGGCGGGTCCAACGCCACAAACCCCTCAACCCGCGCGCCTAAGAGCCCCACCACCAAGGCTCTCACCTCTGTGGCCATCCCCAGTATGGTGGGCTGCTGCCTCAGGACGCGCACCAGGCCGCGCGGGCTGACGCTCAGAAGGTTCTGGGGGGGTGGGGGGGGGCCCGAGTGGGCGGCTTGCGGTGAGCGGCGGCGCGGCGTGCGGAAGCGGCGCGGCAGGCGGCCGGAACGGGTGACCGAGTGACTCACCTTGAGCTCTGAGACCTTGGTGGTGATGGCGGTGGGGCAGAGCCCCAGCACTGAGGGGTAGCTGCGGACGATGGTGGCAACCTGGCAATGGGAGGCGGTGCGGTTGTGCGGTTTTGGAGGTTAGGAGAGGGCGGCCAGGCCACAGGGGGGGAGAGGCGTGCGCCGAGAACCGGTCGCTGGCGCAAACTGCACGGTTTGCGGGCACACCACACACAACACGCGCCCCTCCACACCCACAAGCGCACGCATATGCATGTGCACACGCACACGCAAACGCGTGCGCACCTCGTCGCTGCGGCACCCCAGGTTGTCCTGCAGCACCCGGAAGTTGCTCTCCAGCTTCTCGCTGCGAGTCGACATGAGTCGCGGGTGCCGCGCCACCAGCGCGCCCACGCCCCCCGCCGCCGGCGGCAGCGAGCTGCCGAGGCGGGCCACGTTTTGGGCGAGGCGCGCGGTGCTGGAGGACAGAAGGTGCGGGTTGCGCGCGAGCGCGGCGTGCGCGTTGCCCCTGCGGCGGCGGCGAGGCGTGGATGGCGTGGGTTGCGTGAGTTGCGCGTGCGCACGCGGCGCTCCATACCACGCAGCGCAGCCAGCGCGCCAAGCCGTGCCGCTCTGACAGGCCCGGTGCAGCCTGGCGCAGCTCTGCGCGCAGCTTCCCAGCAGCTTCCCCTCAGCAGCTTCCCCCCAGCAGCTTTCCCCCACCCCAGCAGCTTCCCCCCACCTTCCCAGCAGCTGCACCAGGTCCCCCAGCTTCTCCCTCAGCCGCCCCGGGCTGAGGTGCACGTGGGAGGAGCGGCAGCTGAGGACGCCGGCGGGCAGGGGGGCGCCAATCTGCGCCTCATACTCCCTGGGTGGGGGTTTGGGAAGGTTTGGGCGGGGTTTTGGTTTGCCGGCGTCAGCGCGAACCTGGGTCAACCCCAACCCCAACCCCAACCCCAACCCCAACCCCAACCCCAACCCCAACCCCAACCCCAACCCCAACCCCAACCCCAACCCCAACCCAGAACCAGAACCAAGACAAAAACCCCAAGCCAGGCCCAACCCCAACCACAAACCCACTCGTAAAGGCTCCCCAGCCGCGCCGCCACGCTCCTCGGCCGCGTCAGCACGCCCGCCAGCCGCGGCACGTTGTTGACAAACCGCAGCGCCGCGTCGGGGGGGACGGCGGCGCCCAGCACGGCCAGCAGCGCGGACAGGCGCTGGGACAGGACGGGCACGGGGCACTGGGGGGTGGTTGTGTGTGTGCGGCGGGGCGTTGGAATGGGGGGAGGGGGCCGTGCGCGCGGTGCAAACACGACGCCGCGGCAGGCCGCAGCCGTCGTTTGCGCGCAGCAACAGCAGCAGCAAGCGCAGCGCTGCTCCGCGATGTCCGCACCAGCAGCAGCTTGGGGTTTGTGGCCAGCAGCGTTTCCAGGTCGACCCCCGGGAACTGCGGCCCCAGGGCCAGCACCTCCGCCACGTGGGCGGGAAGCTGCTCTGGGGGGCAGCCGCGGCGGAGGCCGCCCACGTCCCGCTCGTAGGGCTTCATAAGGGCTATGGCCGTACCGGGCCCGAGGCCGGCGCGGGTCAGGGCGTCCACGAGGCCGGCGCGCACGGCGACGCCGAGCGGCGGCGGCGGGGGGCCCTTGACTGCGGCCGGGGGTCGCGGGGTTGGGGGGGGGGGGGGGGGGGGCGGCGGGGGTTGGCGCGGGCTTAAGTGGCGTGGCCGTGGCGGGGGTTGTGGCAGGCGCCCCGACTGGGTCGCCTCGCTCGGTGGTTTGCAGTTGCCGTCACAGCGCCTCTCAAGCCTCTGCATACATGGCTGAGGGAGAACGCGGCCACGCCCGTCCCCCGTTGGAAGGAAGAAACCCCCCACCTCGCGGCGGCCGCCACGCCAACGCCGCTGCTGCCGCCTCTGCGGCGCCCCATTTGAGGACGGCGCCGGCGCTGGGCGCGCCGCCTGCCGCGGCCGACGGCGCGGCCGCAGCAGCAGCGGCCGCGGCGCTGCTGGCGGCAGCGGTGGGGGCATCGGCCTTCTTCGCGCGGCCGGGCCTTTTGCTGGCCAAGGCGCGCCCCGGGGTGCCCGCTGTCACGCCGTGCGGCAGCGGCGGCAGCGGCGACCGCGCGCCGCCGCTGCCGCTGCCGCTGCCGCTGGCGGCGGTGGCCTCTGCCAGCCAGCGCGAGCCCCCGCCCAGCGCCTGGGAGGCCGCCGCGCCCTCCAACCGCGCCAGCAGCGCCCGGTTCAAGGCCGCCAGCATGGGGGCACGCTGCCTTCAGTGCCGTGCCACCGCCGGCGGAACAGATCTGCGCGTCCCCACGCCTCAAACATGAACTAGGATGCCTGCATCGCGTTTTTGGGACCCCCAAAGGACGGGGAGAGCCGTTTTTGCAGCGGCAAAGTCACTCGAGTGCGACAACGCTGGCCCCGCCCTGTGTTTCTTGCCGCGCGCAGGCGCGCGACGCGACACCGAGGAGTGATAAAAGGCGCAATGCGCGAGCTCTCAGTGGGTTTTAATTAACTTGCACAGATAACTTGCTGCCAGCTTGCCTGCGCCGCCAACGGTGCGCGGTTTGGCGCCACCCGCCGCTTTGAGCGCGCGGCGCCTTTCGCGAATAGCGGTGAGAGTGGCGAGACGAGTGTTTGGTGCTGAATATGCAGGGTACGCCTGAGAGGCGCGCCCCGTGCGCCTTTTGCGGGGCTCGCCTTGCCTGGTTGCTGAAAGGTGAGGCGGTGCTGAATATGCAAGGTACGCCTGAGAGGCGCGCCCCGTGCGCCTTT
>BDRX01000042.1:0-108167 GCA_003203535.1 Raphidocelis subcapitata | reverse complement strand
GACACGAAAAAACACCGACTTGCGCAGGCGGCGCTGGCCTCAAACCGTCACGTCCTCGAGCGCCGCCTGCGCGCGGATCCACTCTGAAGTGGCGGCATCCGCCGCAACACCAAAGCAATCTTCCGCATTCCAGGGGCAGGGCGGCTGCTGGGCGCGCGCCCACTGCAGCACGGCCAGCTGGCCGCCGCGCGCCGCTGCGGTGCAAGTCCGCTTGTCCCAGGGGCAGGGCGGCTGCTGGGCGCGCGCCCACTGCAGCACGGCCAGGTGGCCGCCCCCCGCCGCTGCGCTGCAAGTTTCCCAGTCCCAGGGGCAGGGCGGCCGCTGGGTGCGCAACCACTGCAGCACGCCCAGGTGGCCGGCCGCGGCCGCTGCGCTGCAAGTCCACTCGTTCCAGGGGCAGGGCGGCTGCTGGGCGCGCGCCCACTGCAGCACGGTCAGGTGGCCGCTGTGCGCCGCTTCGACGCAGGTGCTCACACTCCATTCGTAGCCCAGCAAGCGCGCGAACTGCAGTGCCTCCAGCTGCCCGCCAGCCGCCGCTGCAGCGCAGTAGCGCGTGCCATCGTTGTCCCGGTGCAGCAGCAGCAGCGCCCACCTCAGCGCGGCCAAGTCCCCGTGGAAGGCGGCGCGCGCAGCCGCGAGCTTGCGCTGCTGTTCCGTCAGCTGCGGCCACGCCTCCTGCAGCGCCCACAGCGGTACGGAGAAGGACTGGTGCTCCCTGCGACTCAGCCAGAAACTACGCAGGGCCTCCTCCCGCAGGGCTCTCGCCACTTTCCGCAGCTCTGCAACGCGGGGCGCCGCCGCCGCTGCCCAGCCCTTGTTCAGGCGGGGCACCGTCGTGATCGCGTCCCCGGGCGGCAGGAAGGAGCAGATGCGAGCCAGCAGGTCGGGCGGCAGGGCCGCTGCAGCAACGTCCATGGTGTCCGCCGCGCGCGTGGTGGGCGGCATGGTGTGCGCGCCTGCGTGCGATGGGGCGAGGAGGCCCATGCGATCGGCCAGACGGCGGCGGAGCGGGGGCGCAGCGGCGCGGCAAGCAGCGGGGCGAGCAGCGGGCCGTGTGCACCCAGGCTAATTGAGTACGAGCTTGCCCCCCGCGGCCTCCGAAAGCCTCGGCCGCCCCCACCGCTTCTACGTGCGTGTGGGCGCGGGGGAGACGGTCTCTGCGCGGTCACGAGGCCCTCCCGACCTTGGTCTGCGCGCTCCAGGCGGGAGGTCTTTGGGTTCTGGGATAGCTGCGTATTGCGCGTCGCGGCGCCAAGGGGATGTGATGGGGGCCTGCGGCGGCGGCGGGCCTTGTGGAGCACGCGGCGGCGGGAAGGTCAGCGGCCGGGGCCGAACGGCGAACGCCGCAGCTCCAGTTGCGTGCCTTGGTTCCAGTCGGCCCCGCCTCCCACAGGCTTCGGGCCCGGCAGCGGCGTGCCGCGATAATTTGGCACGGAACGAAGGAGCCGACGTGTGCGCGCTGGAAGGCAGTCCGCAGGCAGCGTGGAGCGGTCAACGCGCAGCGTTTGCGGGCGGGCGGCGCCCCGTCACCCTCTCCAATTACATTGGCGCCCCCCGGCCGCCGCTCTCGTTGTAAGTACGCCGTCGGTTAAACGGAGGGGGGCGCACGTGTTGGTGGTGCATTGCGTTGAGGTTACTAAACGGTGGCTGCCCATCAAAGCCGCTGGCAGGTCAGGCCTCCCTGGCTCTCAGGCTGCCCATGGCAATTGAGGCGCCCATTCCGGTTCGCTCGCCGGAGCCGGAACCGCGGCGGCGCTTGCACTGGCCATCAAGCCTTGGTGCGTTGCGCCAAACAGCGCCGGCGGGCGCGTGCTTCCACGGTCTTCGGGTCTTTCCCTGCGTTTTACAGAGGCGCCTCTCTAGCTGGCGCGCGCACGCACACTGCTTGTTGATCAACACTGCGTGATTCCTGGTTGGTAATGTAAAGGCGCGGCTGCTTCTTTCGCTGTGGCGGGCGGCGTTTACAGCAAAGGTACTGGCGGCGCCAGGGGCTGCGCAAGGGTGGTTGGGTGTTGCATGTGGGTGGCTGGAGGGTCCCCACGGCCCCCAGGGGTCGAAAAATGCCGCAGTCCAACGTGTTGCAAGGGAGGCAAGGCATCGTGCGGGTCAACAGCAGGGGGTTTGGCTGGGGCGCAACTAGCACTGTTCGCGACACGAAAAAACACCGACTTGCGCAGGCGGCGCTGGCCTCAAACCGTCACGTCCTCGAGCGCCGCCTGCGCGCGGATCCACTCTGAAGTGGCGGCATCCGCCGCAACACCAAAGCAATCTTCCGCATTCCAGGGGCAGGGCGGCTGCTGGGCGCGCACCCACTGCAGCACGGCCAGCTGGCCGCCGCGCGCCGCTGCGGTGCAAGTCCGCTTGTCCCAGGGGCAGGGCGGCCGCTGGGCGCGCAACCACTGCAGCACGGCCAGGTGGCCGCCCTCGGCCGCTGCGCTGCAAGTTTCCCAGTCCCAGGGGCAGGGCGGCCGCTGGGTGCGCAACCACTGCAGCACGCCCAGGTGGCCGGCCGCGGCCGCTGCGCTGCAAGTCCACTCGTTCCAGGGGCAGGGCGGCTGCTGGGCGCGCGCCCACTGCAGCACGGCCAGGTGGCCGCTGTGCGCCGCTTCGACGCAGGTGCTCACACTCCACTCGTAGCCCAGCAAGCGTGCGAACTGCAGTGCCTCCAGCTGCCCGCCAGCCGCCGCTGCAGCGCAGTAGCGCGTGCCATCGTTGTCCCGGTGCAGCAGCAGCAGCGCCCACCTCAGCGCGGCCAAGTCCCCGTGGAAGGCGGCGCGCGCAGCCGCGAGCTTGCGCTGCTGTTCTGTCAGCTGCGGCCACGCCTCCTGCAGCGCCCACAGCGGTACGGAGAAGGACTGGTACTCCCTGCGACTCAGCCAGAAACTACGCAGGGCCTCCTCCCGCAGGGCTCTCGCCACTTTCCGCAGCTCTGCAACGCGGGGCGCCGCCGCCGCTGCCCAGCCCTTGTTCAGGCGGGGCACCGTCGTGATCGCGTCCCCGGGCGGCAGGAAGGAGCAGATGCGAGCCAGCAGGTCGGGCGGCAGGGCCGCTGCAGCAGCGGCAGTGTTCACCGTCGCGCGCGTGGTGGGCGGCATGGTGCGCGCACCTGCGTGCGATGGCGAGGGGCGCATGCGATCAGCGAGGCGGCGGCGATGCTGAGCGGCGCGGCGAGCAGCGGGGCGCGCCGCGGCCGTGTGCACCCAGGTCAATCGAGTACGAGCTTGCCCCCCCGCGGCCTCCGAAAGCCTCGGCCGCCCTCACCGCTTCTACGCGCGTCGTGGGCGCGGGGGAGACGGTCTCTGCGCGGTCACGAGGCCCTCTCGACCTTGGTCTGCGCGCTCCAGGCGGGAGGTCTTTGGGTTCTGGGATAGCTGCGTATTGCGCGTCGCGGCGCCAAGGGGATGTGATGGGGGCCTGCGGCGGCGGCGGGCCTTGTGGAGCACGCGGCGGCGGGAAGGTCAGCGGCCGGGGCCGAACGGCGAACGCCGCAGCTCCAGTTGCGTGCCTTGGTTCCAGTCGGCCCCGCCTCCCACAGGCTTCGGGCCCGGCAGCGGCGTGCCGCGATAATTTGGCACGGAACGAAGGAGCCGACGTGTGCGCGCTGGAAGGCAGTCCGCAGGCAGCGTGGAGCGGTCAACGCGCAGCGTTTGCGGGCGGGCGGCGCCCCGTCACCCTCTCCAATTACATTGGCGCCCCCCGGCCGCCGCTCTCGTTGTAAGTACGCCGTTCGTTTAAATGGAGGGGGGCGCACGTGTTGGCGGTGCATTGCGTTGAGGTTACTAAACGGTGGCTGCCCATCAAAGCCGCTGGCAGGTCAGGCCTCCCTGGCTCTCAGGCTGCCCCTTGGCAGTCGAGGCGCCAAGTCCGGCCGGTTCGCTCGCTGAAGCCGGAACCGCGGCGGCGCTTGCAATGGCCATCAAGCCTTGGTGCGTTGCGCCAAACAGCGCCGGCGGGCGCGTGCTTCCACGGTCTTCGGGTCTTTCCCTGCGTTTTGTACAGGCGCCTCTCTAGCTGGCGCGCGCACGTGCGTGAATTCCTGGTTGGTACGTGCAAAGGCGTGGCTGCTTCTTTCGCTGTGGCGGGGGGTGTTACATGTTGCAAGGGGTGCAAGGTGTCATGCGGGTCAACAGCAGGGGTTTGGATAGGGGCGCGACCAACATTGTCGGCAACAAGAAAAAACTGCGCGCCACCACCAATTGCTCGCACGGCGCTGGCCTCAAACCGCCACACCCTCGAGCGCCGCCTGCGCGCGGATCCATTGCGCAGCGGCGGCATCCTCTGTAATACCATAGCAAAAGGCTGCATTCCACGGGCAGGGCGGCTGCTGGGCGCGCACCCACTGCAGCACGGCCAAGTGGCCGCCCAGGGCCGCTATGGTACAGACCCACTCGTCCCAGGCGCAGGGCGGCTGCTGGGCGCGTGCCCACTGCAGCACGGCCAGGTGGCCGCCGCGTGCCGCTTCGATGCAAGTCCGCTCGTCCCAGGGGCAGGGCGGCTGCTGGGCGCGCAACCATTGCAGCACGCCCAGGTGACCCCCCTCGGCCGCTGCGCTGCAAGTCTCCTCGTCCCAGGGGCAGGGCGGCTGCTGGGCGCACAACCACTGCAGCATGGCCACGCGGCCGCCAAAGGCCGCTGCGGTGCAAGTCTCCTCGTCCCAGGGGCAGGGCGGCTGCTGGGCGCGCAACCACTGCAGCACGGCCAAGTGGCCGCCGCGAGCCGCCTCGATGCAAGTTGTCCTGTCCCAGGGGCAGGGCGGCTGCTGGGCGCGCGCCCACTGCAGCACGGCCAGCTGGCCGCTGCTCGCCGCTGCGCTGCATGTGTACTCGTCCCAGGGGCAGGGCGGCTGCTGGGCGCGCGCCCACTGCAGCACGGCCAGCTGGCCGCTGCGCGCCGCTGCGCTGCATGTGTACTCGTCCCAGGGGCAGGGCGGCTGCTGGGCGCGCGCCCACTGCAGCACGGCCAAGTGGCCGCCCTTGGCCCCTTCGGTGCAAGTCCACTCGTCCCAGGGGCAGGGCGGCTGCTGGGTGCGCAACCACTGCAGCATGGCCAGATGGCCGCCGCGCCCCGCTTCGGCGCAAGTCCACTCGTCCCAGGGGCAGGGCGGCTGCTGGGCGCGCAACCACTGCAGCACGGCCAGGTGGCCGCCACCCGTCGCTTCAGTGCAGGTGCTATCGCTCCACTCGCAACCCAGCGCGCGTGCGCACTGCAGTGCCTCCAGCTGGCCGCCAGCCGCCGCCGCAGCGCAGAAGAGGTTGCCATCGTCGTCTTGCTGCGGCAGCGCCCACCTCAGCGTAGGCAAGTCGCCATGGCAGGCGGCGCGCGCAGCCGCTTGCGCTCGCTGATATCGCGTCAGCTGCGGCCACGCCTCCTGCAGCGCCCACAGCGGTATGGAGAAGGAATGGTAGTCCCGACAACGCAGCCACACAGGACGCGGGACCTCCTTCAGGGCCGTCCATGCTTTCCGCACCCCTGCAATGCGGGGCGCCGCCGCCGCTGCCCAGGCCTTGTTCAGGCGGGGCACCGTCAGGATCGCGTCCCCGGGCGGCAGGAAGGAGCAGATGCGAGCCAGCAGATCGTGCGGCAGGGCCGCTGCAGCAGCGGCGGCATGCGCCCTTGCCGCTGCGCGCGTGGTGGGCGGCATGGTGAGCGCGCCTGCGTGCGATGCGGCGGCAAGGGCGCACGCGATCAGCGAGGCGGCGGCGGTGCGGGGGCGCAGCCGTGCCGCAAGCAGCGGGGCGCGCAGCGACCGTGCTGCCCCAGGCTAGTCAGGTAGTCGCCCCCCGCGGCCTCTCAAAGCCTCGGCCGCCCTCACCGCTTCTACGTGCGTGTGGGCGCGGGGAGGCGGGCTCTGCGCGGTACGAGGCCCTCTCGACCTTGGTCTGCGCGCTCCAGGCGGGAGGTCTTTGGGTTTCTGGAGGAGCTGCGTAATGCGTGTCGTGGCGTGAAATGGAACGAGGGGGGCCTGCGGCGGCGGCGGGCCTTGTGGAGCGCGCAGCGGCGGGAAGGTCATCAGCGGCCGGGGGCGGGGGGCGAACGCCGCAGCTCCAGTTGTGCGCCTTGGTTCCACTGGCCCCCGTCTCCCACAGGCTTCGGGCCCGGCAGCGGCGTGCCACGATAATGGGACCGGGCAGGGAAAGACGGAGCCGACGCGTGCACGCGCGGCAGTCCGCAGGCAGCGTGGGGCGGTCAACGCGCAGCGTTTGCGGGCGGGACGCCGTGGCCCCTTCCCCCCTCCAATTATATTGGCGCCCCCCAGCCGCCGCTCTCCTGCTCAGCACCCAATCGGATGCGTGGGCGGCGGGCGGGGCGTCCGAATTTGCCTGGCGGCCTGCCACTGGGGTTTGGACGTCTGGCAGAGCCCAAGGGTTTCGCAACGTGCTTTTTAAACTCATTGAAAAAGTGAACGGCGACGGCAACCCCGCTTCGCTGCTGATCTGAACAGCCGCACGCCCGCCACGCGCGCTGCGGCAGCAGCAGCCCGAACCTAAGCAACCCGCGCGCTCTGCTTTAGAGCACCCCCGCCAGCCAGCGGGATGGGGAAGAAGCGGCGGCACGAGGAGGAAGCGGCAGCCGCCGCCGCAGCAGCAGCCGGCGCGGGCGCCGCCCCGCCCTCGTCCTCCAAAAAGGACAAGAAGAAGCACAAGGAAAAGAAGCAGAAGAGGAAGCACAAGGAGCACGCCCGCTCCAGCGGCAGCGACAGCGACAGCAGCCGCAGCACCGGCGAGCGCGCGCCGGCGGCGGCGGCGGCCGCCGCCGCTGCCGCGGCGCCACCGCCGCCCGGCCGGCGCGTGCCCGTGGCCGTCAGCGTGGCTCGCGAGTCCGACGCGCCCGCGGACGCGTGCGCGCCGTACGTTGCTTACTTTGCAAACGGCCGCCTGCCCGGCTACGCCAACGCGCCCGCCAGCAGCAGCGGCGGCGGCGGCGGCGGCGGCGGCGGCGGCGGCGGCGGCGGCGGGGGCTGGGATTTCCAGGTGTTTGAGACCCCCGGCCCCGCGCCGCAGCGCGCGCTCGTGTCGGAGCGCGGCGTCGCGACGCTGATCGGGCGCCCCGCGGACCCTGAGCTGTCATCCCCGGGGGCGCAGTACGCGCTCGGCGTGTTTGACCCCGTGGCGCGCACTCTGCAGGTGTGGGGGGTGGGGGGTGGGGGGGGGGTATTTGGGCCGGCTTTTGAGGGGCCGGCGGTGTTGTGCCGACCGCGCAGCTGCCTGCATCGCTGCCTCGCTGCGCACGCGCGTGCGGCGTGCATGCGGTTGCGATTGCGTGTGTTTCTTGTGTGTTTTCTTGCTTCTTTGGCTCTGATTCCTGCTTGCGTTCATGCTTCCCCGGCCGGTGATGATTCACTCCATAGCCTCATACTTCGCTGACGGCCCCCATAGGGGCACGGCTGAGGACACCCTTGGAAACTGAGGCCACTGTTTGCTTTTTTGCCAGCTTTTTTGCTTCACCATGCAAGGCCCTTTGCTGGCTCATTTTGGCACGCCCCTGCATCGCCCCACTCGCAATTCCCCCAGCCCGCCGCTCCCCCCGCCGCCACCCCCACAAGCCGCCCAGCTCAAGCGCTCGCATCTCGGCCGCCCTCACACCCCCAACATCCCCACCGCCCCCTCCCCTCCCCAAACCGCCCGCCCCCCCGCAGCTCGTGCGCGCGCAGGGCGGCCAGCTGGCGCGCGTCGAGGCCCACGTGAACGGCGTCAATTACGGACAGCCCGCCGGCGCGGCCCACGCCGACGCCGACGCGCAGGCGGCGCTCGACGCCGACGTCAAGTCCCGCCGCGGCATGGCGACGCGGCTGGTCGAGGCGTTCGGGTCGACGCGGCGGCGGCGGCAGCTCAAGGCGCGGGAGGACGGGATCGTGCGCGCGGACCGGCTGCTGTCCGCGGACGCGGCCGAGGCGGCGCTGGCGAGGGTCAACGCGACGGCGGCGCAGGAGGCGGGCACGCGGGAGCAGGTGGGGGCCGGATGAGGAGGGGTTGGTGGCGGCGGCGGGCGCCGAGGCCCGGGGCGCATTGTCACGCAAGCCAATCGATTTGCCTCGAGCGCCGTGCGCGCCCAGGCGGCGGGCGCGCGCTCGCCCCAAGCGCAGCACCGCGCAGCGGCCCATCTTTGAGCAGGCCCGCGCCGTCGCCGCCGCAGCCCCCTAAAACCCCCCGCCGGCCCGCCCCGGACTGCCCCCTCCCCCCTGCCCCAGGTTTTGGCGCGCGTCGCCGCGCACCGCAACATCCCGCCGCACCACCTGGATGCGACAGAGCCCCACAAAGCCTACCCGCTGCGCGAAATGGTGCGCGCCCGGGGGTCCCGTTTTAGGCCCCGTTGGGCGATGCCATCTTTCCGGGGCGCGCCGTTGCGCGTGCGGCTGCCAAGGGGCAGCGCTTTCGGCACTGGGGGGGGGTGCAGCCCACAAGCCCACAGTCCAGAGGGTGGCCCCCCAAACACACCCCAACACACCCCAACACAACAACCCGCCCCCTCCCCCCCCCCCAAAACACCAACCGTCCACACAATCCCACCCATCCTCCCAACCCCCAAAGGTGCCGGAGCAGTGCCTGGCGTCGGTCAACCTGGGGCAGCTGCTGCACGCCGCCGAAAAGGCCGAGGTGCTCGACAAAATCGTGGAGAGGAAGCTGCTGCCGCAGTACGTGCTGTCCCGCCTGCCGCTGCTGCGCGCCGCCGCGGACGAGAAGGAGCGAAAGGCCAAGGCGCGCATGCTGGCGCTGCTGGCGGCGCTGCTGCAGCTGGTGGCGCAGCCAAACGCGCTGCGGGTGCCCGAGGTGGGTGGGGGGTGGGGGTGCGCGCCGCGCGCGGTTTTACGGGGCGGACTGGCGCGTTTGGCAGCATGGAACCGGCAATGTGCAGGGGTTTGCGGCGGCCGAGGAGCCGGCCCGTGTGGCGCACGCCCCGCCAACCTGCCCCTCCCCGACGCGCCCCCTTCCCTCCCTCCCCCCCCCCAAAACAAACCAACCAGGGCGGGCCGGAGGAGCTGGCGCGGAAGCTGCACATCGGGCGGCGCGAGGTGCTGGAGCCGCTGCTGGAGCTCTTTTACCACAGGAGGTGCGCCGCCACAGCCTTTCTTGCTGCTTGTGTTTGTGTGTGTGTGGCTGGCTTGTGTGTGTGTGGCTTGTGTTTGTGGGTTGGCGCGCCTGCGGGGGCGCGTGGTATGGCGAACGCGAGAGGTCGCCGGCAGTGCCTCTCGCTTTGGAACCGAGTCCAAAACGAACTGTTTGGGGCCTCCTCCACCCAATCCCCGCCCCAGACCCCTCCGCTCCCTCTCCCAGTGCCGCGATGCATTAGCGACCCCCCTCCAACAACTCCTCCCCCCCACACAATACGCAAACGCCCGCAGCTCCGAGGAGGGCCGCGAGTCGTGGCTGCGCGACGGCGCCAAGCGCGAGCTGCAGGTTGGCTACGCCCTCGTGCTGGCGCTGGACGCAGAGGGCTGGGTGCTGGCGGCGCCGCAGTTCGAGGAGCTGGCCGCGCAGCTACGCATGGCGCTGCCGGACGTCGCGCAGCGGTGGGGGGGGGGGGGGCGCGGGGCAAAGCGGGGGTTGGGGGGAGCCCTGGGGCGCGGGGCGGGCGCCTTTCGCCGCGGCCCGTCGCCGCGTGCCGCCCCAGCGCCCGAGCCCCTGTGCGGGCAAAGGCCCCGCTGCCCTGCCGTGGCCCCCAAGAGCGGGGCAAGCCTCTCGGCACCCCCCCCCCCCCCCCAAAAAAAAACACCCCGCCCCCACAATCCACATGCACGCCACCCGCCCCCCTTTAAACAACTCGCAGGTTCCGCGAGCTGGGTTGCGTGTGCACGCCGGTCAAGGGCCCGGACTTCCGGGAGGGCCGCTCCTACACGGCCTCGCTGCTGCAGCCCGCGGCGCGCGGCGGCGGCGCGCCCAAGACGCTGGCCGAGTGCCTGCCCAAGCCCAAGGGGCCGCCCAAGGCGCGGGGCCGCTGATAGTCGGGCGGCGCCTGCGGTGGCTGCCTGGCAGCTTGCGCTGCCCTTGCTGCTCATGTAACACAATCGAGTGCGGCGGTGTGATTAATGAATGGGCCCCTGGATGGGCTTGATGATCAGCCATGACTAACATCACGAACCGTCGCAGCGCGCGTGTCAACGCGCGGTACTCGGCGCCGACCCAGGTGCCCCGTGCAGTCCCCCGCCTGGCGCGCGTGTAAATCCGCGCGTTTACCACGCTCTGATTGGGCGTGGGGGGCACGTTTACGACGGCGCAAGTGTCACCCGCGGCGGGCAAATTTCGAGGCACCACTGACTCCCCAGGGAGAAGCCCAGCCTGGGCCCAGCCTGGAGGCGTCCCGCTTGTGCGGTCGATTCCACGTGCTATTGGAAGGCCGCAGCCGCCACAGGGATCCCGCAGCAAAGGCCGCGCCTCCAAATCGGTATTGCATGCCCGCGCAGGCAGACCTGCGCCCGATGGCGGACTCCGGCAGCTGCTAGGGGACTTGGAAGCAGCTCGCCTAAAGGTGGGCAGGTGCCTGCGGGGAGGAATCCTCGCGGTGGCGGGCCTGTCCTCATCACCCGCGTCCCCCTGCCCACCGCGCCCCTGCGCGGCACGCAGGGGCTATCGCGGCATAGAAGCCGGATGGACTCCCCGACGGAGAGGCCGCCGTCTGCCGGCCTCGACAGCGGCGGCGGCGCGTCCACGGACGGCGGCGACGACAGCAGGCCCGGCCTGCCGGACCACCTCATGCAGGGCCCCAGCCGGCCGGCGCCCTCCAAAAAGTACAAGCCGCCGGTGAGGGCTGTGCTGGCGCGGCGGCGCGCGCGTTTGAACTGACCCGCCGCGCGTGGGACGCTGCCGTGCGGGACGCTGCTGCGCGCGCGGGCCCGCCGCTGCGTGCGGGCACGCAGCTGTGCGCGCGCCGCCCACCCACCAACCCACCCCCCCACCCACCCACCCCCCCGCAACGCCCCCCAGAAGAAGCGCGTCAAGGGCATGCCCGCTGAGACGTACCGCGACCGCTGGCTCAAGCGCATGCCCCGCAAAAACATGGGGAGCTGGGCGGCGAGCGTGTGCGGCGCATGCGAGTGCGGCGCGAGCGCCGGCGAGCTCGTCGCGTGCGGCGGGCCCTGCATGCGGTCGTTCCACCTGAGGTGCGGGCCGCCGCCGCGCATGGGGGCTCCAGGGCGCATGCACGCATGCGGTGGGGGCAGGGACCCAGGGGTTGGCTCGTGGGAACGCATGCCCTTCGCCCCTGGCGTGCGCTGCCCCTGCGTGCGCTCCCCACCCCCTGCCAGCATCCGCCGTGCGAGTGTTTGAGCCCAGGCCCCCGCGCCGCCGCCCAACCCCTCAACGCCACGCCAGCTGCGTCGGCGGCAACGACGACGACGCACCCGCACTGGATGGCGGCCTGGACCCCGACCGGCCGTGGTTCTGCCCGGAGTGCGACACCGGCCGCCTGCGCTGCTTCGCGTGCGGCGAGTTCGGGACGTCCGCGGTGGACCTTGACCTGCGCAAGTGCTCGCTGGGCGCGTGCGGGCGCTTCTACCACGTCGCCTGCGCGTCGAAGCTGCCGCTGTGCAACATGGGCGCGAGCGGCGCGTTCTTCAGGTGCCCGCAGCACTACTGCGCAACCTGCGGGAGGAGGTGCGCGCGCGCGGCGGCGGGGGCAGCGCAGCGCAGCGGGAGGGGCTGACGCGGGCGCCAGCATGAACGGGCACATGCCTCGGGGGTCAGCGCGCGCAGCGGCGGGGCGGTTTGCGCTGGGCCTGCTCTCAGCCGAGGTGGCTCACATGGCAACACCCTCGCCCAACCTCGCTCCCCGCTCTCCGCTCCCCTCCGGGCAAACTCCCGCTTGCAGCGGCGACGGCGTGGACATGGTCAAGTGCCTGCGCTGCCCCGTGGCGTACCACACGCCCGGCTGCGCGCCCGCCGGGGTGAAACGCGTGCCCGGCTGCCCCAAGGGCATCCTCTGCGCCCACTGCACGACGTCGCCGCCGCCGCCGTACAAGGCGCCGCCGCCGCTGACGGACGCGGAGCGCAGGCAGCTGCTGCGCTGGCAGCTGCAGTCGCAGGCGTCGCGGGGGCCGCGGCAGCGCGCCATTGACAACGGCCTGCACGGCAACAGCCAGGAGCACCACCTGCAGCAGCAGCTCCAGCAGCAGCTCCAGCAGCTGCTCAACGCGCAGCAGGCGGCAGCGGGCCAGCTGCCGCAGCTGCCGCCGCAGTCGCAGCTGTGGAGCCACCGCGCCAGCGGCGACGACGGGGAGCTCGAGCCGCAGAGCAAGCGTGCGCGCTCGGGCGCCGGCGGCGCGGACCAGGCCGCCGCGCCCGAGGCGCTGCAGCAGCAGGACCTCCTGCAGCGGCTGCTGCAACAGATGCTGACGAGCCAGCCCGCCAGCGCCGTGCAGGGGCCCGTCTCTGGCGCGCCGGCGCCCGCGCTGCCCCTGCCGATGGGCATGGTGCAGCAGCCGCAGCCCAACCCCGAGGCGCGCTCGGCGGCAGAGGGCGCAATGCTGCGCGCCCTGGAGGCGGCGGCCGTCCGCCTGTCCGCCAACGCGGCGGCGCCGGCCGCCGCGGCTGTGCCGGTCGCGCCGCCGTCTGGCGCGCTGCTGCCGGCGGCGCCTTCGATGGCAACTGGGCCGGACTCGCTGGACCATCACGCCGTCAGCGCGTGGGGCCCCGCTGCGAGCGCCGCCGCGCCGCCCGCGATCGGCGGCGGCGACGGCGCCGCGGCGCCGCGCCCCGTGCGCGGCCTCCACCTGGGCGGGCCCGCGCCGCGGCATTCGCTGGCCAGCGCCCCGCTGTCGCTGCAGCCGCAGCTTCAGCCGCAGATGCTCTGTGCCGGGCTCCCCATCCTCGGAGGCCCGCTGGCCCTGCCGGCAGCGGACCCGATCCAGCAGCACCTGGTGCCGGCCGTCGGCCAGGCCCCCGCCAGCGGCTGCTCGAGCTGCAGCTGCGGCGGCGACGCCGGCGCGGCCGCGGCGGCGGCCAACGGCGCGGCGCCGCTGCCCGTGCACGCGCACGCGCACGTGCACGCGCATGCGCACGCGTCGGCCGGCGGCGGCGGCTTGGCGCGCCGCGCGCCGGCGCCGCTCTCCCGCGCCTCGTCTGCCGGCGCCGCCCACGACGCGGGCTTCAAGCCGCAGCCGCTGGGGGACAGGGCGCCCAACGCACCGGGCTTGGGCCCTTCAGCCGCGCCCCCCACGGATCGCCCCGGCCTACTGGCCGCGGCGGCGTCCGCGCCGCCGGGCGTCGCCGAGTTGGCGACGGCGCTGCTCAACACGGCTGCGGGGGACGCGACGGGGCTCACCCCCGCGCTGCTGGGCGCGCTGCTGCGCCAGCTCGCGCCGCAGGCCGGCTAGGCCCGGCCCTTGCGGCACCGCCTGGCCGCGCCGCCCGCGCTCTTGAAGCCCTCCACCCATGCAACCCTCCAGGAGGCTCTCTCCGCGCGCCTCGCCGTGCCTGGCGGCTGCCCGTGATGCCCAAGCACCCCCCCCCTAGAAAAGCGGGGCTTTTTCGTTTCTTCGGCTGCTGATGTTCCGTTTGCTTTGCGCACCACCAAATTTGGTGCCCGAGCCGCGGGCCCCAGACCCCGCCTTTGCCCCTTGAACCTGCCCCACCGCCGCCGGCTGGGGGGGTTGCACTCCCCCAGCGCGGCTTTCCGGCGGGTTTTGAGGAGTGGGAGCACGCCCCGACCCCTCGCCGGTTGCTGCCTGAGGTATGCACCCCACCCTCCCGCCGATGTCACTGTTCCCCGCATCTTCTAGTGGTCCGGCCTTGGCTTGCAGCACTGGACGCAGCACCTCGGCGCGGGGCTTCCATTGTACTGCTTTCAGGCCCGCAACGCAACGCCTCAATGGCGTGCGGCGCGCGGCGCGCCGTCGGCACAAATTCTTGGGTTTTCTAGGATTCTTCCCGGGAAAAGGATTGCGGGTTCCAACCCCGCACCATGATGCTATCCTTCTGGACCCGCATCTGTCATTCATGGCCGCAGCCGTGGCGCATCAGGAAACAACAGCACACTTGAGGCATGTTTCCCCCCGATTCAGGGGGCGGGGCTCACACGAGGAAAGCAGATGCGCTGCACGGAAGCGCCGCGCCATAGCGCCCGCGCGGTGCGCGCGACGTTACGCGCGCCGTGCGGGTGGGCCTGATGGGTTTACGCGGCTCTCGGCCCACCCCCCGGCGGGCCGGATACAGTGGGTGGGCCGGCAGCCCTGGCCGAAGCGTTTGCCCCGCCGCATAAACGGTTGCCGCGCGCAATGTAACGAGTTGGAGGGATTCCGCCGCAGGGGCCTCGCCGGACAGGGAGACCGCGGTGGGGGCCGGGGCGCGACGCAGGCTGGACGAGGCAGCTGAAGCGCAGCGGGCGGCGGCGGCGCCGCCGCTTGAGAGCTCGACGGACGGCGGCGTGCCCGTACTTTCCCACGCTTTCCAGGCACATAATCAGGCGTACGATACCAGGCGCGTCCTGGGCCCCTGGTAGCCCACCTCAAGAGAGCGCACGGCCCCGCTTGGCGGGGCACCGAAGCCCTGGCGGGCGACCAGCCCTCCGTCGAGCTGCGCACGATGTTTCAGGTGGGCCCTGGAATCGCTCTGCCGCGTGGCGTGGCCCCTGGCGCCGGGCGTGCGTCGCCAAAGGGGGGAACCAAGGATGGAACGCGCCCCACGCGCACCGCTGCGCAGGACAAGGCGCGCGGCGACGGCGGAGAGGTGCAGTCGGAGCTGTCGGACATGCACACGCAGGTGAGGGCGGCCGCGGCGCGCGCCGCCGACGCGGACGGGCCCCGCCGCCGCTGCCTGCGCGACCGCGCGCGTGGCACCGCCGCCGACGGCGCCGCCCGACCGGCGTCCGACCCACCCGCCGCGTTTCCCGGCCCCCGCAGGCCACCAAGGAGGTCGAGGCGCTGGTGTTCCAGATGGCCAGCGGCCTGTCGGGCCTCAAGAAGCTGGTGGACGCGCTGGGCACGCCGCGGGACACGGTGGACCACCGCCACCGCATCAGCGAGCACAACCTCAAGCTGCAGGTGGGCGCGGCTCCGGCGGCCCGCCGGCGCCCTCGGCGGCTTTCAGGGGTGCTGTGCTGTTGTTGTTCGACGGCAGCGGCGCGCGGTGGCCGGCGGGCGCCTCGGCTGGTCGGTGGAGGCGGCGCGGCGGCGCCACCCGCGCTGCTCCATATCGGCGCGCCGCACCGCTCCGAGGCCCGCAAAACCCCAAACACAAGCCCAAACCCAAACGCGACCCCCAGGACACGGCCAAGCGCATCAAGGACCGGCTCACCACCCTGGGGCACGACAAGGCGGCGATGTCGCAGCAGCAGCAGGCCAAGGTGCGGAAGGCGGGGCCAAGGCGGGGCGGAGCGGGGACAACCCGCACGGCCGCATGCGGGGCAGGAAGGGGGGGGATGCGCAGTGCGGTCGGCGAGGCATGGGCATGGGGTGACCCAGCAGGCTGCCGCCGCTGTGCAAGATGGGGCGCCGCAGCCGGCACGCACCAGTGGGCGCAGCAAACACCAGACCGGCCCCAAACGAACCGCGCCAAACCAGCCCCCGGCCAACCCAATCCCAATCGCAATCCGCCCCGCCCCGCCCGAAACCAAACTGCAAAACGCAGGTGCGGCGGCTCATGCAGGACTTTGGGGCGATGCTTCAGGACTACAAATCGGCCCAAAAGGTGGCCGCTGAGCGCGAGGCCACGAGCCTGCCGCGCGCGCCGCCGCAGCAGCAGAGCGCGGCCGCCGCGGCCGCGGCGGCGGCGGCGGAGGGCGGGCGGGAGGAGGAGCTGGAGCGGCAGGCGCTGCTGCAGTCTCAGGCGATGGAGGAGGCGCGGCTGCTGGACGGGGCCATGGCTTTCAATGAGTCGCTGATAGAGGAGCGCGATCAAGGCATCCAGGGTGGGCGGCTGGGCTGGCGGGGGGGGGGGTTGTTGGGTATTTTCTGGGTGGGGCTCGGCTGTTGGGGTTGGTTTTTGGGGCTGGCCGGCTGCTGGGGTGTTTTTTTGGCAGGGGCCGAGGCTTTGGGGGCCTGCAAGCCGGGACTTGAGGGGTTGAGGTGGCGAGCGGCGCGCGGGGGCGGGGCGCTCTGCAGAGGCAGGTGGCAGGGGCGAGTTGGACGCGCGCCGGCGCGTGCGCTGCTGCTGCTGCTGCGCGCGGCCCCTCTCAACACCTGCGGGGGCACTCCTTATTCCGCACCCCCCCCCCCCACCCTGCCCACACGCAACCCGACGCGCGCCCCCCTCCCTCGTACCCGCCCCCCCCCTCCCTCAGAGATTCAGCGGCAAATAGGGGAGGTCAACGAAATGTTCCAGGTGGGCCGAGTGACCTAGTGCTTTGCGCATTTGGGGGGCTGGGGGGCTTGCGGGCCGTTTTTCTGGCCGCCACGGCTCCAGCCCTACCAAAAGCGCCGCACTTCCTGCCTGCCCAGCCCACTGCAGGCCCACCCCAAAGCCCCACAACCCCCCTCTACCCCACAGGCCTCAACCCCCTACCCCCCACACCCTCTACCCCACAACCCCCTACCCCACCACCCCTCCCCACACAACCCGCCCAACCCTAAAACGCCCCCCAAACCCCCACCCCCAAACCCCCAACACCCCAACCCCACCCCCCAACACCCCCCCCAGGACCTGGCCGTGCTGATCAACGACCAGGGCCAGCAGCTGGTGACCATAGACAGCCAGATCGCCGCCACGGCGGAGCGCACCCACGAGGGCGTGCAGCAGCTGGTAAAGGCGGAGCGCAGCCAGCGCGCGGCGCGGAACAAGTGCCTGCTGCTGTGGCTGGTGGCGGGCATCATCGTCGCGCTCACGCTGGTGGTGCTGTTCGGGTCGTGACGGGGGGCCTCAATGGCGCGGGCCGCGCCGGCGCCGGACTGCCCGCGCCGGCGCCGGACTGTGCGTCGCCGGCACCGGGCTTCCCGCGCCGGACTGTCTGCACCGGCGCCGGACTGTCTGCACCGGCGCCGGACTGTCTGCACCGGCGCCGGACTGTCTGCACCGGCGCCGGACTGTCTGCACCGGCGCCGGACTGTCTGCACCGGCGCCCGACTGCTGCCCGGTGGGCCTCTGCTGCTCATCCTCTCCCTCACCCCTACCGCGCGCCGCGCGCGCGCGCCGTGCGGCGCGCCCTGATTTTCCCGCGGCCCTGGCTTCCTCTGGGCCAGGCCCCCCCTGTAAACTCGCAGCTTGCTTTCAGTCGGCCGGTCTCTGTTTCTCTTTACTCAACCCGAATCATCGGGCGCCGCCGCGGCAGGAAAAAGGCGGCCCGACGGCGGCCCGCGGCGCCGAACGCTGGCGGGACGCGGGCCGAGGGTTGGCTTGGGCAGGGGAGGGGCGGCGCCGCCAGGCGAGGCCCGCGCGCGGCGCTCTGATGATGAGCGAAACCTGGCTGCATTGCAAAGTCGAAAACTCAGTGGAAAGCCGGGCCCGTCGGAATTGGGAGCTAAGGGATGCTGAGTTGGGGGGAAAGGGATTGGTAATGGATGCAAGGTGGCGAAGAATAGTGACTAGTGAGTGAACCCACACCCCTCCACTTGGGCATCAAATGGCGAGTGCAGGTGGGGCCTGGGGGCGCCGTCGGGCACTGCGCATTCAACCCCTGGCTGGTGCTCAGTACAGACAGTGCGGGCACAAAGTTTGAGGGGATTCCCGGGGGAAAGCGGAATGGGACCGCGGCACGGCTGTGGCAAGCAGTCCTGTTTGGCACCTTGTTCGGTGTTTGGCTCCACCTTTCCTGGCTGCTTGCCTGCGCACGCCTGGCTGCTGTGTGTGCATTCAGAGGCGAGTGAGCATTCACCCAAAGGGATGTGAAACGGAACCGCCACCAACTGCTTGGCCGCCCACAATGCCGGGCCCCGCGTTGCGGCGGATCCCTGGGGCCCCCGAAGCTTCGGCCCCCTTAAGGGGCCCGGCAAGCCTTGCCCTGAGGGCCCACGCACAGTGGTGGACCGGGCCCCTCTCCGTCACCGCCGCTCCCCGGCAACGACCACCTCCACCAGCGCCTCCGCGCGCCCCGCTGCCGGCTCCCGCGGCGGCTCCCCGCCCGGCGCCTTGGCCACGGCGGGGCCCGGCGCGGCGGCGTCCTTGGCGCCGGCGGCCACCGCCGCCGGCGGGCTCGGCAGCCGCTCGGCGGCGGCGGCGGCGGCGGCGGCGCGGCGCACGACGGCGATGGATCGGGCCAGTGCGAACGAGAGGGTGGTGGCCGTCAGCGCGGCCATGATTGAAACGAAGGGGCCGACTCCCAGAGTGGCCAGGCCGATGGGGGTTACCTTTTTGGGGGGAGGGTGAGGGGCTTGTGTGCCGGTGAGGGCTGGCGGTGCTGGGCAGTGGCACAAAGCCCGGGAGTTGGGGGCCATGGGGCGCTTGGCAGGCCGCCGGCCGCCGGTCGGCTGGGGCGGTTTGTGGCTTGCCATTTCATTTCAACGATTTCAATGAAAGCACGCCTGAAGGGCCGCAAAATGCGCCCGCCCCCCCCCCCCAGTCGCCCCGCGCGTGCACCGCACCCCACCTGAGTGAAGACCCCTCCCATCACAAACATGGACGCAAACAGCGCCCCGCCCGCCGCGGCCGCGTTTTGCTGATGGGTTATTGACACAAGAGATGACGTGGCGGGGGCGTAGGCGCCCATGCCAACGCCAACAAACACGCAGCCTGGGGGTGGGGTGCGCGGCACAGGGGCGGGGGGGGGGGGCGCACATGAGAGCGAGCGACGGTGGCGGGGTGAGCTGCGGGCGGCCTCGTACTATTGGCACGGGATCGCACGCGCGCGCGTGGCCGCCGTGCGCTGCTTGGAAACGCTGCCGCCATGCGGGCGCGCATGCGCACACGCGTTGTTGCGCGTGCAGCACGCGGCGTGCGGCCTGTGACAAGCCACGCGCCCCATCAAAAAAAGGCTGAGGCGCGCCTCCCCATTGCGGCGCGCACCAATCCCCCCCTCCCCCTTGGCGGCGCGCGCCGACTCCCCCCGCCTCGGCCCCCCCTCCCCCTGCGCGCGCACCGATCAGGGGAAGGCCGAGGTGCAGCCGGAAGTGCAGGCTCCACCCCACCAGCAGCGCCGCGAGCGGCGACGCCACCAGCGCCGCCGGCGCGCTGAACAGCACGCGGCCCGTCGGCGCGGCGGGCCACGTCTTGGCGGCGCGGTCCGTGAGTATGCCCGCCAGGGGGGCGGAGATGAGGAGGCCGAAGCCCAGGGCCATGTTGGTGGCGCCGATCACGGCCTGGGAGAGGCTGTAAGGGGGGGCGGCCAGCACGGTGGGCAGAACCATCATGCCTGAGGCGGGTTGGGAGGGAGGGGGTTGAGAGGGAGTTGGGAGGGAGTTGGGGGAGGTGCGGGCGGCGGCGGCCGGTGGGCGGTGGACCCTGCCGTCATAAAACCCGAATGGCAGCCCGGCGGGTGGGGTGGCGGAGGACAAAGGGCGCTGACAGTTCGGGCCTCGGCTTTGCGGTAATCAAAAGCTCTGAATAACTGTTGAGTGTGCAAGCCCTCAGGCTGAGTAAGTGAGTGGCCTGGGCAGTTACTCACATGAATAAAGGGTGCCGTACTGCGCCACTGTGGCCAACACGTGCGGCGCCAGCACTGGGTCTGCCAGGAGGCTGCGGGGTTTGGGGTGGAGGGAAGGAGGTTGGGGGGGGGGGGGGGGGGGGCGGGGGGGGGGGGGGGGGGGGGGGGGGGGAGGGGGGGGGGGGGAGCTTCCACGCCCGCGCCGGCTACCAGCAACCCGACCGCCCGCTCGGCTGCCGTGCCGAACCACGCCGCGGAGGCGCCCCCTCCCGACCCCCCTCCAAACGCGGGCGTGGCACCCCCCCGCCCGCCCGCTCACATAAGGCCCCGCCAGGGCGCCGCAAACTTGGGTCGGCGGATCGACGGCGCCTCCTGGATCGCCGCCGCCGCGCCCTCGCCGCGCGTCGACCGTATCCGGTGCAGCACATAGTGGTGGTGCCTGGGTTGTTTTTTTTGTCGGTTTTAAGATGGCGTTGTGAATAGCGGCTGCCATTAGCTGCAGGGGGCTGGCGAGGGAAGCTGGACTGGAGTCCAAAACTCCGGGCATCGACAAGGTACTTTTAGGCAAGGCGGGGCTTGCAACCCCTTTCCCCCTCTGCTCGGGCACCCCAGCAGGTTTTTCAAACCCATGCCGAATTTCACAACCCCATCCCAACCCCCCCTCACGTCTCCTCCATGAACAGCAGCAGGGCCGCAAGCACCAGCGCGCCGAATATGGCCATCGCCGCAAACTGTCCGCATCCGTTTTTTGGGGGGCGGGGGCGGCAGGGGGTGAGGCAGCGTTGGGCCGAGGTTTTCGGCGGCGGATTGCTGGGAGCGATGCTGGAGAAAGGGGGATTAGTAGGCCAAACCAAGGCGGCAAGCCGCGCTGCGCTGCGCGGTGCTGTGGCGACGACTGGCTGGCGGGCGGTGGCCCACCGTCGAGCGCCAGCCCAGGGCTTGGGAGAGGCCGCCCCCGACGAGGGGCCCGAGGATGGGCCCGACCAACACAGGGAGGGATGCAAAGCCCTGCGCGAGCGGGTTTTTGGTGTGCACTTGAGTGGGATTGGCACGTTTTTGCACGCGTAATTGGAGCAATAGTTGGACGTTTCCTGGCAGGCCGGCGCTGCAGCAGGAGAGCGTTCGGTTCTACCGGCATTCGCCCATTTGACTGCTGCGTGACCGCTGCTTGACCGCTGTTTGATTCGCCCCACGGCTCTCCAATGCGTTCAACCAAGGCGGCCCCGAAAGCCAGCTGCCGCCGGCAAACAGGATCGGCCCCCTGCCCCGCACCATCGCCTTGCCCCGCTGCGCCGGAGAGAACACGTCCGCCACCACGGCGTTGGCGGTGACGCCAAAGCAGGCCACGGCCAGCCCCTGCACGTGGGTGCGTGGGTTGCATTGGTCGGCTGATCGGGCGGGCCGTGCAGGACGCGCGGCCACGGCCACGGCGCTGGTTGCTCCGTCGGGGTTCGCGCACCGCTCAAGGCAGCCCCCCGCTGCACGCCGTGCCCGAAAGCCCCAGTGCATGCATGCGCACACCTCAACGGCGCCCTTGCCCCGCTGCTGTATCTCTCCACGCACCCACCTGCAGGGCCCGGAAGGCCACCAGCAATTCAATGCGCCGCGCGAGCCCGCAGCCAACGGAGAAGCCCAGAAACAGCACCGCGGCGCAGAGCAGCGTCCTCCGGCGGCCCCAGCGGTCGGCGAAGGGGCCCCAAAGCAGGGACGCGCTGCCGGTCTGCGGGCGCGCATGGCGGCGGCGGCGGCGGCGGGGTTGGAGGGGGCTGGTTTGAGCGACCGCTGACCAGCCGGGTGCCCCTCCTGCGCTGCCGCAACTGCCGCACGCGTCTGTCCACGCTGACATAGACAGAACCCCTGCCAGCGTGCAAATAAACGGTACCCAAGGGTACCTGAGAAATCTGCAAGAAGCATGGGCCCACAATAGAGGCAGGCCCAAGAAAGGCATTGCAATCCCAACTGTAAAACAGCCTCACCGCAAACATGAAGATTGATATCGCGAGCGCGGTCATGACCGGTGTGGAGTTGAACTCGTGAGTAATGGCGCCAATGGCCGGGATGAAGGCCGTGTCTGATTTTTTTGTTTTTGTGGGCGGGGGCTCGTTGCTTTGCTTGTCAGGAATGGCCGAGCTAGCCTTGAAAGTTGCAAGGCCACGGCTCACACACAATTGTTGCCTCGGAGCAGCAGCGCACGCACAACAAAGCCGCGGCTCTGCCCGCGCGGGCGCGCACTTGTGAATGGCAGCAGCACGTTTGAGCAGCTCATCAGCAGCACCAGCAGCCACTGGCGCCGGGGGGAGCGGACCTCGTAGATGCTGCGGGTGCGTGGTTGTGGTTGTGCGCGTGTGCGTGGTGCGTATGTATTTACTGCTGCGTATACGCGTGTGTGTGTTGCACGCGTATAGGCGGCCGATGGCAGAGGCAGAGGCAGAGGCAGTGGGGAGGGGTTCTGGCTGTGCAGGAGGCCCTTTGGCCGCACCGGCGAAGACGATGCCAACAAAAAATGCCGAGCCGCCCGGTACGGCAGCGTCTGCAGCGGCCGCCGCCGCCGTCGCCGCGCGGACTGTGCGCGCCCGGGTGACGCGCGTGCGCGCACCTGCTGACGCGCCGCGCCTCCAAGCAAGGGGGCAGGCCGTCGTCGTCGCCCTCGCTCCACGCAAACACGTCCGCCGCCGCCGCAGCGGCGCCGGACGTGTCGACAGCGTCTACAGCAGCGTCTAACCCCCCATCGCAAAACTTTGGAGGCGACGCCGCGTGGTGCGCGGCCGCCGCCGGAGCGGCGGGCGCCGCGGCGCCGAGCTCCTCGCATCCACGATTGACTCCCCGTGCCATGACGCCGGGGGGCCTGACCTGGGGGAAGGCCAGGCGGCCGGACCGAGGGCCGCGACCAATCTTCCGGCAGTCTGCAACGGATTAGGGCCCGTCCCTAACTCGTATTCCTCGGTCGGTATTGATCCATGTGGTTCTTACAATTGCTTACGCCGTCCGCCAGGATTATGAAGGCCCAGGCAGCAGGCATCAGTCTTATTACCGCGGGCAAGCAATCAACACGCCGGGCGGCTGCTTCTGAGGCGGACGTGGGCCCTCCAGAGCAACCAGAGATAGAGAAAATCGTTGTTGCCCACCCAGCTCAGGGCGCTGAACGCCCCCCTGTGTGGAAGGTTTGACCCGCTTGACCGGCGCGACGCTGCGCCCCGCTGCCGCGGGGCAATGGGCTCAACATGCTCACCGTTTGGGCCCGGCCGCGGCCGTCAGCGTTGCCCATCAAAGCATTGGGCCAATGCTTGCACACCCGAAATGTCGGAGCAAACGCGTGGCGGTGTTGGACTGCGTACGGTATCGCGGTACGGAGCTGTTACAGTACGGTAAGCTGAGGCCCCAAAAGCAGCCAAGGCCAGTTTGGGACGAAGTGGCGGCCTTCAGTTATCATTTGGGAGGCTGGTTGTGCGCGCACACTGCACTCGCCCCGCCCACGGTTTGTGACGGATGGCCCGCCGGAGCCCAGGGCACGCCGGTCTCCCAATTCCCATGCGCACGCGCACACACGCACACGCACACGCATGAGAGGCTTTGGCCCCACCGCCACGCATCAAAAGCGAATTTCAGGCTCTGGCGCATGAAGTGGTGCGGGGAGCAAATCGGGCGTGCGGGCGCCGGAGGAAGCGCCAGCGCGGCACCGGCGCCCGGCAGGGGCGGCGGTGGGCCAAGCCCCCACGCCCTCGAATCGCTCCGTTCTGATCAGCAGCGCATTTATCACCCGTGTTATCATCGTTTCGCCCAGCGCAATCGCTAGACACCAGGAGTGCACCCCACCTCCGGCCACCGGCGAGCTCGGCTTCTCTGCACCCGCGAACCCGCCGGACCTGAGAGCAGACAAATCTTAACCATGCGACCAGCCCCACGCGCCGCTCGCGCGGCCGCGTGGGCGCTGCTGATGCTCGTGCTTGCGGCACGCTGCGCGCGCGCACAGGAGGCCGCCGCCGGCGGCGGGGGCGGGCGCCGCGCCGCCCGGAAGGCCGAGGCCGACGCCATCGCGGTGCTGCAGGCGGCGGGCATCGACATCCAGGAGCTGAGGAACGCGGGCATGACGGCGGCAGACCTGGAATCCCTCGCCAAAGACGTCCTGGCAGAGGCCGCCGCGGCGCAGGAGGCCGCCGAGCCCGGCGCCGCGCGCGCCGCGGAGCAGCAGCCGCAGGGCGGGCCCGCGGCCGCGCCCGCACCCGAGGCGGCGGCGCCGCCGCCTGCCGCGGCCGTCGCCATGGCGCCGGCGCCGCCGGCCAGGCCGATGATAGAGCCCGCGCCGACGCCGCCCCCCGCGCCGCCGGCGGCGGCGCAGCAGCAGCCCGAGGAGGCAGAAAAGCCAAAGCCCTCGCCCTCGCCCGCGGGCCCGTCCGCGGCCGCCGGCCCCGGGCCCGCCATCCCCCCGGGCGTGTCTCTGCCCATCTCCGTGCACGGCTCCGGCGCCGTCGGCGCGGCGGCGCTGATCGGGCGCCTGAACGAGGACTTCCAGCTGCGCGCCCGCCCCTCGGTGCGCGTCACCTACCGGGCCACCGGCGACACGGTCGGCCAAAAGGTGGGGAGGGGGGGCATGGCGGAGGGAGGGGAGGGAGGGCCCTGACTCAGATCAATCCAATTCAGTCCACATGCGGCGCGCGGGGGCTGTGTGCGGCGCCATTGTTATGCACCTGCCGTGTTTGCGCGCGGGCGCGCCTTTCGTTCTGGGGTTTGAAGACTTTTGGTGGGGGCTGGTGGCAGCAGCCAGCAAAACAAACCCGGCGCGCCCCAACCAACCCCGCAGGAGTTTGTCGCCGGCGTGAATGACTACGCAATCAGCGACTACCCCCTCACGCCCGCGGGGTACCGGCAAATGGGGGACGGCCCCGGCAACCGCACCGCGCTGGCGCACGTGAGCGGCGGGCTGCCGGGGGGCGTTGCTTGGCGCTGCGCGGGCGGCGGAGGGCGATGCGGCGATGCCTGCGCGCCCGGCCGCGAGCGCTGCGAGTGCGGAGAGGGACGCCTGGCCAGCCGCAAAGGCCGCTTCCATGCACTGACCCAACCTAACCCGCCGCTTTCAACCCCCTTCCCCTCTTCCCCCAACCCCCCAGATCCCCTTTGCCTTTGTCCCTGTCAGCGTGTTCCACAGCGTGCCTGGGGCCAAGGGCCTCACCCTTTTCCCCTGCACCCTTGCCAAGTGAGTCGCGCCTCCCCCTCAGCCCCCGTCACCCGGCAGACGGCAGCGCCAGCAGCAGCGGCGGCCGGCTGTGAAGCAGGGGCGCCCGCTGCGGCGGCCGCAGCCGCCCGCGCCTGCGGGTTGAGTGCGTCGTCTGCGCTGGCCGGCCCTGAAACCGCCAGCAACCGCGGCAAAAACACCCCTGGCAAAACCCCGCTCCGCCCCGTCCAAACCGCCGCAGGATCCTCAAGGGCGACATCAAGAGCTGGTCAAACTGGGAGATATCGCGCGACAACGACGGCACAAAGTTTGCCGAAAAGCCGATCCTCCTCGTGGTGCCCCGCAACGGGTCCGGCGCCACATGGGGGGTTACGTCATACCTCCACAAGGCCTGCCCCGAGGTCTGGACTTCCGCCGCCTCCGCGGACTGGCCCGCCTCGGCGGCGGGGACGGTGGCTCCGCCGGTCAACGGCAGCGGCGATGCTGTTGTGGCGGCGATCGGATCGGCCCCCTACTCGCTGGGGTGGGCCCAGTCGTCGGAGGGCTACGGCGCGGGGCTGGCAGAAGTGGCGCTGCGCAACGCCGACAACGCCACACTCACCGCAAAGACGTCCGACCCCGACGCCGCGCCGCAGCGGTGAGCGCGGGGCGGGCGTTGCGGGGGGGGGGGGGCGCCGGGGGCGGGCGGGCTTGGAGGGGCGGCCGCGGGCGGGTGTCAACCACGATGCCCCGGCGTTTGCTCAAAGGCCAGCCCTTGCCTTTCACTGTCTCATTCCTAATGCGCCGTGCATGCGCGCCCCCTTTTCCTTCCGTTCAACCATAAACCGTCATCTGATGCAAACCCCCACCCCCGCCCCCGCAGCTTGGGCGCCGCGATGCCGCAGCTGAACGCTGACTGGACGGACTTCCAGATCACCAACCTGCCCGGCAAGAAGACCTGGCCCATCACGCTGCCCGTCATGCTGCTCGCGCCCACGGACATGTTCATGCGGCCCTTCCCGGGGCGGCTGCTGCAGGCGGTGGTGACTCAGCTGCTGAGCGACGAGGTGCAGGGCTCCCTCCAGGACTTTGGTGAGCCATGGGTCAACGCCTGGGTCAAAGCCTGGGTCAAAGCCTGGGTCAGCGCCTGCCCGAAACCCCCTTGTCCTTGCAAGCTGCAACCCTCTGATGATCGCAGCGCGCCGAGCTTGCGGCTGGTGCTGACGCTTGTGGACTGCCCTTTGCGGCGAAGCGATCTGACCCTGGCTCGCTCTTCCCCGCCCTCAAAACCCCACCGCCCGCGCGCCAGGCTACATCGCTCTCCCCAACGCGACGCTCAAGGCGGTGCGGCAGCAGGCGGAGGGCGCCATCAAAGCCAACCCCGTCGCGCCGAAATGGACCTTTGAGGACGAGACAGAACGTGAGGGGCCCCCCGCTTGCTTGGTCCGGGGTGGTTTCGGGGGAGTTGGGGTGGTCCGAGTGGCGCACGCAAAGTTTCCCGCCCCCTCAAAATGGGCCGTAGCCCCTGCAGCCGCAGTTGGCGGATCCAAACAACCCCCAGTTAACAATCCCCGACCGGCTGCCCGCCCGCCCCCCTCCCAAACCCCAATCCCAGCCGTCAAGGGCTCCTACAACTTCGTGATCTCCAAAATGCGCGGCACCTGGGCCCCCGCCGCCGCCGCCGCCGCCTCGGACGCCGCCGCCGGCGTGGCGGGCGCGGAGGAGGCGCTGGCGGCCGCGCGGAAAGACATCGATTCGCTGCGCGCGTCGGCGAAGCGGGACAAGATCCTGTACATCGCCCTCGGCGCGACGGGCGCGGGGCTGGGCCTGCTGGGCCTGCTGACCGCCATCGGCACGGCCATCGGCGCGCACCGCGCGATCCGGCGGTCGAGGTTTGACCGGGTGCCGCCGATCCGCGCCATCTCCAAGACGTACGAGGATGCCCCCTACGCGGTCTGAGGCGGCGGCGGCGGCTTGGAAGCTTCTAGTGCGTGCATGCGCACCTGCATGCGCACATGCACGCGCGAAACGAGCGCACATGCAGGCCTGCACGCCCCAACGCACACGGAGAACTGCGAGCTCTCTCCCTTTTGCACCAACGCCTGTGTGCTGGATTCGTGGTCTCAATCTGCACTGCACCGGGGCGACCCCCGGACTCTGACCTGCCCCGCCTGCCGGCGGGCGGCGCGTTGCGCGCGGCGCCGCAGCTGCCGGCTGACTGCCGGCTGATGACTGTTGAGCCGCCGCGCTGCACCGCAGCTGCCGGTGTATGTATTGCGCCCCAATACGACGGGTGCCTTGTAAACCTTGCCACGCTTCCACAAGTTCGGATTCCAGCTAAGTTTTGAAAAGGCTGATCTGGGCGCGGGACAGTCTGCGATCGCCCAGGGCAGCCGGGCCAGCCATGGCGTCCAGGCTATTGCAGCAGCATCTGCTGTCCGCTGGCAGCTCGCTGCTGCCCCAGGCCGCGGGCGGGCTGCTGTCGACGGGCGCCTTGCCCTCCTGGTTCGCCACGCGCGCGCCCGCCAGCAGCAGCACCGCAACCAAGGCCAAGCCCGCGGCCGTGGGCAAGGGCGCGGCGGCCAAAGGCAAGGCGGGGACGGCAGCGGCCGCGCCGAAAGGCAAGCCCGCCGCCAGCGCGGCGGCGCCCAAGAAGCCCGCCGCGGCCGCGGCGAAAAAGCCGGCGCCGCCCAAGATCAAGCGGGCGCTCAGCGCGTACACCTGCTTCGTGCAGGCCACGTCTTCGCAGTGGTTCAAGCCGGGGATGGCGGCCCCCGACGGCCTGCGCAGCGCGGGCGCGGCTTGGAAGGGCATGAGCGACGCCGAAAAGGTGGGCAGTCCAGGGTCTATGGGCCAAGCCGTGCGGCGCGGCGCGGCCGGGTGGCAGCGCTTTCCATGCAGAGCCGGAGGCAAAGCCAAACCTCCCTCCCTCTCCCCGGCGGCTAGCCGGGCTCGCCCCCTGGCCCAAGCGCGAAGCCGGCTGTTGCCCGCACACCCCACCCCTCCCCGCAAATCATCGCTGTCCCCGCCTCCCGCACACCCACATGCACGCACGCGCAAACCGCGCCGCCCCAACCAGGCCAAATACGTGGCGCTGGCGCTGGAGTCCAAGGCCGCGTCCACCGCCGCGCGCGCCAAGGCCAAGTCGGAGCGCGCGCCGCCCGGCGCCTACATCCAATTCGCCACGTCGGAGCTGAGGCGCCTCAAAGCGGAGCGGCCGGCCGCGGCCGCGACGGCCCTCATGTCGGAGGTCGCGGCGCGCTGGCGCGCGCTGCCAGAGGCCGACAAGGCGGCGCGCGCGGCGGCGGCGACCAAGGCGCGCGCGCAGTGGGCGGCGAGCCGGCCGGCGGCGTGAGCTCCTGGGCGCGCGCGGCGGGCCGTTGAGAAAGAACCCGTGACCCCTTGACCCGGGACGGTTGACCGAGGCGATGCCGTCCTCCTCGCTTGTTATTGACTGACTGTTGCTCTACTCTAATGCATGGCCCCCCTTTTCGTTGGACTGACTTGGCACTGGCTGCCCTCTCGGCCCCCGCGCGCGCCACCGCGCATGCGGTATCGGTGCAAGGCACCCAAGGCACGGCCACGACCCAACCCTGTAAAAACTACTTGCTCCTCCGCTCAGGGGGTGTAGGTTACATCCAAGGTGGAACTGGGAGTGCAAGGGGCTGCAAAACAAGGAGGGCGACAAGGCCCCGCGAACCAAGGGTGTTGCAGTTGGAAGTAGCCGAGAAGGGGTCGATCATCATTTCGGTCGATGGCCAGGGTTTGGCTGGGGGCGCGACCAGCGTAGTCGGCGACAAGAAACAACTGGGAGCCACCCGCAGCAACAGTTGCGCGCGCGGAACTGGCCTCAAACCACCACGCCCTCAAGCGCCGCCTGCGCGCGGATCCACTCGATGGTAGTTTCATCTGCTTTCCCAAATTTTGCAGCGCCAAGGCAATCTGCCACGCTCCAGGGGCAGGGCGGCTGCTGGGCGCGCGCCCACTGCAGCACGGCCAGGTGGCCGCAATCGGCCGCTGCCATGCAAGTCCCAGCCCCCCAGGGGCAGGGCGGCTGCTGGGCGCGCGCCCACTGCAGCACGGCCAGGTGGCCGCCCTCGGCCGCTGCCCTGCAAGTTTCCCAGTCCCAGGGGCAGGGCGGCTGCTGGGCGCGCAACCACTGCAGCACGGCCAGGTGGCCGCCCTCAGCCGCTGCCATGCAAGTCCTAGCCCCCCAGGGGCAGGGCGGCTGCTGGGTGCGCGCCCACTGCAGTACGGCCAGGTGGCCGCCGCGCGCCGCTTCAGAGCAGGTGTCAGCGCTCCACTCGCACCCCAGCGCGCGTGCGCACTGCAGTGCCTCCAGCTGGCCACCAGACGCCGCTGTGGCACAGCAGAGCGTGCCAGCGTCGTCCCTCTGCGGCAGCGCCCACCTCAGCGTGGCCAAGTCGCCGTGGAAGGCGGCGCGTGCAGCCCCGTACGCACGCTGCTGTCGCGTCAGCTGCGGCCACGCCTCCTGCAGCGCCCACAGCGGTACGGAGAAGGACTGGTACTCCCTGCGACTCAGCCACCAAGTACGCCGGGCTGCCTCCTGCAGGGCCGCCATTGCTTTCCGCAGCTCAGCGACGCGGGGCGCCGCCGCCACGGCCAACGCCTTGTTCAGGCGGGGCACCGTCAGGATCGCGTCCCCGGGCAGCAGGAGGGAACAGATGCGAGCCAGCAGATCGGGCGGCAGGGCCGCTGCGGCAACGTCCATGGTCGTCGTCGCGTGCGCGGTGGGCAGCATGGTGCGCTCCTGCGATGGCGAGGGGCGCATGCGATCAGCGAGGCGGCGGCAGGGGGCGCAGCGCTGCCGCAAGCAGCGGGGCGAGCCGCGGCCGTGCTGCCCCAGGCTAATCGAGCACGAGATCGCCCCCCGCGGCCTCCAAAAGCCTCGACCGCCCTCACCATTTCTACGCCGCGTCGTGAGGGCGGGGGAGACGGTCTCTGCGCGGCCACGAGGCCCTCTCGACGGTGGTCTGCGCGCTCCTGGCGCAGATGCGTGGTTTTCTGGGGACGGGGTTGCTGCGTATTGCGTGTCGGGGCGCCAAGAGGATGTGAGGGGGGCCCTGCGGCGGCGGCGGGCCTTGTGGAGCGTGCAGCGGCGGGGAAGGTCAGCGGCCGGGGAGTTGGCAAACAGTGAACACCCTTGGCTCTACTGGCCCCGCCTCTTGCCTTGATTTCATGCAGTGGCATGCCAAGATAATGAGGCGGGCTGGGAGGGGAAAGGAGGAACTGAGGCGTAGGCGCGCGGCAGTCAGAATTGGCGGTCAAACCTGCAACGTCTGGGCTCGGGCCGGGGCGCCGGCCCAATCGCATCGCCCCCTGCCGCCGCTACGGTATACTATTGAGCACTGGGGGAGGGGGCCCCGCCTAGTGCGTAGGCTTTGACCGGCGGCGGGGGCCGCCAGGACACGACACAGACGCAGCAGGGGAGGCGGAGAGGCGAGCGGCTGCTCACGTTGGGCAGCTTATCAAACCTGTGGGCAGGCCAGTGCGCGCGTAGGCGCGCGTGGGCGCGCGCCACTGGCAAGCGACGCGCTCGCGCTCGACAGGGGGCCGACTAGTCGAGCTCGCCGAGACGGCAGCTGCCGACAACGCCGCCCGTGGGATTGCACCACAACGCCGTCGCCTCCCGGGGCAGCCGATTTTTCAAAGGCCGTACGACGCGGCAACGACGTTGAAGAGGCTCGAACGCCTCAAGCCGCGCAGCCTGCGCCGAGCGCGGCCAAACGCGATCTGGAGGCCCCAGCGACGGGGGGAGTAGGGAGCAGCGAAACAGCAAGATAAGGGCTCGATAAGCAGCTTGCGACGGCAAATACCTCCAGGTGGGGAAGCGGTGGCACGCCCGCGTGATCGCGTCGAGCGCGCGCTACCGCGCAATGGGCGCGATAAAAAGCATGAGACGCAGATGAAATTCCAGTTACACCGCACCGGAGGGGCTGCGGAGGTCGGGCGCGGCGCAGATCGCTTTGAGCGCGCCAAGTGCAAACAGCGGGCCCGCAGCGCGCCTCAGGGGACGCCCTATGGCAGGGCAGCGCCGGGGCAACGTCTAGGACCGCCGCAGTGGAGAGCGGCCCCCGCAGCAAAGGCCCGTCGCCCCGGCGCCCGCACCGCCGACGGGCCCCCCCTCGCAGCGCGCAAACGCGCGCCCGCCGCCGCCGCCGCCGCCGCCCGCCCCCGCCGCCCCTCGCAGCCCGGCGCGCCGCACCCCGCCGCCATGCCGCGCCTCAACGGCGAGGAGTACGTCCCCGGCCCGGCCGTGCCGGAGGGCTGCCGCCCCGGCGACGAGCTCTTCCTGGTCCGCGCCAGCGGCGAGGGCGTGCGCAGCTACGAGGACTACCTCGCCAAGACGGCGCTCTACCGCCGCCGCGACTGGCAAAACGCGGTGACCGGCAAGGGCGCGTTCACCTACGAGGAGGCCCTGCGGGACGAGGAGAAGACGCTGGGCCAGCTGGCCAAGTTCCCGCGGGAAACCGAGGAGACGGTGGTGCGCATGGTGCACCACTCCACCCAAAAGCTCGACGAGCTGCTCAATTCGATCTACGACTCGTTCCGCCCCGCCCCCGGTTCCAGCGACAAGGAGAACGGCGGCGCGGCGGCCGAGGCGGCGGGCAAGGGGCGCGACGGGCCGCACCCGCTGGGGTCGAAGCGCGTCATCCGCACCTTCCTGGCAGAGGCGCGTTTTTTTGGGGGGGGGGCGTTTGCTTTGGGGGCTTGCAAAGAGGGCTTTTGGAGTGCAGTTTGATTGGCACGGCAGGCTGGCTGGTTGGTGGTTTTGTGATTTCTTGCGCTGGGCTTTCGGCGCCCGGCTCACACCGTTGCTTGGTGTTCAAGCCGCTGGCTTTGCTGCGGGCGTGGGCCACTGCCACTGCCCCATTGCACTACCCCGCTGCTTGCGCGTTGCCTCCCCAGCCACTAAACCGCGGGCCCCTGAAGCTACGCCGCAACCAACCCCAACCCCTGGACGCAGGTCGCCGAGAAGCAGGGCGGCCTGTGGGTGGTCAAGCCCAAGTACGCCGACAAATGGCGGCTGGCCAAGGAGGTGCCCGATGCCCTCAAGACGCTGCTGCCGGGGTCCACCAAGAAGAAAGGTGGCTGGGGGGGGCTTTGGGGGGGGGGGCGGGGAATGGGCTGGGGCTGGGAGGCCGAGTGATGCATTTGATTTGGCGGTGCGGCGCACAGAGCTGCTGGCATATCCCATAGCTAAGCCACCTCCTCCGGTGGCCGCTCCCGCAGAAGCCCTGGTTGAACCCCTCGCATAGCCCGCGCTCAAGCACGCCCACCCCCACCACCGCCCCCGCTCCCCTCAGCCGCCGCGCGGCGCGAGAGCGGCGCCTCTGCCGCCGGCCCCGGCGCCGACGGCGACGAGTCCGCGCGCGCCCCGCGCCCGCCGCTGCCGCCGGCGCGCTCGCTTGAGGTGCGTTTCAAGCGCGGCGTGGAAGGGGAAAGCGCCGCCGCCGCGCCGAGCGCCGCACCGCCGCCCCCGCCGAGCGCGCCTGCCCGCTGGCGCGACCTGCACCGCCGTCCTCCCCACCCAAACCCCACCCCCCCCCCCAAAAACGGCCCCTTAAACTCAACCTCAGGAGGAGGAGGCGCGCCTGAAGGCCGGCACCCTAAAGGCCTATGCCTTTGCCGCCCTCAAGGAGGCCGGCCCCTCGGGGCTCGGCTCCCCGGCGGTGCTGGAGAAGGTCAAGGAGGCGGCGGGGCCCGAAAAGGAGTGGCCCAAGTCGCTGCCAAACATGCTCGTCGGGGTGCGCGCGCGCGGGGGGCGCGGTCCGCGGCGCGGCCGGCATGGGGTGCCGCTGCGTTTGCTGGGGCCGCCGCCGCGCCGCGGATTGCGACTTGCCGGGGCACCCGCCGGGCCCCTCGATGCGTCTCACCCCCCTCAAAACCACCCCGCTCCCAAACCCAACCCCGCGCGCGCAGCTGCTCGGCGGCGACGCCGCCTTCTGCCGCGTCGCCCGCGGCGTCTACGCGCTGCGCGCGCTGCCCGGCGTCGTCGCAATGCCAGAGGCCCCCAAATCCGCCGCCGGCGGCAGCGGCGGCGGCGGCGGCGGCGGCAGCGGCGGCGGCAGCAGCGGCGAGGGCAAGGGCGAGGGCGAGGGCGCCGGCATGTCGAGGGCCGGCTCTGCGGTGGGGCTGGCCGACCAGGTGGGAGGGCAACTGGAAGCAAGGGGGCGGCCTTGGCTGCGAGTCAAAGCCGCTCTGACTGCGTCGACGCATGGCGATGTTTTTGGGATCCGCGCACTGCCGAGAGAATGCGGCAGCGCTGCTGTATGACTGTACGAGCATCCCAACCCAGCGGGCCCCCGTGCGGGCGTCGAGTGACTGAGCGCCTGCTACAGCAACCTGCAACCGCCCTAAATCGCCGCACCCGCCGCACCCCCAGGCCGCCGCCGGCGAGGCCGACCCCGTCGCCGCCGCCGAGTCCAACCTCAAAAAGGCAAAGTCGGCCCTGGGCCAGCGCCAGCGGGAGATGAACGCCGCCGACGCGGCCCTCGAGGCGGCGCGCGCGGCGCTGTCCGAGGCGAGGGACGCGCAGTCCAAGGCGGCCAAGGGGTCGCCGGCGAAGGCCGCGGCCGGCAAGGGGGATGAGGATGAGGAGGAGCCAAAGTGGGAGCTCCCCAAGGAGCTGCAGGGGGAGTTCAAGTGAGCGCCGGCTTCCTCTTGAGGCGCCCCCGCCGCTTTTGCTACGTTTAACCCTGAACTAGCCAGCTTTACCCTTTTGGGGGCGTTTTCCTTTTTTCTTGGTTGCGGGGATTGGCGAGTGGCGCAGTGCCCTGCCTCAAAACCACTGCACCGACGCCCTCAGCCAACCCGCTGCCGCCGCCGCCTCAAACTCCCTGCCTCCCCCCCCACCCCAAACCCCCACCCCCCACCCCCCAGGGGCCCCGCCGACGACCGCAAGGGCCTGCTGGCCTTCCGCAAGTCAAAGGCGGAGGCTGAGAAGAAGCTGCAGCAGCAAAAGTGCGTGTTTTTGAGTTGGTCTCGGAACTGTGGGGGCCTCGGCATGGGGAGGCTTTGGGGGGATCGGGGCTGGGCGGACGCCGCCCCGCACGCCCAACCCAGCTGGACGGGGCCACCCCAAACAAACGGCCAGCCCATACGAACGCCCTGCCCCCAACAAACGCCGCCCCCACCCCCAACGAATGCAACAGGGAGAAGTGGCTCCAGCAGCGCCGCCTGGCAGCGGTCAAGGCGACCCTCGACACCGTCGGCAAGCTCAAGGCCGCAGCGGACAAGGCCGCCTCGGCCCGCGAGGCCGCCGCCGGCCAGCTGGCGCGCGCCGCCAAGGCGGTTTCGGACTGCGAGCGCGCGCTGGAGAGGGAACGGCAGAAGGCCGCCATCAAGAACATGAAGGAGAGGGAGAAGGAGATCCGGGAGGCGGCGCGCGTGGTGGGTGCTCCGTTTGCTTTGTGGGGGGGAGCGTTTGGTGGGTGTTCATGCTGGCAGAGCAGGGCGACGGGGGAGGATATGGGCAGGGGTGTGCTCGCTTCTTTTGCCCACTGCGCGGCCCTGCACAGCCCCAACCAACATCCCAACCCACCGATGCATCAATCATCACCCCCACCGCTCCACCGCCACCCCTCACTCCCACACCCCAAAGGCCGACAAGGAGGAGCGCGAGCGCCGCCGCGCCGAGGCGCTGGCCGCGCGCCGCTACCCCGTGGATGACTCGGAGCTGCTCTGCGAGCTGGCGGCCAAGGCAGCTTCCGCCCTGGGCGCGCCCGCCGCCGCCGCGCTCGCGGCGCAGACGCCGCCGCCGCCGGCGCCGGCCAAGGGCAAGGCCGGCAAGAAGGCCGCGCCAAAGGCGGCCGCCGCCGACGCCGACGCGGGCGCCGACGCGGGCGGCGAGGGGGGAGCGCCGGCGTTTGACCCAATGGGCGCCGCGCTGGCGGAAGCCGGGAGGAAGCTGCCCGCGCAGGAGGGGCGCGCGCTGGGGGACCTGCTTTACGTCTCCGATTTCCTATCCACATTCGGCAAGACCCTGAAGCTGCGCGCCGGAGGCGGCGCCGGCGGCGGCTTTGGCGCCGAGGCCCTGTCGGCGGCGCTCGAGGCGACGCGCGGCGGCGGCGGCAGCGCCGAGGCGGCGGGGGCGCAGCAGTGGCTCGAGGCGGTTTACCGCGCCCTGCTGATGGTGGGGAGGGGGGAGGCTTTTGGGGGGAGCGGCTTTGAAGGGGACGGCTTCCTTGGCTGTGGGGGTGCAGTTGTGGGGGTGCACGTGTTGTCGTGTGAGGAGGGTTGGACGGATGCGTAACAAGGAAGGCCATGAGCCCACCACAAGCCCACATCACAAGCAAGCAACCAACCAACCAACCAACCAACCAACCAACCAACCAAGCATCCAACTTATCAAAACAAAAACAAAAACAAAACAGCCCATCGTGAAGGACCACGAGGCCCTAAACTATGTCGAGCCCCGCCTCGCCGCGCGCTGGACAGAGGCGCTGGCGCAGCCGGGCACCTGGCCCGAGGTCGCGCGCCGCTACGCGTACTGGCGCCGCGCCTGCTTCGACGCCGGGTTTGTGGAGGACGACGTTTGGCGCGCCGCGGCGGCGCTGGCGCGGCCGCCGGGCGCGGGGGCGCTGGAGCCGGCGCAGCACCTGGCGCTGCTGCGGTGGGCGGGGCTTGGGGGGCGGGGGGGGAGGGAGGCTGTCGGGGGACCTGGGGGGGAGGGAGTGTCTGGCTGCTGGGGAATGGGGCCGGGGCGCTCGAGGGGGCCAGGTGCATCCCGTCCTTTCCACCAACACGCCGGTCCTCCCCACTAACACACCCACCCATCCAACCCGCCAAGCCACCCACCCACCCAAACAACCACCCACCCACCCACCCAATCCCCCAAACTGACCCGGCAGCTTCCTGGCCGACGAGGCCCTGGACACCGACCTGCTGCGCGGCGCGCTGGCGGGGCGGCTGGAGACCGCCGCTGACAAGGCGGCAGAGCTGCGGTCAGACCTGGCAGAGGAGAGGTGGGCGGTTTATTCCTCCGGCGGTTTCCGGTCCGGCGGTTTTTTTTCTCGCAGGCGGGCGGCCACAGCGCTACGCGCGCACTCTTCACAGCCGCCAGGGGGGCAGCAGCTGCTGCCAGGCAGCAGCGCCCCCGAGGCGAAGGGCCCATTGGCAACACATGCGCCAAACGGCAAGCACGCAACAACGGACGCCAACTCGACCTGCCCACTTCCCCCAAAACAAAACCAAAAACCCAACCGCAGGAAGCGCCTGAAGGAGCTGGCCGACGCCGAAAAGGAGGAGCGCAAGCGCAAGCGCACCGAGCGCCTTGCCGCGCAGCAGGCCGCCGCCGTCGCGGCGCACGCGGCCGCCGCCGCGCACGCGGCCGGCGGCGGCGGGGACGACGGCGACGCGCCGGCGGCGGCGCCGGCGTCGAGGGCGGGGTCGGCGGCGCCGGAGGCCGACGCGCCGGCGGCCAAGAAGGCGCGCACCGCGTCCGAGGCGCCGTCGTCCAGGGTCGCGAGGGTGAGCGGCTGGGCGCCGGCGGGCCTTCAGCCTTTGCCTGCCCGCTCGGCTGCACCCGACTCCCAACCCGCGGAACGCACTAACCACCCCAATCCACCAAACCCTAAACCCTAAACCCTAAACCCTAAACCCTAAACCCAGCCAAAGCACCAAACACCCCAAACCCAAACACCCCCCCCCCCCCCCCCCCCCAAGGCCTCTGCCGGCGACGACAGCGACAGCGACGAGGAGGAGCCCTCCTGGGAGCTGCCCGAGCGCCTCCGCGAGTACGGCGGCGCCGCCGGGGACCGCAAGGCGATGGCGGCGTTCAGGCAGGAGCAGCAGGCGGCGAGGCAGAAGCTGGAGAAGGCGAAGACCAAGTGGCACGTGAGCGGGGGGTTTGGGTGGGGGGTGGGGGTGGGCGTGGGGTTGGGCGGGAGCGCGGCATGCGCCCTGCCTGCATGAGATGCGTTGAGCAGTCCTGGTTCCGACGTCGCTGCCCAGCGCTGCTTGGGAATCGATGGCCGGTGCGGGTTTGGCCTGGCGAGCCGCCGCCCGTGCCGCAAAGCCGGCGCGCCTCCCCCCGGCCGAACAACGGCACCCCGCCCGCCCCCGACCCCCGACCCGCCCGACCCCGACCCCGGCCGCGCAGGCCGACTCGCTGGCGCGCCGCAAGGCGCGCGAGGCGGCGCGCAAGGCCGCCGAGGAGGAGGAGAAGAAGCGCGCCCGGGAAAAGGCGGCCACAGAAGAGGCCATCGCGCAGTGAGTCGGCCTTCCTTCTTTCTTTTCGGACGCCGCCTTTCCGCTGCCGCGGCTGCCGCCTGTCGCGTGCCAGATTTGGGGATGGGGCTGGGGAGAGGTCGCAGCCGACGGGCCTTTCAGGGCGCCCCTTGCCTCTCGCCGCCAACCCTGTTTGAGTCCCACCCCCACCAGCCCCCGCCTGCCTTGCCAACCCCTGTTTGGCCTCGCCCTCACCCCCTCCGCTCTTTTCCGTCCCCCCCCCCCCCGCAGGCGCCTGGAGGATCTGGAGCGCGAGCTCGAAAAGTGCGCCGTGCGCCGCGCGCCGCTGGGCGCCGACCGCCACCACCGCGCGGTGTGGTGGGGCGTGGGCGGCCACGGCGGCGCGCTGGTGGTGCAGCACGACCCCTCGGCCCTCGACGCCAACCGCGCCCGCTGGCGCGACGCCGCCGCGGGCAGCGAGGCGGCGGCCGCGGCGGGGGGCGGCGACGGCTGCGGCGGCGCCGGCGGCGCCGCCGCCGCGGGCGAGGGGGGCGAGGAGGTTTGGATGGTGGTTGAGTCGGCCGAGGGGGTTGAGTCGCTGGCGGGCGCGCTGGACGTGCGCGGCGCGCGCGAGAAGGACCTCCGTGCCGCGCTGGACAAGGTGCGTTGAAATGGGTGGGGTGGGGGCTGTTTTGGGGTTGGGGCTTGGCAAACCCAGAGGCTGGGGTTTTGGCGGTCTCCTGGCCGCAGACGTGCAGCGCTGCAAAGTGCGCTGCAAAGCAAGCTCCCCCCGCCCGACCACCCTCGCACTCGCCCACCGTCTCACCCACCCGCCCGCCCCTGCGCAACGGCAGGCCCTCCCGGACATCAGCGCCGCCCTCAAAAAGGCCGCCTCCGCGCGCGAGTCCTCCGCGCCCCCCGCCGCCTCGGCCCCCAAGCCGCCGCGCCCCGAGCGCGGCTCTCGCGCGCCCGAGCGCGAGCTCCCGTCGAGGCACGCGCGGCGCGCGGCGGAGGAGCAGATCAAGGCGCAGTCCGCCGCCGCCTCGCGGTCCGAGGCGGACCGCGCGTCCGAGGACAAGCGGCGCGCCGCCGCGGCGCCGCCGCCGCGCGAGGGGCTCGGCGGGGGCGGGGACTTTGGGGGGCTCTTTGCCGGCGCCGCGGCTTGGGACGGCGCGGCGCTGCTTACGGCGGCGGACTGCATGGCCGCCCTCGCCTCGGCGGCCGCCTCGGCGCGCGCGCCGGGGCCGGCCGGCGGCTGGGTGGCGTGGCGCCGCAAGCTCGAGGCCATGGCGGCGGCGGGGGAGATCGAGCCGTCGTGGCTGCGCGGCGCGGAGGAGGCGGCCGCCGCCGGCGGCGCGGCGGGCGCGCTGGCGACGGCGCCGGCAGGGCTGCCCGGCGACCGGGGGCGCGTGTTTGTGCAGCTGCGGCTGCGGCTGCTTGAGCTGGAGGAGCACCTGTTTGCCGCCACCGGCGAGGGCGAGCTTTACGGGGAGGAAGAGGAGGAGGCAGAGGAGGAGGAGGAAGAGGAGGAGCAGCAGGAGGAGGAGGAGGAAGAAGAGGAGGAGGAGGAGGAAGAAGCTGCCGGCAAGAAGAAGGGCGCCGCCCGCGGCGGCAAGCGGCGGCGCGCCAGCGCAGGCGCCGGCGCCGGCCGGCGCGGCAAGCGCGCCCGCGGGAGCAGCGAGGAGGCCGAGGAGGAGGCCGAGGTGCCGGCGCCGTCCGCGGGCGGCCGCGCGCGCGGCGGGCGCGGGCGGGGCCGCGGCCGCGCCGCCGCGGCGCGCGACGAGCCGAGCGGCAGCGGCGACGGTGAGGGCGGCGGCAGCGACGGCGAGGAGTGCGATGCGCCGCGCAGCGCCGCCAAGCCGCCGAGGCAGCACCAGCTGCAGGAGAAGGGCGCAGACGACCCGGTGAGCGCGCGGGCGCTGTTTGCGGTGTCTTCTTGGCCCAGCCTGGAAGCGGGATTGGGGGGGGCGCAGGCACTGTTGGCATGCGCGCAGCCCGGGGCCGCCATGCGCACCGCGCATCCTGATCGCGCGCACAGCACAGGCAAGCGGCCAAGCACACAGCACCAGCAGCCCGCGACCAACCCGAAACGCGGCCCATGCGGCCAAAACCCCCCTTAACGCGCAGGACTACTTCCCCCCCGTGTTTGAGGATATCACCACCGACGAGGACAGCCTCATCCCCGTCACCCGCCAGCCCGCGTGCATATGGCGCGCGGCCATCGAGCGCACCTCCTGGCGCTCCGGCGTCGAGGCGGCCGCGACGGCGGCGGCGCTGGGCTACTGCGCGGCGGCCCTCGGCGCGCACGCAGAGGCGGCGGTGGCGGCGCTGCGGGGCGGGAAGAAGGGCGGCAAGTGAGGCCGAGGCGCGCGCCGCGGCGCCGGCCGTTGCGGCGGGGGCGAGGGCGTGCGCAGCCAGGCGGTGGTGCCGTGCCCTTGTTGCGCCCCCCGGTCCCTTTTGACCCACCGAATCGCCCCTCGACATGCATGCACGCGCGCGCCGCCGCGCCCTGCGGCGCGGACCGGCCAGGGCGCGCGGCCCCGGTCTGCATGCAACCGCGCGGCGGGGCGCGGCCCCCGTGCGCACACCCTGCCGTGCCGGACTGGGCCTGGCCCGTGTTCCGCGGCCTCAAACGCATTGCTGTCGCTGCGATCGGCACACGCACCAAACACCTTTGTAGCTTTTTAGTAACCAAAGCGACGCTTTTCCTCAGGGCACTCGGGTGGGAACCGGCTTTGGGAAGGCCTCGCCAGGAGTGGCTGCGGCGCAGCGGCTGCACACCAAGACCGGTTGGGCTGCGTTTCAGCGGGGTTTGACCAAGGTGGCTGCGTGCCACTGGACTGCCCGCGGCTGCGTATGGCGGGCTGCGCACGGTGCAAAGAGGCTGCATCGAGGCCAGGGAGGGGTTACCAAGAGGCCCTGGTTGGCTAGGGTCGAAATGACAAAGTGCCTGCAGGCTGCAGCCAGCCGCAAGAGCGCTCCACAAATAAACCCTGTAGCCGTTCTGGTGAAGAGCCACGCACCGCTGCCCCCTTGGCTTCCCCTTGGCGCGGCTGCACATTGCCACGGGTTTTGTTGGGGGTTCTAAGCACCAGCATTGGCGCCGGCCGCCGCGATCGGTGGTGGCGCCCCGGCCCCGCCCCAAACGTTGCATGTTTGACCGCCACTTTTGACTGCCGCGCGCCCACGCATCAGTTCCACCTCTCTTCTCCCGGTCCGGCGCCTCATAATCTTGGCATGCCACTGCATGGACTCAAGGCCTGCAAGAGGCGGGGCCAGTAGAGCCAAGGGCGTTCGCGATTCGCCCCGCCCCCGGCTGCTGACCTTCCCCACCGCTGCGCGCTCCAGCAAGACCCGCCGCCGCCGCAGGCCCCCCTCACAATCCCCTTGGCGCCGCGACACGCAATACGCAGCTATCCCGAACCCACGCATCTGCGCCAGGAGCGCGCAGACCACCGTCGAGAGGGCCTCCTGGCCGCGCATAGACCGTCTCCCCCGCCCTCACGACGCGGCGTAGGAGTGGTGAGAGCGCGTCCGAGGCTTTGAGGGCCCGCGGGGGGCGGGCTCGTACTCGATGAGCCTGGGTGCAGCGCGGCCGCGGCGCGCCTCGCTGCTTGCGGCACCGTTGCGCCCCCGCGCCGCCGCCGCAGCCTCGCTGATCGCATGCGCCCCTGGCCGTTGCACGCAGGCGCGCGCACCATGCTGCCCACCGCGCACGCGACGGCGACCACCGCTGCCACGGCCGCTGCCACAGCGGCCCTGCCGCCCGATCTGCTGGCTCGCATCTGCTCCCTCTTGCCGCCGGGAGACGCGATCCTGACGGTGCCCCGCCTGAACAAGGCGCTGGCAGCGTCGACGGCGCCCTGCGGCGCTGAGCTGCGGAAAGTGGCGGCCCTGCAGGAGGAAGCCCTGCGTGTGGTGTGGGGTCCCCGTGCCCGGGACTACCAGTGCTTTTCCATACCGCTGTGGGCGCTGCAGGAGGCGTGGCCGCAGCTGACGGGAGAGCAGCGAGCGTACGGGGCTGCCCGCGCCGCCTTCCACGGCGACTTGGCCACGCTGAGGTGGGCGCTGCCGCAGCGGGACGACGATGGCACGCTCTGCTGCGATGCGGCAGCGGCCGGCGGCCAGCTGGAGGCACTGCATTGCGCACGCGCGCTGGGTTGCGAGTGGAGCGATAGCACCTGCACCCAAGCGGCTCTTGGTGGCCACCTGGGCATGCTGCAGTGGTTGCGCGCCCAGCAGCCGCCGTGCCCCTGGAGCGAGGCGCCATGCGCCTCAGCGGCTCACAGCGGCCACCTGGCCGTGCTGCAGTGGTTGCGCGCCCAGCAGCCGCCCTGCCCCTGGAATTACTGGACTTGCACCGAAGCGGCCCAGGGCGGCCACCTGGCCGTGCTGCAGTGGGCGCGCGCCCAACAGCCGCCCTGCCCCTGGAACAGTCTCACCTGCATGGCAGCGGCTGAGGGCGGCCACCTGGCCGTGCTGCAGTGGGCGCGCGCCCAGCAGCCGCCCTGCGCCTGGGACCAGCGGACTTGCGGCGCAGCGGCCAAGGGCGGCCACCTGGCCATGCTCCAGTGGGCGCGCGCCCAACAGCCGCCCTGCCCCTGGGACGTGTATACTTGCAGCGCAGCGGCTTACGACGGCCACCTGGCCGTGCTGCAGTGGGCGCGCGCCCAGCAGCCGCCCTGCCCCTGGAACAGTCTCACCTGCATGGCAGCGGCCGAGCGCGGCCACCTCGCTGTGCTGCAGTGGGCGCGCGCCCAGCGGCCGCCCTGCCCCTGGGACCACCGGACTTGCAGCGCAGCGGCGCGCAGCGGCCACCTGGCCGTGCTGCAGTGGTTGCGCGCCCAGCGGCCGCCCTGCCCCGGGGGCTTTATGACTTGCACCGCAGCGGCCGAGGGCGGCCAGCTGGCCGTGCTGCAGTGGCTGCGCGCCCGGCAGCCGCCCTGCCCATGGGAAACGGAGACTTGCAGCGCAGCTGCTCGCGGCGGCCACCTGGCCGTGCTGCAGTGGTTGCGCGCCCAGCAGCCGCCCTGCCCCTGGGGCAAGGGGATTTACATTCAGGCGGCGCACGGCGGCCACGTTGCCGTGCTGCAGTGGTTGCGCGCCCAGCGGCCGCACCCCCGATTGGACGAGGGGATCTGCACTGAAGCCGCGCGCGAGGGCCACCTGGCCGTGCTGCAGTGGGCGCGCGCCCAGCGGCGGCCCTGCCCCTGGAACGAGGGGACTTGCAGCGCGGCGGCCGAGCGCGGCCAGCTGGCCGTGCTGCAGTGGTTGCGCGCACAGGAGCCGCCCTGCCCCTGGAACGAGGGGACTTGCACCGCGGCAGCCGACGGCGGCCACTTGGACGTGCTGCAGTGGTTGCGCGCCCAGCAGCCGCCCTGCCCTTGGAATGTGGCAGATTGCTTTGCAGCCGCGGCAGATGAGGCAGACGCCGCCATCGTGGAGTGGATCCGCGTGCAGGCGGCGCTGGAGGGCGTGGTGATTGGCATGGTGATGTGAGCCAGCCATGCGCGCGCAACCGCTGGTGTTGGCAGCAGTCTGCTGTTGATTGCCGCCACGTGCGCTGGCCGCGACCCCGGCCAAACGCCTGCCATCAATCAAACCAAATGGTACACGCCTTCCCTCGAGGCCTTTCTTGGCCGGCCGGGCCTTTCCTCTAGCCACCGTTTCGCACCCCTTTTCACGACGTTCCTGATTGTAACCCCCCACTCGGCCTCCGGCCTCAAACGCAGTGGCTGCTGCTGTGATCGGCACCAGGGACACACAAACACGAAAACCCTTAGTAGACCGAAGGGAAGCTGCTCCTCAGGACACTCATCGGCCACCGCGATCAGTGGTGGCGCCCCGGCCCCGCCCCAAACGTTGCATGTTTGACCGCCACTTTTGACCGCCGCGCGCCCCGCCCCAGTTCCTCCTTTCCCCTCCCGGCCTGCCCCGTTATCTTTGCATGCCACTGCATGGATTCAAGGCCTGCAGAGGAGGCGGGGCCAGTAGAGCCAAGGGCGTTCGCCGTTCGCCCCCGTCCCCAACCGCTGACCTCCCCGCCGCTGCGCGCTCCAGCAAGACCCGCCGCCGCCGCAGGCCCCCCTCACAATCCCCTTGGCGCCCCGACACGCGATTACGCAGCTATCCCGTCCCCAGAAACCCACGCATCTGCGCCAGGAGCGCGCAGACCACCGTCGAGAGGGCCTCCTGGCCGCGCATAGACCGTCTCCCCCGCCCTCACGACGCGGCGTAGGAGTGGTGAGAGCGCATTCGAGGCTTTGAGGGCCCGCGGGAGGCGAGCTCGTGCTCGATTAGCCTGGCTGCAGCACGGCCGCTGCGCGCGCCGCTGCTTGCCGCACCGCTGCACCCCCGCACCGCCGCCGCAGCCTCGCTGATCGCATGCGCCCCTCGCCATCGCAGGCGCGCCACCATGCCGCCCACCGCCGCTGCCACAGCAGCCCTGCCGCCCGACCTGCTGGCTCGCATCTGCTCCCTCCTGCTGCCGGGAGACGCGATCCTGACGGTGCCCCGCCTGAACAAGGCCTGGGCAGCGGCGGCGGCGTCACGCGTTGCACAGCTGCGAAAAGCGGCGGCGGCCCTGCAGGAGGCGGCCCGGCACAGTTGGTGGCTGGGTGACCGGGACTACCAGTGCTTCTCCATACCGCTGTGGGCGCTGCAGGAGGCGTGGCCGCAGCTGACGCGACAGCAGCGTGCGTACGGGGCTGCGCGCGCCGCCTTCCACGGCGACTTGGCCACGCTGAGGTGGACGCTGCAACAACCGGACGACGCTGGCACGTTCTGCTGCTCTGCAGCGGCGGCTGGCGGCCAGCTGGAGGCACTGCAGTGCGCATGCGCACTGGGGTGCAAGTGTTGCGCTCACACCTGCGCTGAAGCGGCGCGCGGCGGCCACTTGGCCGTACTGCAGTGGGTGCGCGCTCAACAGCCGCCCTGCCCCTGGCGCTCAGAGACTTGCAGCGCAGCAGCTCACAGCGGCCACCTTGCCGTGCTGCAGTGGGCGCGCGCCCAGCAGCCTCCGTGCTCTTGGGACCAGTGGACTTGCAGCGCAGCGGCCGAGGGCGGCCACATGGGCGTGCTGCAGTGGTTGCGCGCCCAGCAGCCGCCCTGCCCCTGGAGTGAGGAGACTTGCACCGCGGCTGCGCGCGGCGGCCACCTGGGGGTGCTGCAGTGGGCGCGCACTCAGCAGCCGCCCTGCCCCTGGGACGAGAGGACTTGCAGCGCAGCGGCTTCCAGAGGTCACTTGGCCGTGCTGCAGTGGGCGCGCACTCAGCAGCCGCCCTGCCTGTGGAACAAGGGGACTTGCAGCGCAGCGGCCAAGGGCGGCCACCTGGCTGTGCTGCAGTTTGTGCGCGCCCAGCAGCCGCCCTGCCCCTGGGACAACTGGATGTGTGTCGAAGCGGCTCGGGGCGGCCATCTGGCCGTGCTGCAATGGCTGCGCGCCCAGCAGCCGCCCTGCCCCTGGGACGAGCGGACTTGCAGCGCAGCGGCCAAGGGCGGCCACCTGGCGGTGCTGCAGTGGTTGCGCGCCCAGCAGCCGCCCTGCCCCTGGGACGAGGAGACTTGCAGCGCAGCGGCTCGCGGCGGCCACCTGGCTGTGCTGCAGTGGGCGCGCGCCCAGCTGCCGCCCTGCCCCTGGGACGAGTCAACTTGCAGCGCAGCGGCTTCCAGAGGTCACTTGGCCGTGCTGCAGTGGGCGCGCGCCCAGAAGCCGCCATGCCCGTGGAACAGGGGGACTTGCAGCGCAGCGGCCGGGTGCAGTCAGCTGGCAGTGCTGCAGTGGGCGCGCGCACAGCAGCTGTGATCGGCACCAGGCACCCACAAACACAAAAACCTTGAGTAAACCGAAGGGACGCTCCTCCTCAGGACACTCGCCGGCCGCCGCGATCGGTGGTGGCGCCCCGGCCTGAGCCCAACGTTGCATGTTTGACCGCCATCTTGACTGCCGCGCGCCCCGCCCCAGTTCCTCCTTTCCCCTCCCGGCCCGCCCCGTTATCTTGGCATGCCACTGCATGCAATCAAGGCCTGCAGAGGAGGCGGGGCCAGTAGAGCCAAGGGCGTTCGTCGTTCGTCCCCGTCCCCGGCCGTTGACCTTCCCCGCCGCTGCGCGCTCCAGCAAGACCCGCCGCCGCCGCAGGCCCCCCTCACACCCCCTTGGCGCCCCGACACGCAATTACGCAGCTATCCCGTCCCCAGAAACCCACGCATCTGCGCCAGGAGCGCGCAGACCACCGTCGAGAGGGCCTCCTGGCCGCGCAGAGACCATCCCCCCCGCCCTCACGACGCGGCGTAGGAGTGGTGAGAGAGCGTCCGAGGCTTTGAGGGCCCGCGGGGGGCGAGCTCGTGCTCGACGAGCCTGGGTGCACACGGCCGCGGCGCGCGCCGCTGCTTGCCGCACCGCTGCACCCCCGCGCCGCCGCTGCCGCCTGGCTGATCGCATGCGCCCCTTGCCGTTGCACGCAGGCGCGCGCACCATGCTGCCCACCGCGCCCGCGACGGCGACCACCGCTGCCACGGCCGCTGCCGCAGCGGCCGCGCCGCCCGATCTGCTGGCTCGCATCTGCTCCCTCCTGCCGCCCGGAGTCGCGATCACGACGGTGCCCCGCCTGAACAAGGCCTGGGCAGCGGCGACGGCGCCCCGCGTTGCTGAGCTGCGGAAAGTGGCGGCGGCCCGGCAAGAGGAGGCCCGGCGGTCTTTGTGCGGCGGTCGTCTGCGGGACTTCACGTGCTTTTCCCTACCGCTGTGGGCGCTGCAGGAGGCGTGGCCGCAGCTGGATGGCGAGCAGCGCAGGCTCGCGGCTGCGCGCGCCGCCTTCCACGGCGACTTGGCCACGCTGACGTGGGCGTTGCAACAGCAGGACGGCGCGGGCAAGTTCTGCTGCCTTGCAGCAGCACGTGGCGGCCAGCTGGAGGCACTGCAGTGGGCGCGCGCTCAACAGCCGCCCTGCCCCTGGAGCGAGGAAACTTGCAGCGCAGCAGCTTACGACGGCCACCTGACCGTGCTGCAGTGGTTGCGCGCCCAGGAGCCGCCCTGCCCCTGGGATGAGGAGACTTGCAGCGCAGCGGCGCGCAGCGGCCACCTGGCCGTGCTGCAGTGGTTGCGTGCCCAGCGGCCGCCCTGCCCGGGGGGCTTTATGACTTGCATTGCGGCGGCCGAGGGCGGCCACTTGGCCGTGCTGCAGTGGTTGCGCGCCCAGCAGCCGCCCTGCCCCTGGGATGAGGAGACTTGCAGCGCAGCGGCGCGCAGCGGCCACCTGGCCGTGCTGCAGTGGTTGCGTGCCCAGCGGCCGCCCTGCCCGGGGGGCTTTATGACTTGCACCGCAGCGGCCGAGGGCGGCCAGCTGGCCGTGCTGCAGTGGCTGCGCGCCCGGCAGCCGCCCTGCCCATGGGAAACGGAGACTTGCAGCGCAGCTGCTCGCGGCGGCCACCTGGCCGTGCTGCAGTGGTTGCGCGCCCAGCAGCCGCCCTGCCCCTGGGGCAAGGGGATTTACATTCAGGCGGCGTGCGGCGGCCACGTTGCCGTGCTGCAGTGGTTGCGCGCCCAGCGGCCGCACCCCCGATTGGACGAGGGGATCTGCACTGAAGCCGCGCGCGAGGGCCACCTGGCCGTTCTGCAGTGGGCGCGCGCCCAGCGGCGGCCCTGCCCCTGGAACGAGGGGACTTGCAGCGCGGCGGCCGAGCGCGGCCAGCTGGCCGTGCTGCAGTGGTTGCGCGCACAGGAGCCGCCCTGCCCCTGGAACGAGGGGACTTGCAGCGCGGCGGCCGACGGCGGCCACCTGGACGTGCTGCAGTGGGCACGCGCCCAGCAGCCGCCCTGCCCCTGGAATGCGGCAGAGTGCTTTGCAGTTGCAGAAAATGGGAACGCAGACGAAACCACCATTGAGTGGATTTGCGCGCAGGCGGAGCTGGAGGGCCTGGTGATTGGCTAGTCACGCGCGCGCACCCGATGGTGTTGGTGGCAGTCTGCTGTTGATCTCTGCCGACTGGCTGGCCGCACCCCCGGCCAAACGCTTGCGATCGACCCCGGCATGCCTTTTCTGGTGACGTAAACTTCAACACCATTGATTCGCGGGGCCTTTTTTGGTTTTGGCCCTCCAGCCACCATTTCGCAGCCCTCCCACAATGTTGACCTGAATGTAACCCCCCACTCGGTCTCCGGCCTCAAGCGCATCGGCTGCTGCTGTGATCGCCACCAGGCACGCACAATACATAACACCTTAGTAAACCGAAGGGATGCCTCTCAGGACACTCGAGTGGGGACCGGCTTTGAGAAGGCCTCGCCACGACTCAAGTCCGGCGGCGCAGCAGCTGCTTGCACGGCGGCGTTTTTGCCGTTTCCGGCGCGCAGCTGCGACGCTGCTGCCGTGTTACGCAGTGCGCATCGCGCATTGCTTGAGTTTGTACGACAGTATCACCCGCCGGGGGCCGAACTGACGTTCACTGCAGCCTGGACGTTCCGGCCTTCTTCCGCGCCTCTCGACCTGGCCCGCAAGCCCGCCGACCGCCTGTCACGCCTCCCGTGTACATTCGTTCGCCAGCCCTTCGTGTTGCACTGCGGAACGCGGCAGCGCGCCGCTGCCCGCCGCGCCGCGCCGCTGGCGTGCTGCAACGCGCGCCGCCCCCACATGCAGTGACCCCGGTAGCCTGGCTCCGCGGTGCGCCAAGCAGCTGTTGCCCTCGGCAGCGCCGGCATGAGGCGGGGCGACCTAGAAACAGAGCCGGAGCGGTCGGCGGGCTCCCTTGGCGGCCCGCTGCTGCGCCCCGCAGGCGCTGCGCCCGCCCCCGCCCCCGCCGCCGCCGCTGCCGCCGCCGCCCCGCGCGGCGGCGCCCGGCCGCCGCGGCCGCCGCTGCCGCCAAGCTTCGCCGCCGTCGACGGCGCCGGGGCGCGGGGCGGCGGCGGCGCCGCCGCCGGCCTGCGGTCCCCGTCCGAACTGGGCTCCCCGCAGTCGGAACTCCGCAGCCCCTCCCACCTCCGCACGCCTTCCGAGCTCCGCGGCCTGCTGCCCCACCCCCAGCCCGGCGCGCGGGGCCCCGCGCCGCCGCTCGGCGGCGGCTGGCGGCTGCCGGCGTGGCCGGCGAAGGACGCCTGGGGGGGCGGCGGCGGCGGCGGCGAGCGCGCGATCGAGATGCCCGGCCTGGCGCACGGCGTCTCCGCCACCGCCGCCCCCCTCGGCGCCGCCCCGCTCGGCGCCGGCCACGGGCACGCGTGGCGAGCCGGGCTGCAGTGGCGCGAACAAGGCGGCGGCGGGGGCGGCAGAGCGCAGCGGCAGCCCGTGTGGCTGCGCTGCCTCGTGGGGTTGGCGCTGCTGGTGACGGTGCTGCTGGGGGCGGGGCTTATAATAGGAGGTGCGCGCGCAGCGGTGCACTGTGATGCGACGCGACGCGCTGGATGGGCGTGTGCATTCAGGCAGCCAGGGTGGTGGGGCAACGGCGCGCTCGGGCGGCGTTTGGTTTGCGGTGGCTGACTCGTCGCCCTCCCATCCCCCAAACATCCCCCCCCAAAATGTGCAGCCGCCCGCAAGCACCACACTGCCCCGATCTCGGCAGCGCCGCTCGCCGCGCCGGCGCCGCTCGCCGCGCCGGCGCCGCTCGCCGCGCCGGCGCCCGTCGCCGCGCCGGCGCAGGCCGCGCCCGCCGCGGCGGCGGAGCCGCCGCGCGCCCCCCCTCCCGCCGCCGCCGCCCCCGCGGTGCTGCCCCCCGTCCCGCCCCCCGCCGTGCCGGGCTGCGAGGACTTGCGGGTGGAGACCGGCGCGGCGGCCTCCGCAGATGCCTCGGGGCGTTTGACTTTGACCGGAACAGTCCGGGTGGTCAACGGGCGGCCGTACGCGCTGGCGATAGACCGCGCGGGCGTGCGGCTCTGCAGCAGCGTGGCCGACGGTGGGCGCGGGCCGGCGCTGCTTTTTGGGAGGGGGAGGCGGGGAGGGAGCCAGCGACCAGCACCAGTGCAGCGAAGCTGCGTTTGCGTAGCAAACAAGGCCAATGAGCAGTTCTTGACGAATCGACGGATGCAGAACACCAAAAAGAAAGGGACCAGGCTCAATAATTCCCACCACCACCACCCCCCTCCAGTCGGCCACCTGCGCGTCGAGGCGGACTGCCCCTCCCTCGAGGCGCCCCCGCGCGGCAAGCTGGAGTGCCCCTGGACTGTGCAGCTGCCGCCGCCGGGCGCGCCGGGGGCGCCGCTCAGCGCGTGGACCGGCCTGCTGAGGTGGGCCAGGGAACGGGGGACGGTGGAGCACGCCGTTCAGTTGCCCTGCCAGCGGGCGCGGGATCACACCCACTGCTGGGGGCCAGCGGCCGCGCACCACGGCTGGCCTGCTGCGGGCAAGCCGGTTGGGTTGCGTTTTGGCTGCCCGGCCGTCTTGCGCACCCCGCCGGAATGGCGTGTCAACACCCCCTCGTAATTCTTAACCCCAAATCCCCGAACGATGCAGCTCTGTGGAGCTGGCGTTGATTGGGGAGCGCTGCCCGAGCGCGACCACAGACCCGGCCACCGGAGGCGCGGGCGCGTGCTGATGAGCGCCGCGCGTGGGGGCGGCGACGGCAGGTTGCGGCAGCGATGGGGGGCCAGCTGATGAAAACCGTGGCTATAAAACATGTGGGAACGAAATGGACGGCTTGCACGGTACGCGCGGCTGCTGCCGAATGCGACTGTACTTGCAAGACTTGAACGCGGCTCTGTTCAGCACCTGCTGCCTGCAACCACTGCTGCATTTTTACAACACTCGCTGCTGCATTCGGATACAGAAATGCCACCCGAGTAAAACCCAGCATCGACGAGCAGCTTGGGGCGGCCTGCGTTGTCCGCGGCGCAGCGGCGGAACGCGCCTGGCCGAGTGCCGCAGCGACGGCGGTGGTGACCTGTCGGCGACCCACGCCGCGGCTTGCAAACCCATTGCCAGTGCGGTTTCCGCTATCCACGACAGTTCCCCGCGCACGCACAGGAGGCCAGCCTCGCAGATCGCTGCCAGCCTGCCACGCGGCCTGCGCCTGCAGCGGAGCCGCAGAGCACCAGAATGGACCTCCTGGGAGGCTACGGATCCGACAGCGACAGCAGCCCACCGCCGAGCCCGCCCCGGGCGGCGGCGGGCGGCGCAAGCGGCAGCGGCAGCGGCGCCGCGCCCGCGCTGCGCACGGGCGGCCTGCTCTCAGGCCTGCCCGCGGCGCGCTCGGCCGCGCCCGACGTGGGCCACGAGCCCGGCGCGCTGGCGGAGGCCGTGGCGCGCAGCGGCGGCGGCGGCGGCGGCGGCGGCGGCGGCCTGCCCGCGGGCTTTTTCGACGGCGGCAGCGGCAGCGGCGCGCCCAGCGGCCCTGCCCGCGCCGCGGCAGCAAAGGCGGCACCCGGCGGCGGCGGCGGCGGCCTTCCCTCGGACTTTTTCGACGGCGCCGGCTCCAGCGGCGGCGGCGGTGCTGCTGCAGCGCAGCCCGACGCGCCCGCGCCTGGGCCCGCGCTGCCTCCCGGCGCCAGGGCGCCCGTGCTGGCCAAGCTCCCGGCCCCCAAAGCCGGCGCGCCGCGCGGCGGCAAGCGCCGCATCGTGCTAAAGGCGCAGATCGACCTGAGCCTGCTCCAGGCGGACAGCAGCGACGACGACGAGGGCGCCGGCGGCGGCGCGGCCGCCAAACGCGCGCGCGCAGCGGGGGCGCGCGAGGGCGGCGGGCCTGGGCACGAGATCCTGGGCTTCCTGCCGGCGCCCAAGCAGGAGCCCAAGCGGCCAGCCGCGGGTGCTGGCGGCGGCGGCGGCGGCCTGGAGGCGGCCATCCGCGCGAAGCAGGAGCGGCAGGAGGCAGAGGCGGCCGGCGCCGCCGCGGCGCCCTCTGGCAACGAGGCGTTCCGGGTGGGGGGCGCGCCCGCGGCGGCGGCGGCGGAGGCGTCGGCGGCGGACGCGTACCGCGTCGGCGGCCCGCCTGCCGGCTATCACGGGGCCGCAGCGGCCTACGCAGCCGGCCCGGCGGCGCCGGCAGCGGCGGCGGCGGCGGGCCCGTCCTGGCAGCAGCCGCGCGCGCCGCCGCAGCCGCAGCGGCGCCAGCAGCAGCAGGGGCAGGGCTTTGCGGGCATGAGCCCGGAGGAGGCCGCGCTGCAGATGGCGCTGCAGGAGGAGGCGGACCGCGCCGCGCGCCGCGGCGCGGGCGGCGCGTCGGCCATGGCGTCGTCGATCCAGTTCCAGGAGGTCAACGCGTCGGCGCTCAAGTACGTCGACCCCGCGCGCCGCGAGGCCAACGAGGGCATGCGCGCCGCGCTGGGCACGGGCTACGCCGCCGCGATCCGCGCGGAGGCGGCGCCGTTTGAGGGCGACAAGATGGCCAAGCGCAAGCACCAGATCGGCACGCTGTTCCACAACGCCAAGATGAAGGAGCTGGAGATTCTGGAGAACAGGGCTTCGGGCATGAAGTCCAAGGCGGAGACGCAGGGCAAGTACGGGTGGTGATGAGGGCGCCGCCGCGTGTAACACCAGCCCTGGTTTGTGGCGGCGCAGCAGGGGCGGGGGACCGGTGCGGAGCCGCAGAGGGAGCGCCTGCCAGCAGATGGATCGGGCAAGGAGGGAGGAGCATGCGGGCAAGGAGGGAGGAGCATGCGGGCAAGGGGGGAGGTGCATGCGAGGGGTGGGGGCAGGTTGACTAGCGACACGCAGCTGCTGACCCGCGCTCGCCAGCCTTTTGCCGGTGCCGCGCTGCTTCAGGTCGATCTGTCACGCCATTTGCCTCCCATACTCGCGCTGCCTCCAAAGCGTGCCCCCACTGGCCGGCAACCACTTTTCGCGCGGTTCCGAGCATCGCTCCGACGAGCTTCAGGAGCCGTGCAGGCATCACAGCAATCTCAGGGCGCCATGCATTGCAATTCGGGTCATTTCCCGCTGCCGCAGGGGCCGGCATGCCGGGTGCCGCTGATTTTGCTGCTGGTGCTGAGCGCGGGCGCGCCGCGCGTGGCGGCCACAGCCCAGCCCGCAGCAGCACCAGCAGCAGCAGAGGTACCAGCAGAACCACAGCCTGCAATCGCCGTGCCGGCGGCGCCTGGCGCCGCGATCGCTGGCCAGGCGGCAGCAGATGAGCTGCCGATCGGACTGCGCCCCCGGCCGCTGCCGATGGTGTTCCTGCACATCCCCAAGACCGGCGGCACGTCGCTGGCCCTGCTCTTCCAGGAGCTCATGAGCGAGGCCAACTGCACGCGCCTGCCGCTGACGGCAGGCGCGCCGCCGCCGCCGCCCGCGCGGTGCCGCTGGGCCCACGTGTTTAACGGCGCCGGCGACGGGCGGCCGCACGACCGCGCATACCTACTGGCTGCGGCCGCGGGGACGGCTCCGCCGGTGGAGCTTGACTACGCGTTTGGCCACGTACGCGCCGCGTGCGTTGCGCTTGCGTGTGAGGCTTGCATGCGGTCGCGCGTTTGTGGGGCTTGCATGCATGCGTCCACGGGTCACCCCCCACCCACCCATGTGACGCGCTCCCCAACACTCCCACCCAACCGCCCGCCATCGCGCCGCCGCCGTCTCCCTCCCCACGCTCTGCGCAAACCGTGGCGCAGCTTCACTACGGGTGAGAAGGCAGCTGGGAAGGTTGCGTTGCGCACCGGGGGGCATCACAAACACACCCGGTGTGGGTTGGGTTGGATTGGGCAAATTCAAAGCCCGACAACGCCACAGGCAGCCCAGGCGTGCTCCCCCCAAACCCCCCAGGTACTGCGCCCTGCTCAACGCCACCCGCCCCGGCCGCGGCTGCTGCGACTGCACGTACACCACCGTGCTGCGCCACCCCCTGGCGCGCCTCGTGTCCCACTACGGCTGGATCATGCGCACCGTGCCGCACGTGCTGACCGAAAAGTGCCCCCACTGCGCGGCCGGCATCGACGCGTTTGCTGCGGCGCTGGCCAATGACACCGCGGGCGGCGGCAGGCTCATGCGGGAGCTCTACCTGGACAACACGATGACGCGGGTCCTGTGAGTAGGAGCAGTGGGGGGGGGCTGTTACTAGTTGGTGCAGTGGGGCCGTACCTGACTCAACTGCCCCCGAGCGTTCGAGCGCAGCCGCGGTTGAAGCTGCCGTGTGGTCTGTTTAGCGTTGAGCCCCCCGCGGCCCGGAAACCCCAAAACATACCCTCCACAGCCAGCAACTCACTGCCCCCACCGCCCGCTCCCCCCAATCAAAATCGTCGCACCCTCCAGCTCTGGCGACGGCCTGTGGTCCAGCCTCACCCGCAACCGCCTGGTGGACGTGTCCCGCCGCGCCGACTCCAAAATGCTGGCGCGCGCAAAGCTAAACCTGGAGCACGATTTCCCCCTTATTGGCTTCACGGAGGACCTGCCGCGCTACGTGCCCCGGCTGCGGCGGCTGCTGGGGCTGCCCGCGGGCGGCGGCGGCGGCGGCGGCGGCGGCGGTGGGCTGCTGTTTGTCAACGCGGCGCCGAGGGACGGCGGGAAAGGCGGCGGCCGGCGCGGCGTCGACGCGCTGCGGCGCGAGACGCGCGAGGCGCTGCTGCGGCTGCAGGCGCGCGACCTGCACCTCTACGAGTTCGCGCAGCGGCTGCAGCGGCGGCGCGACGCGGTGGCGCCGCAGTAACGGCGGGCGCGTTTGACCCGGTTTGACCGGAGGGAGGCCCGCAGGATTTGGGTTTGATTGGCCGCCGCATGCAATGCGTAATCAGGATAGCTCCTTGAGCGGGGTTCGGCCTGCGGTGCGTGGCGCAGCAGGCGGCAAGGCCAGCGCTGGGGCGCCCAGCCGCGCCGGGTGTGGAGCCGGTGACGCCGCGCCGCCAGGGCAACAGGGCGTCCAGCCGCGTCTCATTGGGTGTATCCGATCGTTTCCCTCACAATGGCAGGCAGTGGCAGCAGCGGCGATCTACCGCTGTTCCTAATCGACGCATTTGCAGCCGCCCCCTTCGCGGGGAACCCCGCTGCCGTTGTCCTGGAGCTCCGGGATGGCCTCCTGGACGACTCCACGCGTCAGAGGATCGCAGCGGAGATGAACCAGAGCGAGACGGCCTTCGTGTCGGTGCCGACGGTGCGCCGCTGCCGCCGCCGACGCCAGCGCCGCACCGCCGCTGCACCGCAACGCCGCGCCGCATGCACCTCAGCGCAAGGCCTTTGCGTCGTCACGGCTGCCTCCCTCGTACCGCCAGGCGGGCGTCGACGAGAACGGTGGCGGCGACCCGCTGGCGCGGTTCCGTGCCGGCGGTGCCTTTGGCCTGCGCTGGTTCACGCCCACGACAGAGGTGCCTCTGTGCGGCCACGCCACGCTCGCGGCAGCGCACGTGCTCTTTTCCGGTGCGCGCAGCCGCGGCCAACGAGCCGCGCTCTGAGCTGCGGCCGAAGATGTGCCTTGCGTTGTGCGGCCGCCTCGGAAAGCCGGCGTGCGAGGAGAGCTGCAGCCAATAACAGCCCCACCCGACATGCGCTGCACGGCCCCTAAACCCCAGAGCTCGGCAACGCCAGCGAGGCCATCCACTTCGACACCCTCTCCGGCCGCCTCACGGTGCGCCGACAGCAGCCCGCCGCCGCCGCCGCCGCCGGGGGCGGCGGCAGCCCCGCAGGCGCGGGCGGCCGGGCCCTGCTGCGGCTCGACTTCCCGAGCCTCCCGCCCTCGCTGGCGGCGCTGCCGCCCGGCCTTCGGCCCGAGGCTGGCGGCGACGGCGGGCTGGAGGCGCTCATCCGAGTTGCGACGGGCGGCCTGGGTGCGGAGGCGGTGGCCTACTCCCCTCCAGTGAAGTACCTTTTGCTGCTTCTGCCCAAAGGCACGCCCCGTGCCGCGCTCGAGGCACTGGCGCCGGACCCTTCCGCCCTCGCGGCCGCGGCGCCGGGGGGCGGCGCGTTAGTCAGCGGCGTGATCGTCGCAGCAGAGGGCGGGGGCGCAGGGCTGGACTTTGTGTCGAGGTTTTTTGCGCCGTGGATGGGCATCAACGAAGACCCCGTGACAGGTGGGGGTGTCTACGTCAGCTGTGTCAGTCACTCAATCACGTGGGAAAGGCGACTCATTGGCTCGTACGCCCACCCGCTGCCTTTGCTTGGGCTGCAGTTACCCCCGGTGCCAAAGTTCTTTGCCACCAACACCCGCTTTGGGGCCCCACTCCCTGCCCCGCCGCGCCCGCAGGCTCCGCGCACTGCGTGCTGGCTCCGTTTTTCGCCGAGCGGCTGGGGAAGACCGACATGGCCGCCTTTCAGGTGTGTGTGTGGTTATGGCTTCGGTTGCGCCGCGCGTTTGCGCACGGCCACCGAGTGAAGCGCTCTGCCAAGTCTGACCTGGCTCCCCGCCCCCGGACCCCCTCAGTGCTCCCCCCGCGGCGGCGCCGTGTGGGTCCGGCTGGAGACCGCCGCCGCCGGCGCGCCGCGCGTCTGCGTATCCGGCGGAGCGGTCACGACCGTCCGGGGCGGCCTGGCGCTGCCCGCTGGCAGCGGCAGCGCTGCGGGCGCTGCCAGCTGACACCCGGCGTGCCGCGCAGGCCTGCCGCAAACCGTGACCAGCTTGATTCACAAGTTGTAATCCGGGCATGTAAGCTTCCTCTGCTGTGAACCTTTACTTTCCAACTCAAGTCGATTCGAGCCGGTTCCAACTGTAATTACTTTGGGAGGCATCACATGAAGCCCTCAGCGGCGCGCGGCCTCGGGGCGCGCGGCTTTTTGGGTTTGGGCGCGGGGCGCACCGCGGGGGCGGCCGGCGGCGGCGGCTGCTGCTGCTGCTGCTGCTGCTGCTGCTGCTGCCGGTTTGGAGACGGCAGCGGCTGCTGTGGAGGCAGGGGCGCCAGCGTGCCAGGGGCGGGTTGGTACGGAGCCACGCCCGGCGTGCCGGCTGGCGGAACATCAAACCGCACAGACGCGCGCCGCCGCTGGGCATCGCCCGCCTGCGACCGCCTCGCCTGCGCCGCCGCCGCCGCGGCCGCCGCCTCGGCCTCCGCCCGCTGCCGCGCCGCGGCGGCGCCCCCGCCGCGCGCGGCGCCGTCGAGGGGCGGGGCGGACAGCCACGACTCATCCACGGGCCAGTCCCCCTCAAGCGCCAGCCACCGCTGGCAGGCCTCGGGCGACATCAGCGCCGCCAGCGCCGGCGGCGGCGCGAGCGCAGCGCCGACGGCGGGCGCGCCAACGCGCTGCGAGGACGGCCCGGGGCCGGCGGCCGCAGTTGCTGCCGCCGCGTCCGCGACGGGCGCGACTGGGAGCAGGCCGTGCACATGGCTTGGCGTGTAGACCAGGGTTCCAGCGCCGGCCAGCCTGCCCGGCAGCGCGCGCCTCGGCACGGGGGCGGCCGACCCGCCGCCGCCGCCGCCGTCCCCGCCGTCCGCCGACGCCGTATGCGCCTCCTGCGACGCCGGCGGCGGCGGCGCGCTGCCCGGCGTCGCCGGGGGGGCAGCCGCCGCTGCAGCTGCGGCGGGGGCGACGCGCCGCTGCACGCCGCGCAGCAGCGGCCGGCCGCGCTCGTGGCCGCCGGCGGCCACGCCGGGGCCGGCGGCAGCCACCTCATACATAAGCGCTTGGCGGCGCGCCCCGCCGCCGTCCCTTACTCCTCCTCCTCTTCCTCCCGTGGCGCAGGAGAGGCCGAGCGCGTGTCGTCGCAGCCCCGGCCGGGCGGTGAGCCCCGCCAGCAGCTCCGACAGCTCAACCTCCGCATCCACACCGCCGCCGCCGCCGCCGCCGCCGCCGCTGCCGCCGCCGCCGCGCCTGCCGCTTTTGCTGGCTGCGGCCGCGTGCGCCGCCGCTGCGGGCGGCCCCACCGCCTCGAGGAGCTCCGCCGCGAGGCGCAGCCGCGGGTCTGCCAGCTGGCGCCGCAGCACGCGCGCCACGGCGGTGGCGTCGAGGGGCGGCGGCGGCGACCGCTGCTGGCTTTCTGGCTCCCCCTCTTCCTCTGCCTCCTGCTGCTGCTGCTGCTGCTGCTGCTGCTGCTGCTGCTGCTGCTGCTGCTGCTGCTGCTGCTCCTCCTCCTCTGTTTCCTGCTCCTGGCGCTCCTCGTCGCCCGCCCCTTGCCGCCCCTCCTCCTCCGCCGCGCCGCCCCGCCCTCGGCCCCGCCCGCGCCCCCGCCCGCGCCCCCGTCCCCCGCGGCCCGGCGCCTTGAGCTCGCCAAACCGCCGCAGCCCCCGCTGCAGCTCGCGCCGCTTGCCGACGAGCGGGGCGGCCGCTGGGTCTGGCGCGCCGTCCGCGCCCTCCGCCCCGTCTGGCGTCGGGTTTCGAGGGCTCCCCAGCCGGCCGCTGACGCGGGCCAGCTTCTCCATCCGCCGCTCCAAAGTGTCCTGCGGCGGCGGGGGCAGCGCCGAGCCGGCGGCGCCGCCGGCCGGCGGCGCGTGGCCGGCCCGGCGCTTGCGGCCGCGCTGGGCGCCCGGCGACGGCGGCGCGTCTGGCGCGGGGCTGCCGGCGCCCGCGCCGTCGGCCGCGGCGCTGGGCGGCGCGGCAAGCGGGCGCGCGAGGCGGCTGGCCAGCCAAAGCTCTGACAGCGTCGCCGGCGCGGGCGCGTTTTGCAGCGCCTCGAGCGCGGCCGTCAGCGGTGGCGTCGCCGCATCGGCGGCCTCGCCGCGGCCGCCGCCGGCGCCTGGCGGCGGCGGCGGCGCGGGCTGCGGGAACTCCCAGACGCAGGCGCCGTCCGCCTCCCTGCCTGCGCGGCCGGCCTCGTCCCACGCCCGCGGCAGCTGCTCCGCCCCCGGCGCAGCGGCGTCGCCGCCGCCCCGCGCCGCCCTCAGCGCCGCTTTCGCCATCTCCCAGTGGGCGCGCAGCCGCGTGTTGAGCCGCGCGTCGGCGCGCTTTTTGTTGTGGCGCGCCGCCTTGGCGGCCACGCGGCTTGCGGTCAGCGGGGGCGGTTCGATTTCCGCTTCGAGCCACGCCTCGAGCTCGCCAAAGCGGGCGCCGCCCGTGACGCCGCCCCCGCCGCCGACGGCGCCGCCCGCGCAGGCAGCCGCCGCAGCGGCCCCAAGCTGCTGCCATGCCGCCCGCGGCGCGGCGCCCGCGTCTGCCGCCACCGCCACAGACAGCCGCGGCACCGCCGCCGCGCCGGCGCCGGCGTGGGACGCCGCCGCGTTGGCGGCGGCCTGCGCCGCGGCGGCGCCCGCGAGGCGGACGGGCGCCCAGCCGCAGGGCTCGATCAGAACGTCGCCGTCATAGGATGATCTGAGCAGCAGCGCGGGCGCGCCGGCCGCGGCGATCTGGCCCCACCACTCCCGGCCGCTGGCATCGGGGCCGCCGCCGGCGCCGCCTGCGGCGGCAGCAGCAAAGGACAGCGGCAGCGGCAGCAGCACCGCGCCTGATAGGTCTGGCGCGGACGCCATGGCCCGCTCGAGGGCGCGCGCGGCGCTGTTGCAGGCGCGCTGCGCGCCGCGCAGGCCGTCGGCGGCCTCCAAGGCATCCCTGGTTGGGTGTTTTTGGCATCGCATGTCGTTGGGCAAACGGGCTATTCAAAGCGATGGCGCGAAGACAGTTGATTGTGCTCTGTCTGTGCAGACAAGGCCAGGGCGATTCGGCTTCCAGCTAGGGATGCGCCGCCAAAAGTCACTCACCTGTCGGAGCACTCAAACAGGCGCGCCCGCTCCCGCCGCAGGCTCTCCAGCCGACCGAGCCCCTCGATCGCGGCCGCGACGCTGCCGCCGCCGCCGCCCAGCGCCCGCACGGGCCCCGCGGCGCGCGCGGTGCACGCGCCCGCCAGCCGCCAGCCCGCCCCCGCGGCGGGGCCGCCAAACGGCGCGGCGGCGGCGGCGGCCGCGTCGCCGGCGTCTGCGGGGGCAGCGGGCTCTGCCGCGAAGCTGGCCGTCAGCACTTGCCCCAGCGCCAGCCCGGCCGCCACAATCAACCCCTCCACCCGCCGCTGCTGCTCCGGCGCCGCCGCCGCCCCGCCGCCGCCCGGCCGCGCCGGCGTCGCCGGCGGCGCGCCGCCCGCGGCGCCAAAGCCCGGCGGCGCCTGGCTCGCCTGCGTCGCCGCAAACGGCGCGCAATCGTCGTCGCCGGGCGGCGGCTGGGAGAAGCCCCACTGCTGCGTTTCGGGGCCGAACATTTGGCTGGGGTACTGGCTGGGGTGCCGCCACGGCGCGTCGGGGCTCGCAAGCGGCCGCGCGCCAGCGCCGGCCCCGGCGCCGCCCCCCGCGGCGGCGTGCCCGCCGGCGGCCGCGCGCGGGGCCGCGTAGGCAGCAGCGGGCGGCGGCGCGCCCAGCAGCTGCAGCACCGCCGGAGGGTCTGCGGCGCAGCCGTGCTCCCAAGCCAGCAGCGGCGCCTGCGGCCGGCGGGCGTCAAACAGCAGCAGCCGCTGCGTCGTCGCCGCGGCCAGCAGCTGCCCGGCCAGCGCGCGCGCTGGCGGCGCGAGCGCGGCGCCCGGCTCGAGCCACGCCGCCAGCGCCGTGAACGCCTCGCCTTGCGGCAGCTTGGCCAGGCGCTGCGCCGCCGCCGCCGAACCCCCGCCGCTGTCCGCCTGCCCCGGCCGCTGCTCCCGCGCCTCTGCGAGCGACTGCAGGTCGAGCCTCACCAGCCGCCGGCCGCACGCGACGTAAAGGTGCCGCGGGTGCGGCCCAAACTCGCACATCAGCGGGGCGCCCTCGCGCAGCCCGCTCCCCAGCCGCAGCGCCCCGCCGGCCGCCAGCTGCTCCGCTGACAGCGCCGCCGGCGCGTCGTCGGTGCCGCCGCCGCCGCCGGCGGCCGCCAGCCGTGCAGCCAGCAGCTGCGGCGGCAGCGTCAGCCGCCAGACGCCGCCGCCCTCGGTGATGGCGGCCGCCTCGAGCAGGCGGCTGTTCCAGCATACGTGCGCCACCCGCGCCGGCAGGCGCGCCTCTGCAAGCAGCGCCACGCGCCACAGCCACGCGCCGCGAGCGCCGTCGGGCCCGTCGGCGACAGGCGCGGTCGGCACGGCCGCCACGAGGCAGGTTTTGTAGGCGCAGCGCGCCAGCGCCAGCAGCGGCTGCGGCGCGTCCGCACCCGCGCCGCCGCCGCCGCCGCCGGGCGGCGCGCCCCGCAGCGCGATCTGCAGCACCGGTGCGCCACAGTCCGCCGCGCCCCGCCGCTCCGCGGACAGGGCCGCCGCCGCCAGCCGGGCGCCCTCTCCTCCCGCCGCCCTCGCTTGCGCTCCCCCTCCCCCTCCTCCCCCGCCGCCGCCGCCGCCGCCGCTGCCGCCGGGGTCCACTGGCCCCTGAGGCGTCAGAACGGTCAGCTCCACCAACTGCCCCGCCCTGCCCCCCGCCGAGAACACCAGCAGCTGCCCGCCCCCGCCGCCTCCGCCGGCGGCGCGGCCGGCCGCGAGCCGCCCGCCGCGCAGCGCCGCGTCGCGCGCGGCGCGCGAGGGGGCTGCTTCCTCCAGCAGCAGGGCCTCCAGCAGCGCGTGCGGCAGGGGGGCGTCGCCGTAGTGACGGCCGAAGAAGCCGAGGGCCGAGTCCACGGCGTCGTAGGGCCTGCGGGGTTTCGTGTGAGTGTGTGTGGGGGGGGGGGGATTTGGGGCTCGGCGGTTGCGCTGCGCGGCCGGGCGGCGGCGGCGATGCCCGCAGGCCGCTGCCGGCACGCACGCGTGATCGGGCGCGGCACCAAGCCAAACGGCCCAACCGCGCGCGGCACGCTGCACGCCCATCGCGATTCAAACCGCGGCCCGTGCCCGGGGCGATGAGTAAGCGGGGGGGTGCGTGCCTGTAGACATCGACCAGCTCCTCCGGCGCCACCCAACGAAAATCCCGGGGCCGCGCCGCCTCCACGAGCGACGCGTCGCCCGCGGCCAGCACGGCGCCGTGCGCGCGCGCGGCCGCGTCGACGGCGGTGAGCGCGGCGCCGGCGCTGCGGCGGGTGTCGTGCGCGGCGGCGGGGTTGGCGCGGCGGGGGGGGTGGGGGGGGAGTCCGGGACTGCAGGGCTCGGGCCGGACCAAGCGCCGCAAGGGCCGCCGTGCGGCGCTGTCATCCAAACCCATCGCGCGCACCTGTCGACGTACGGCCAGACCACGCCGCCCGTGCCGCCGGCGGCGCCGACGCACGGCGCCGCCTCGCTCGGCTGCATGCCCGCGGCAGGTCCGGGAGCCGCCTGCTGCGATCCCCGCGCCTATGACGATCGCCCGACCTCACATCTTGGGGCGAGGAGGTCTGCGCCTGCGCGCGAGCGCCGGACGCGGGTGATCTGGTCGCGCGCGCGCTCCGGTACCACTCATATGGATTTTTCCGGCTTCCGAATTGCTGTGGCGCGCGACCTGGGGTCTCGAACCGTCTCACTTTTCCTCACCCGGCCGCACCGAAGCCCAACCCGCCCCCTTTTCGGCCCCTGCCCCGCCGTGAACCATTCACCTCCGCCTCCTCTCCGCAATCGGCGCGCCCCGCCGCCCATCTCGCGGCTCTCGGCTCGGCGATCGCGTTTCGACTCGGAGCGACCCCGAGCGCCCGACAGCCCGCCTCCCCAGCCCGCCGGCGCGTGGATAACATGATCGCTGCCCAGCGTACGTCCGCTCGGGCGGCCCGCCCCTCGGCAGGGGCCGCCCCCTGCGCGCGGGCGCCGCGCGTCCCCGTCGCCAGCGGGCGCCGCGGCGCGCGCCTCCCCGCCCGCTCCATCCCCCTGCCCTCCACGGACGTGATTGCCGACGCCGACTCGGCCAAGCTCGATAAGCTGATGAAGTGCTTCAAGATGGCCGACGTGGACGGGTGCGGGCGCGCGGCGCGGCGCGGCGCGCGGCCGTGCGTGGTCGTCGGTTCGGGCCCCGACGGCGCGCGGCCCAGTCAGCCGCAGCGGCCCGGCGCCCCGCGCGGCCGCAGGCTGAGCACACCGCGCGCCCGGACAAACCTCCGCCCCCCCAGGAACGGCGCCATCGACAAGCAGGAGCTGCGGATGCTTCTGGAGAGCGTTGAGGAGGGGCTGTCTTACCTAATGGCATGGGTGCGTGCGTGCTTCCGCAGGCGCATGCGCATGCGTTTGCGATGTTATGTGCGTGTGTGCAACTGCTTTTGTCCACGTGTGTACGTGCGTGCATTTGCATGGTTGTGCTCAGCGTGTTTGTGTGTGTTTGGTTTTGTGTTTTGTGTGTGCGTGTGTGCTTTGGGCACGCCTGCCGCTGTTTGCGCCCCCCACCCAAACAGCAACCCCAACCCCCCCTCCGTCCCCTCAGGAGGGCTCCTTCCCCAACGACAAGCTGGACGCCATCTTCGAAAAGTACGACGCCGACAAGTCGGGTGAGCAGCAGTAGAGGGGTTGTGTGTTGCGCCGGGGTGGGGACTGAGGGGGCGGGGGCAGCCAGGCAGCAGCAGCGGTGCTCGAGAGCCGGGGGGGGGTGCCCGAGAGCCGTGGGGCGGCAGCAGGAGAGCGGCAGGAGAGCAGCAGCCGCGGTGGCTGAGAGCCGGGGGGGGGGGGCAGCCAGGCAGCAGCAGCGGCGGGGTTCGAGAGCGGGGGTGAGCAGCCAGGCAGCAGCAGTGCTGGTCAACAGCGCGGGGGGAGCAGTGCCGCCCCCACCCACTCTCAAGACACACCCCCTCCACCCCCCCCCCAAAGGCACCATCACCTTTGACGAGTTCCAGTCCATAGTGTACGACGGCCTGCTGCTGGAGGGCACGCTGGCTGACTACGAGCACGCCTTCAAGGCGGTGGACGACAGCGGGAACGGGACCATCGGTGTGTGTGTGTGGGGGGGGGGGAGGCGTGTTTGCACGTTTGTGCGCTTGCGTTTTCCGGGAGCAGGGTGGAGGGCGGTGGGCGGCAGCGGCAACGGGACCATCGATGCTGGGGGCGCGTTGGCGTTGTTTGGGAGGAGGGTGGGGGGTGGAGGGTGGTAGGCGGCAGTTGGACCGTCGGTGGGGCTATTTGGGGGCTGCTTCGCTGCTTGAGAGGCCTCGCGGAATCGACCCGCATCCCCTCCCCCCTCCCAACAAAACGTTGAAAGGTGCCACCGAGCTGTCCGAGCTGTTCAAGCAGCTGGGGCAGCCCATCAGCCAGGACAAGCTGGTGGACATCTTCATGAAGGTGGGGGGCTGGTGGTGCTTTTTATTGCGCTGCAGTTGCAACGACCCTGCAGCAAACTGCTGCAAGCCTGCAACACCCCCACCCCACCCCACCCCCCCAAACCCCCTCAAACCCGAAACCGCACCCCAACACCCGTCCAATCCCCCTCGAAACCCCCCAAACCCCCTCAAAACCTCTCAAAAATCACCCCCCCACCCCGCGGCCATGGGGGGCAGGGCGCGCAGGCCTTCAAAGCGGCCATGGGGGGCAGGGCGCGCAGGCCTTCAAAGCGGCCATGGGGGGCAGGGCGCGCAGGCCTTCAAAGCGGCCATGGGGGGCAGGGCGCGCAGGCCTTCAAAGCGGCCATGGGGGGCAGGGCGCCCCCTGGCGTGCCGCAAGCCCGCCTGCAAACCTCCCGTTGCGCGAAACACCCCTCTGAAGCGGCGCAGCGCAAGCCCGCACGAAAACCCTCCAACCGCTCCACCCCCCCCCCAAACCCAAGCCCCGACCCTAAACCCTAAACCCTAAACCCACCCCCAACCCCCACCCCAACCACAGCACGCCCGCCTTTCTGATGTGGCGCGGCGGCGAGGTCGTCGGCCAGTGCAGCGGCGCCAACAAGGAGCGGCTCGAGGCCGCAATCAGGGGGGCCCTCAACGAGGGCGAGCTCGCGGGCAAGGAGGCCCTCTACCCCCCGGCCGACGTGCCCGCGTGAGGAGGCGACCGGCGGCGCCGCCGCCCCCCCCCCAAAGCAGAGACGTCTGGCGGGCCGGCTGCGGCTCGGCTCGGCGGCGGCGCGATAGCGCGCGGGCCGCCGGCGCCGGACGCGGCGGGGGGCAGGGGGGCTGCGCTGGCTCTGCGCTGGCGCAGGGGGGGGCCGGGCGGAACCGCCCAAAGCCGCCGCGCCCCCTTTTCCCCGGCCCGCAAACTGAGGAGGACGGAACCCAAACGCGCGACGAATCCAATCCCCGGCCGCCCCACCGGCCGACGCACGCCAGCCTCGGACGGCGGCGATTTTTTGAAACACGGTGCTGATTTCTGGGGGCTCGCATTGTCCGACCCGGCTTTGGCACTGCTGCCACCCCGCCTGCTGCGCGCCTCCCCTTTGCATTTGAACGGGCGCGAGTGGGCTGCCGGCGCTCGCGTCGGCCCCTTTCGGCGGGCCCAAAAGCGAGAAGCGGCAGCGCTGTAAGGGCTGAGCGGCTTACTTACAGCCCCCCGGCACCCCCCAGGGACGCGCTGGGGCCGGCATTGGGGGGGAGGGCACAAACGCCCGCGGGCGGCGGCGGAGGCCGGTGGGCCGCATTTGCGCAGCCGGCGCGCGCCCCAATGGCCGCGCGGAGCGGAAGGGATCGGTCGGTCCGGGTTTCCGGGAGTGCGGGGTTACACAGAACGCATTTACTTGCTGGCAACCTTTTGTTGGTGTTTGGGGGGGGGGGGGGCGGAGGGGGCAGGGGTCGGGTGTCTGCGAGGGGAGGCGCCAAGCGGCGGAGGGGGCCGCGGCGGCGGCAGCAGCTGCCCAGCGGCCAAAACCGACGCACACAGCCCCGCGCGCCAGCGGCGCGGCCCCGCGTGCGCGCACCTGGGCGGCGATGAGGTCGGCGGCCTCCTGCACGGTGCTGATCTTCTCGGCGCCCTCCTCGTCCAGGGTGATGTCAAACTTCTCCTCCAGCGCCATCATGATCTCGACGGTGTCCAGGGAGTCGGCGCCCAGGTCCACGAACTTGGCGCCGGGGGAGACCTGGGGGGGGGGGGGGCAGATCGACTTTCCCGAGTTCATAGAGATGTTCAGGGACCAGCTGCTGGACCTGGCGCAGATCAACGCGTGGGTGCGGGAGCGGGAGGGGGGGTCGACGCTGCTGCGCCCGGGGGCGCTGGAGGAGGAGGCGGGGCTGCTCGAGGTGCGGCGTGGTTTGCTTTTGTTTTTGTGTTGTGTGTTCTGTGGGTTTTGTGCTGTATGCTTTGTCTGTGTGTATGCAGGTTTGAGGGTTTGCCTGGGGGATGGGCAGCTGCTGCGGCAGGCAGACAGCCGCCAAGCCAAACTGCGCCTGCAACCGCACCCCAAACCGCGCCTGCAAGTCAAGCCCCAACCCACCGCCCCCCCCCCCCACCCCCTAAGACCGTGGACGGCACCGTCTCTGTCATCTTCGGCGAGGCCGAGCTGGACGAGGTCCTCAAAAAGCACTCTGACAGGCTGGTGGTGATGTTCAGCGGGGTCACCTGGTGCCGCCCCTGCAAGGGCGTGAGCAAGCCCTACGAGCGCATGGCGGACCACTACGGGTCGGCCATCTTCCTCAAGCTGGTGGGGGGCGCGGCGTTTGACCGCGCGTTTGACCGCGCGTTTGACCGATGTTTGACCAGGGCGTTCGACTGGGGTGTTTGACCGAGGCGGTTGACCGCGTGTTGGACCGGGGTGTTTGACCGCGTGTTTGACCAGCGGGACGGGGGTGTTTGGGTGCGATGTTCTGGCCGCCCGGCGTGCCCGCTGTGGCGCCGTGCACCGCGGGTGCCCACCAGCGCTAGGTGGGCAGAACCGCGCACGCACACAAAAAAAGCACGCCTCCCCACCCAGGGACCAGCCCCCCAGGAGCCGCACCCACCCGCCCCTCCCCCGCTGGGCAGGTCGTTCAGCATCTGCATGTGCTGCAGCGAGTCCAGGCTGAAGAGGCTGGGGTTGACGCCGATGGGGGGCAGGTCGTCCGTGTTTATCATCTCCAGGGACGGCAGCATGGCCTGCAGCTTCGACTCGGTCATAGTGCCGAGCCCGCCGCCGCTCACGCCGCCGCCGCCATGGGTTCCTCCAAACCCACCTGAGCGCGCACGGCGCGCGTGGCAGCGGTCTTCTGCAGGGAGAGCATGGTTGCTGCTGCTGGGGGCGGTGGGGACTGGCTGCGTCGATGAAATGGACAAAGGCAAAAGAAGGTGGGCCGGAACAAACTTCAGACGACCGACTTAACGCCCCGGGAGCATGGGAAGCGGGGCGGGCGGCCGGGGACCGCCAAAAACGCCAGCCCGAGGGAAGGTGTTGGGAGGGGAAGGTGCGGGTGCTTTGGTCTCGTTGCCCTGCAGGAATCTGGACTGACTGGCAGGGGGCGTTGCTGCTTGCCGCCACTTCACGCCGCCGCCGCCCCACTGTTCACCCCCCACCCCACCCCCTTCCAACCCCCAACCCACACGACCGCCTTTGTGGTTTTACCCCCACCGGCGCGCGCGTGCGCTTTGCAGCGGTAGCATTGGTTGCGGCGGGGGCCGGGGGGGGGGGGGGGGGGGGGGCGGGGGGGGGTCGGGGCCCGGCGCGGCGGCGGCGGCGCCCGGCGCGCGACGAGGCGGGCGGACGCGTCCATGCGCGGGCCCCCGCGCCCCAACGCCGCGCACGAACGCGTCCCCCGATCGGTTCGGGCGTTCCGCGGGGCGCACCTTCTCAAGCTCGGTGCCCAGCTGCTCGGAGATGATGGAGCGGACGTCGTCCAGCACCTTGGCCTTGTCCTGCGGGGTCCGCCGGGGGCGCAAACCGCTGCACGTCAACAATACCGCCGATATGGGCGCCGCGGGGGCGGCGGGAGCGCCGGGGATCGCGCCACGCGGACCCCCAAAACGGCCCGCCCCTAAAAGCGCCCCGCCCCTGTCCAACGCCCGCCCCACTCACCACGGCGGCGCGGCAGACCACCACGCGGCTGGCCACCATGCGGGTGGCGGGGCCCTGCGCATCCAAGGCCGGCGGGGGAGGGGCCAGCGTTCAGCGCGCGCCCCGCTGATCTGCGGGCCCGCCAGGCACGCCCATTCAGGCCGGCCCCGCCGGAAAGGGCATCCACGGGTTCCTCCAAACCCACCTGAGCGCGCACGGCGCGCGTGGCAGCGGTCTTCTGCAGGGAGAGCATGGTTGCTGCTGCGGGGGGCGGTGGGGACTGGCTGCGTCGATGAAATGGACAAAGGCAAAAGAAGGTGGCCGGAACAAACTTCAGACGACCGACTTAACGCCCCGGGAGCATGGGAAGCGGGGCGGGCGGGCGGGGACCGCCAAAAACGCCAGCCCGAGGGAAGGTGTTGGGAGGGGGAGGTGCGGGTGCTTTGGTCTCGTTGCCCTGCAGGAATCTGGGCTGACTGGCAGGGGGCGTTGCTGCTTGCCGCCGCTTCACGCCGCCCACCCCTCACTGCACCCCCCCCACCCCCTTCCGCAACCCCACCCCACACGACCGCCTTTTGTGGTTTTACACCCCCAACCGGCGCGCGCGTGCGCTTTGCAGCGGTAGCATTGGTTGCGGCGGGGGCCGGGGGGGGGGGAGGAGGAGCAGCCAGCCGTAAGAGCCCCCGCCGGGGAAACGAGGCAACGCGCTCGGGCGCTGCAGGCATCGCAAACACACAGCACACTCTCGCTCGGGGCGCGCGTAGCCGCGCACGCGGTGCTGCCCGCTCAGGCGCCGCCGCCGCCGCTCGCCACGCCCGCACCGCCCCCCTGCGCGCCGTCCCCCGCGCCGCCGCCGCCGCTGCCGCTCCCGCGCGCGCCGCCGCCGCCGCCGCCGCCATGGCCGCCGAGCAGCGCGCTCACGCCGACGCTGGGCAGGTCGTTCAGCATCTGCATGTGCTGCAGCGAGTCCAGGCTGAAGAGGCTGGGGTTGACGCCGATGGGGGGCAGGTCGTCCGTGTTTATCATCTCCAGGGACGGCAGCATGGCCTGCAGCTTCGACTCGGTCATAGTGCCGAGCCCGCCGCCGCTCACGCCGCCGCCGCCGCCGCCCGCGCCGCCGCCGCCGCTCGGGCCCGCGGCGCCGCCCCCGCTCTGCGGCGGCCCGCCGTTGGCGCTCGCGCCGCGCTGCTGCTGCTGCTGCTGCTGCTGCTGCGCCTGCGCCGCCGTCGCGGACGCGGGCGTGCCCGGCTGGCCGGGGGACGGCGCCCACGCCGGGAACGCGTCCGTGGGCACAGAGCTCTGAGTGCCCTGCGACGCAAAGGGCGACGGCCCCTTCAGCCCCGCCACCGACGGCGATAGCATGCCGGCGCCGCCCTGCTGCGCCATCTGCAGCGCCGTGGGGGACATGCCGGCGGCGGCCATGGCCGCGTGCTGCTGGTGCATGGCCATCGCCGCGCCCGACAGCCCGCCGCCGCCGCCGCCGCCCATCGCGGCGGCCACCGCCATGCCCGCGGACATGCCGCCCGGCATGCCAAACACGCCGCCGCCGGGGGCGACGCCGCCCGGCGCGGGCGAGCCCGCGGGCATGCCCCCGCCGCCGCCGCCGTACTGCCCCTGCTGCTGCCCCTGCCCCTGCGGCTGCTGCTCGCCCGCACCGCCGGCGGACAGCCCCAGCGCGCCGCGCGGTATCGCGCGCATCTCCGGCGGCGGCATGCCCAGCGCGGCCAGCGGCAGCGCCGGCGGCGGCGCGCCCGCCGGCGGCGGCGCCATCTGCTGCGCGAGCGGGTCCGAGGCGTCCCGCCAGTACACCGCCCAGCCCGAGTGGCCCGGGGCGAACCACTCCTGCAGCGCCTGCTGCTTGAGCTTCGGCAGCAGGCCGAAGGTGGCGGGGTCCAGCTGGTGCAGCGGCACCACCGCGTCCTCCGCCTCGGCGCTGCCGCGCCCCACGTAGGCGATGGGCTGCTCCATGGCGATCGCGCCGTTGCGGCACGCGAACAGCAGGCCGCCGCGCACGCTGGGGCACCACCAGACGCGGGGGCGGAAGTCGGGGACCACCGCGGTGGCCGCGTGCACCGCGACCTCCTCCCACTTTTCGGGGGACAGCTTGAGCAGGTGGCGGACCTGGGGGGGGGGGGGGCGGCGGGCGGCGTGCGACGTGCGCGTGTTTGGGGGTGGGGGTTTTGGAGTTTGAGGGTGGCATCGGCAACGCGCGGCGGCGGCCCAGGTGGGCGGTGGGGGGGGCAGTGGAGGCCAAGGCGCGGCGAGCAGCCAGCAGCCCCAGGCCCGCCACCGCCATGTAGGGCCGGCTATGCAGCTGCCCAGCAGCGGTTCTTGAACTATTTAGCCCCCCCCCCCCCCCCCCGCGCCCACCTTGTGCTTGAGCTCCTGGCTGGCCTCTGTGAGCTCCAGCAGCTGCTGGAACTGGCCCACGCGCTCAACGCGCACCAGGTCGTCCGGAAGATCAACCTCCATGTCCTCCTCGCGCGCGGCCTGGGGGGGTTGTGGTGGTGGGTTTAGGGAGGGTTGTGGCTTAGGGGTTTGGAGGGGGGGAAGGGGTTTGCGCTCAGCGGTGCACTCCTGCAGCGGCCCAGGCGCGGCGCGGGCGTGGGTTGTTTTGGGGGGGGGGGCTGCGCCAGCCTGCTGCGCCAGCCTGCAAGCGCTGCACTGCGCAGGCCCGAGCAGCCGTGCGAGGGGACGCCAGCACGCGCGCGTGCCCGCACCTGGCGCAGGTCTGTGAGTTTGTCCACGGTGGCCTTGCCGATGTGCACCAGCTTGGACACGTGGTCCGAAATGCCGGGGATGTCGCTCTGGGGGGGGGATTGAAAACGGGGGCGGATTCGCAATTTGGCACGAGTGCTCACACACTTGGCCTGCGCTGCGAATGCGTCTTTGCGGCGCAGTCATCGGCCTGCTTCCTAGCAAGCGGGCCGCCCAGCCGGGGGCGTGTTGCCGAGCCGTGCCCCCGGCCCGGCTTTCGAGCTCGAGAGAGCCCCACCTTGATGGCGTGCTTGACGCGCTTGGTGGCCACCACGAAGCTCTCGCTGACTACGTAGGTCACCCCCGGCAGGTGGTTGCCGTTGCCGTCGATGGCCCACACCAGCAGGCGGAAGGTGGGCGCCTTGCCGGCGAGCAGCGCCTCGCTCGAGGTGGTGCACTGCAGGTCCGACAGCGGCGCGTGCCCGTGCTGCGCGGCGGCGCGTTTGCGGCGCGTTTGCGGGCGGGGGTTTTTCAGTCGACTCGCCTACGCGCCCCACAGCGCAAAGCCCTAACCACGCGGCAGTCAACGGCCCATCAGCCAAACGCCGATTCGAAAACCCCCCCTTTCACGCGCACGCACGCGGCGCTGCCGCACCTCTGGCACCAGCAGAATGCGGCCGTCGTCGGTGACGTTGAGCCCCCCCTCCCGCTTGAGCAGCGGCTTCTTCTGCTGCGGCGCCAGCACGCAGGAGCGCAGCTGCATGGTGGACAGCAGCATGTTGTCGGGGCACAGCTCCCGGTACTTCTCACCGTTGAGCACCTGGATCTGCGCGCACGCGCCACACGGGGGGAGAGGGGGCAGAAGCGGGACGGGATTTGAGCGTGCGGGGTTTGGTGTAGTCGCGACGGGTGCTGTTGCGGTTGCAGTTGCGCGCGCGCGCGCCCGGCACTGCCAGCCGCCAGCGCTGCCCGCCCCTGCGCCGCCTGGGCAGCTGCAGAGCGGTCCGCGCAGCGGCGGGGCTGCGCGTCAAACGCCGCCGGGATGCGCAGCGGCACCAGCTGCCAGACCCAAGCGCCGCCGCCGTTGTCATTTCATTTCAAAAGCAGCCCCTCTCCCCTCCCCCCCCCACCTCAAGCTGCAGCTCCGGCATCGCGTCCCCCACGCACTGCCCCGACTCATCAACCACCTGCAGGCGTTGCCAAGGGCGGGAGCGTGCGTTCAGCCACCGCACCGACACCGGCGAGCGCGCTTCGCCGCGCTGCCAGGGCGCGCCAGCCATTGGCCCGCCAGCACGCTCAGCGCGGCTGCCAGGGAGTTGCTGCCACGCCGCCGGGCGCCGCCGCCGCGGCCGCCGAGCGCCGTAGCAAAGCCTGGAACATCAACCCATCCCGCACCTCGATGCGCAGCGCAGCGCCGCACTTGGCGCGCAGGTGGTCGTCAATCAGGTACTTTTGCTTCAGGTTGCGCTTGCAGATGCGGGACGGGTTGTACTGGCACAGCGCGCAGCCGGGGTCGCCGCAGCCGGAGCTCCTGCGCGGGGAGCGGGGGCGCGGTGTGGGCGACACGCGGGTGCGGCGAGTCCGCGGCTGCGGGCCACCAGACGCGGTTGACGCGCGCAGCGTGCGCGTCGGCAGCGGCGCGCGCGCGCGCTGCGCGCCAGCGTCGAGGCGCCGCGACGCCCCTCCCCCCGCTGCTCACTGGCAGTCGTGGCGCAGCACGAGTCGCAGGTTGTGCTGAGGCAGCATCGGCAGCGGGGCCGGGGCCGCCACGACCTGCAGCGACGCAGCGACCTCGCGGCACAGGTAGTCCACCTGCTGCGGCGTCAGGCCCGGCGCGAGCCTCCGCGCGAACGCGAAACCAAACTTCTGGAGCCGGGCTTGCACATATTGCTGTCGGGGCGGCGCGGGAGGGGGCGGTGAGCTGGGGAGCAGGCAGCGGCCTCGATCGCCGGGCCCAGCCAGGCCGACTGCACGCACCTCCACGAGCGGCGCCACAGGCAGCAGCTCCTGCGGGAAGGGCACGCCGTCCATAGCGACTGCCGGGGGCCGCTGGTGGGCCCTGGGGGCCGGCAACTGAACACGATCGATGGGGTTCGGTTAGCGTCGCCTCATGAGGGTTGCGGCCTAACGCAAATGCGGGTGCGGTGACCCCAACAGCGCGGGCCGGCGCGTGGGCGGGCAATTGAGTCGCGCGCGCGCCGCTGCCGCCCTGCCGCGCCCCTCCCCGAGCCGCCGCTTCCGTCCCGCGCAGCGCTCCAGGCGATGGGAGCTGCGAGCCGCGGTGCACCCGGCCCCCCTCCCCGGGCCGCCGCAAATCTCCCAGGCCCAAAAGGCGTTTGCGTGTTTGGGGGGCTTCTTTACTTTTGGGCCGGGCGTCGGCCCCAGCCCTGCGCAGACTGCAAAACGCCTCCGCACTCAATCACAGCCCCGCCGGCAGCTCCATCCCCGCCGTCGCGTCCAGCCCGCCGCCAAACATCCCCTCGTCCCCCTCGCCGCTGTCGCCGCCGCCGCCGCTGCCGTCGCCGTCGCCGCCGTCGTCGTCGGCCAGCGACTCGTACTCGTCGCCGTCGGCGCTCCACGCGGCCAGCAGCGTGAAGCGGAAGGTAGCCATTTTGACCTCGAACACGCGCAGCAGCGCAGCCTGGTTGGGGTCCAGCGCCTTGCCCTCGCGGCAGACCTGCGCGGAGTGAGGGGGGCGGATGGGGCAGAGCGGGGTCGGCGCGTGGCACGCAAGCGCGCCTTGGCCCTGGAACGTCCCGTGTGCGCCCGCAGACCAGCACGCCGCCGCCGTGCCTGGGGAAAGCAACACCGCCCGCGCGCGCCGCCCCGCGCCCACCGTGTGGTCTGCCAGCAGCTCAACCACCCCCTTGTTGAGCCGCGTCGGCAGCCCGTGCTTCCTCAGCTGCGGCTCCAGCGTGTGCGCCATCGGGCCGTGCGGCCCGCTCAGCGGGCCCGCGGTGAGCTTAAAGTCGTGCGCCGCCGCGGTGCCCGCGCGCGCATAGTCCTCGTGCCCAAACTCGGAGAACACCGCCGCCACCTCCTCCCGCGGCAGGGTCGTGAAGAACAGGCCCACGTGGCCGCGCAGCCGCTCGGACAGCAGGTGCAGGTTGGTGCGGTACTCGTCCGCGGGGGTCTTGCCCAGCGCAACCTGCAGCATCTTGTTGCTGCCCATCACAAAGCTGCGGGGGGGGGGGTCGGGCGGCGCGCTTGTGGGAGGGCCAACCGCGGCAGGGGGCTGGCAGCGGCGCGGCGCAAGCCCTTTTGGGGCCACCCAGGCCCGTGCCCACCGGCGTCCCAGCTGACGCTGCCGCCGCCGCCGCGCCGCTGCTGCGCTGCGCACCCCGCCGGCTGCCCCGCCCGCCACCCCGCAATCGCCAAAGCAGCCCGCCCCCCCGTGCGCCGCGGGCGCACCGGCTGCTGTCTTTGAGCTCGTCCCTCAGCTCCTTGAACTTTTCATTCCGCATGTTGTGGAACTTGAACACGTAGACGTGGGGGTAGCTGGGGGGGGGGGGGGGGGGCTGAGGTGTCAACACACAGCCTTGTGCGCGGATGCCGCCACGGTATGCAGGCTGCTTCCCTGCCGCCCGCTGGCGCGGCCTCCGCCGCCTCGGGCGGGCGCGCAGCGGCCCCCGCGAGCGCCGCGCTGCATCCCATGCGCGAGCGTGTGCGCGTGTGCGCGCTCACTTGTCCACCGCGTTGCGGACTTGCGTGATGATCCCCTCCTTCCATTCGCGGTCCTTCTTCTTTGTCTTCGACAGGTGCACTGCGGGGGCGGGCCGCAAGGGGGGGTTCGAGGCGCGGCTGCTGCGGCGCGGGGGGGGGGGCACACCACGGCGGCCTGCGGCGGGGCCGGCGGCCGCCCGTCACAGGACGCCCCCAGACCCCCGCGGGGCTCGGCCATCACTCACCGACTTTGTTGCGCTTGCTCTTAGGCATGGCTGCTGCTGCTGCGGGGGCGCACCGCCGCGGGGGGCGGCAACGGCGCTGTGGGCGGCGGCGGCGGCGGCGGCGGCGGCTCCGGCGGCTTGCCCGCCACGCACTCTGCTGCTGCTGCTGGCCCGCGAGGCGGGAGTCGGTTTCAGCAGTGCTTTGCAACGGTTGTTCGCTCTGGCCAGCGGGGTGCGGGCGCGGGAGAAAAGGAGCTAGCTGCTCGCGAACTGCTGCTGCTGCTGCTCAAAGGCACTGCGTCGTTTTGGAAGCTTTTCAAACGTATTGAATTGCACCGGCGTTCGCTTCTGACCCGCCCCGATCTCGGCAGTCGCCGGGCAGTCGCCATTCAGCAGCCCGCGTGGGGTTGGACCCAGGGCGGCGTCGCGACCGCCTGAGAGCCTCGTAGCGCGCGGGTCGGGCCGCGCCGCGCCGCGTTGCGCAGCTCGCGCTCGCGGCAGCACGCGCAGCGCGCCGCCCGGACCCGGCGCAATGAGGCTGCTCGTGCACCGCGAGGGCGACCTGCTGGGGGCCACTGAGACGCACGTCGTCCATCAAGTGGGGCGGGCGCGGCGGTTTTGGGGCACGTGCCTTGCGTCTGCACGTGCGCGCACCCTGCTGCCACGGCAGCACACGCACCACCACTCCTGCGCGCGCAGGCCAACTGCATCACGCAGGGCGCGCGCGGCGTTGCGGCGGCGCTGTTTGCAAGGTGGGGGGCGGACGCCAACACAGAGGCAGGGCGGAAGGCCAAGCCGCGCGACTCGCGGGGGAGGCGTTCGACGGCGGCGGCGCGATAACCAACCCCCCAGGCGGCTCGGACGGCCTCGCCGCCAGGGTGGTGCAGGCGGGACGCCGCCCACGCCACCGCGACCCGCCACCGGCCCCGCGCGCCCGCGCCCGCAGGTTCCCCTGGAGCGACGTGTACGCGCGCCGCGCCCGCGGCTCTGGCGCGCGCGACGCGCCGGGCTCCATCGCCGTCCGCGGCGACGGCGGCGCGCGGCGGTGGGTGGTGGCGGTCTTTGGGCAGGTGGGGCCCGGCAAGCCGCGGAGCAAGGGGCAGGACACAGCGGCGAGGCGGCTCGAGTATTTTGAACAGGTGGGCGGGGTGTGGGGCTTGCGCGCCGCGTGCATGCGCGCGCACCAGTGCGCATGGGGTTGCTGTGTGGGGCCACGACCTTGTCTGTGTCTGGGGCTGCTGCCGAGGGCCAGGGGTAGTTGCCTGCGGCCCTCCCCCTCACCGCCGCACGCGGCGACGACCAACACCACCGGCCGCGCGCCCCGCAGGGCCTGCGTGCGCTCGCGCGGCTGGAGGGCGCGGAGTCGTTTGCATTCCCGCACCTCGTCGGCTGCGGCCTGGCCGGCGGCGAGTGGCGGGATTACGAGGCCGCGCTCGAGCGCTTTGCCGGCGACGTGGCGCCGCGGCCTGTGGTAATCTACCGCTTGGGAGGCGGCGGCGGCGGCGGTGGAGGCGGTAACGCCGGCGAGGTCGGCGGCGCAGGAGGCGCATCAGGGGCCAAGCGCGCCGGCGACGAGGGGGCCGAGGCGCCGGCGCCGGCGCCCGCCGGCAAGCGCGCCAGGGCCGACGAGTAAATCAAAGTGCAAGCCCTCTCTGCGCCACGGCAAGCACGCGGGGTCCAGGGTCCGGGACTTCGAACCGGCGCTGCCAGCAAGCGGCGCGAAGCTGCCGGCCCGCCGGCCGGCGAACGCTGCCGTCGACCGTCCAAAGCAGCCCCCCCGCCCGACGAGGGCTTATTTCAGGCGTCAATTGCGACCCAAGGCGCCCCCCAACGCGGCGAGAGGCGTCGATATGGGGCGGAATAGCGGCCCGGGCCTCACGGTGGCGCAGTTGGACCGCAACCTGGTACCGCGGCTGGAGCAGTACGCCCTCAACGGCGACCTGAACGATGTAGAGGCGGTCGTGGACCACCTGCGCCGCAGCTACAAGGAGTACCAGCGCCGGCAGATCGGCGCGCTGCGGCAAATGGTGCTGCGCGCGATCCAGATAGTGCAGCGAAAGGGTCCCGTCGGCAAGCCGGAGCTTGTGCTGGAGGTAGGGGGGCCGGCGGGCTGGTGCTTGCCGCCGCGCGCGGTCTGGCGGCGTTGCCGCGCCTGCAGCCGCCGCGCCAGGCCGCCGCCGCCGCCGTTGGACTGCAACGCCCCTCGCGCAGCTCGACGAACCCACTGGTGCCCACACCACCAACGCAGGACAAGCCGCCCTCTGCGGCGCCCAAGCAGAAGCGCAGCGCCAAAAAAGGCAGCGACGACGGCAGCGGCAGCGGCGGCAGCGACAGCGAGACGAGCGGCAGCGACAGCGACGACGGCGGCGGCGGCGAGGCCGCGGCGCGGCGGGCGGCGGGCGCGCACCAGGGCATGAACAATTCGCTGCTCGCGATGTACGGCGCCGCCCCGCCCGGCGCCACCGCGTCCGGCGCGGGCGGCGAGGGCAGCGACGGCGCTCAGAGCAGCAGCAGCGGCAGCGGCAGCGGCGGCGGTGGCAGCGGCGGCGGCGGGTCGGACACCGACGACGACGCAGTCGACGGCAAGCCCGCGTTTGCGCCGCTCGAGGCCGTGGCGGCGGCCGCAAAGCGCGCGCTCGCCGCGGAGCGCGCGGCGCGCGAGGCGGCGCAGCAGCCCGGCGGGGTGCAGGGCGCCCAGCAGCAGCAGCAGCAGCAGACGCAGACGCAGCAGACACAGCAGCAGCAGGAGGCGGCTGACGGCCCCTCCACCTCCGGCCGCCCCTCCGGAGCCCCCGCCGCCAAGCCGGCCCCGCAGGCGCCGGCCGAGGCGGGGCCGTCGGCAGGCGCGGCGGCGGCGGCGGCGGCAGCGGGGGGCAAGAAGAGCCGGGGGGCGGACGACGCCGGGCTTCGGCCGAGGGACAGGTGCGCCGCGGCCCCAAGGTGATCAGATCACGGCCCTGTGTGATCTGGGCGGCGCGATCGGGGGCTGCGGGTGGGCCTGCTTTTCCAGCGCGCGGGCTGCTGTGTCGCTCCGCTGCGGGGCTCCTGAACAACCCATCACACGCCTCCGACTTTGGTTTTCCCAAACCCCTAAACCTTTCCAAAACCCAGGGAGGCTGCCAAAAAGGCGCGCCGCAGCGCCGGCACGGCCGGCGGCGGCGGCGGCGGCGGCTTTGCCGGCGGCGGCCGCGCCCGCGGCGGCTCGATGGTCGCGACGCCCCGGCCGCTGCGGTACTGCGACCTCGGGGGCATTGAGGAGGTGCTGGCTGACATCCGGGAGACAATTGAGTACCCCCTCAAGCACCCAGAGGTGCGCGCGTGTGGGGGGGGATGGGGTGGTTTGGGGGGGCGTCTTTTGGGGTGCAGTGTCGTGCCTTGATGGGCCGACTTGGCTTGGACGGTGCAACGTGAGTGCGACGGCGGTGCGTCGCAGCCGTTCCAGCAGCGCAGCGCCACTGCCCCCTCAACCTCCCCACCCCCCCCCCCAAAAAAACAGGTGTACGCGTGGCTCGGCGTGGAGCCCCCCCGCGGCGTGCTGCTGCACGGCCCCCCCGGCTGCGGCAAGACCGCGCTCGCCCACGCCATCGCCAACGAGTGCGGCGTGCCCTTCCTGCGCGTCAGCGCGCCAGAGGTGGTCAGCGGCATGAGCGGGGAGAGCGAGGCCAAGCTGAGGCAGCTGTTCCAGGCGCGCGGCTGTTTGTGCTTGCGCGGCGCGGCGGCTGTTTTGTGCTTGCGCTCGAGCCGGCTCTCTTTGGGGGGGCGCGCGGCTGTCGCTCCGCCCCGCTTGTTGGTGTGGGTTGTGTGCCTTGATGCTTGGTTGGATGAATGGCTGTGTCCCTGGGTTGCGCCCTGTTGGCGTGCCACCCCTGTCCCAGCTCCTGGAATCACCCCTTCCAAAAGAAGCCCCACTGCAAAACCCCCCAAACCTCCTCCCCTCACCGAACCCCCCGCCGAAAACGGACCGCGCAGGAGGCCGTTGACACCGCCCCCTGCATAGTCTTCATCGACGAAATCGACGCCATCGCGCCAAAGAGGGAGACGGCGCAGCGGGAGATGGAGAGGCGCATCGTGGCGCAGGTGGGGTGGGGGGTGGGGGGGAGGCGCGCGTGTGCGCCGCGGCGCTTTGGGGGGGGGGGCGCTCTGGGTGGCTTCGGCTGGCTGGCTGGCGGTGGGGGCTGGGTGAGCCGCCGCCGCCGCCGCAGGGGATCCAAAGTCCAAACCGGCGGCAGCCTGAACTGAGCGCTGAAGGTCAAAGCATACATTTAAACCCTCACCTCCTTAAACCCCCCCCAGATGCTCACCTGCATGGACGACCTGACAGCGCCCCTCGTGGCAGACCCAGACGCGCCGCACCTCGCCGCAACAGCAGCCGCCGCCTCCGACGCGGCCGCCGGCGGCGACGGCGCGCCGGCGCAGCACCACCCGGTGCGCATTGCCGCGCGGCCGCACGTTGTGGTGATCGGCGCCACCAACAGGCCAGACGCGCTGGACCCAGCACTCAGGTGGGGTCTGGGCCGGGGATCTGCTTGAGCAATAGGGGCGTGCTTGCCAATCGGCGCCCGCCCCGCTGTTACTGCTGTTGTCTTTTTTGCTTTCACCACGCGCTTGACTTGACGCATCACGGCCGCTTCTTGTGCTTGCTCCCACTGTGAGGCTGTTTTGGCTCAACCTCTTAAGTTTGTTTGCGCGCGTGCAGCAGCGGTGGCACCCCGCCCGGTGATGGCTAAATATACGCTATTCTCAAGCGCCGGCCGGCAAGCCCGGCCGGAGCGCTGTGGATGCCTTACGGAGAATGACTGAGGGCCGGCACCGCCACCCGCCCGCGCCGCGCAGCGCGCAGCGCGCCTTGCTTTCGCCTGCGGTGCCTGCTTTTTGCCGTTTTCGTGGCCCAAGTTTGTGTTGTGGCCCCTTTGCTTACGCTCTCTTCCACCAACCCCGCCTCTGGAATAGCGTGCTTCCAACCCTCCGAAACAAAACCGCCGACCCTTCGAAACAAAACCGCCGAAATCATTCCCCCCCCCCCAGGCGCGCGGGCCGCTTCGACCGCGAGATATCCCTGGGCATCCCCACAGAATCCGCCCGCGAGCAGATGCTCCGCGTCCTGACCCGCCCCCTGCGCCTGCAGGGCGGCTTCGACCACGCCGCCGTCGCGCGCCGCACGCCGGGCTTCGTCGGCGCCGACCTGGCGGCGCTCGCCAAGGAAGCTGCCGCGTCGGCGGTGACGCGCATCTTCCGGGACCTTGACGCGGCCGCGGCGGGGGAGGCGGCGGCGGCGGCGGCGGCCTCGGAGGCGGCGGCGGCGGCTGTCCTGCAGCAGCAAGGGGAGGGGGAGCAGCAGCAGCATGCACAGCAGCAGCAGGCACAGCAGCAGCAGGGGGCCCAGCCGCCGCCGCCCGCGCCGCCCGGCCGCCTCGGCGGCGGCGCGCTGACGGCGGTGGAGCTCGGCGGGCTGGCCATAACGATGGCCGACTTTGAGGTGGCGCTCCCAAAGGTGCAGCCCAGCGTGCGGCGCGAGGGTTTCACCACCAAACCGGGCGTCACCTGGGACGACGTGGGCTCGCTGGAGGAGGTGGGTGGTTGGGGGGATTTCTGGCAGGGCAATTGCGTGCTCTGGCGGCCGTTGAGACCGGAAGCGCGCGCCCTGCCCGCGTGGCCTCGAACGCCTGGCCACAAAACCAAGCCGAGCACGAAAAACCCTCCCCTCAAGCCCCCAAACCCAAAAACGCAACAAACACCCCCCCCCCTAAAAAAGGTGCGGGAGGAGCTGTCCTTTGCCATCAGCCAGCCCATCTCCAATCCGGAGCGCTTTGCAGCGATGGGCCTCGCCGCCGCCACGGGCGTGCTGCTGTACGGCCCCCCCGGCTGCGGCAAGACGCTGGTGGCCAAGGCGGTGGCCAACGAGAGCGGCGCAAACTTCATCAGCATAAAGGCGCGGCGGGCTGCGGGCGGACTGAGGGGGTTTGCCGGCGCTTGCGGCTGACTGCCGGCGCTTGCGGCGGACTGCCAGCCCCAGTTTTCCCCTTCCTCCCTGCCGCACGAGAACCTGCACCGCGACCGCCCTCCCCTCAAGATTTGGTGAACACCAGCCCCCCAAAACCAACCGCCCCCAAACCAACCAACCTCAAATAACCAACCCCAAGCCAACCAACCCCAAACAACCAACCCCAAACAACCAACCCCAAACAACCAACCCCAACCCCCAACCCCCCAGGGCCCCGAGCTGCTGAACAAGTACGTCGGCGAGAGCGAGCGCGCGGTGCGGCAGCTGTTTGCGCGCGCGCGCGCCGCGCACCCCTGCGTGCTGTTCTTCGACGAGCTCGACGCGCTGGCGCCGCGGCGGGGGAACGACACAAACCAGGTGCGCGGCGCCTGGGTTTTTGTGTGTGTGCGCGTGCGCGTTCGCCTTGCCCGCAAAGCAGGTCGGTCCGACCACAGGGCCGGCCCTCAAACCCACCGCCGAGGCATCGCCCCGCCCCCCAAACCCCTCCTCGCCCAACCTCCCAACCTCATCCTACCTCGCCCAACCCCCCAACCCAAACCCCCACCCCCCAAACAACCCCCCCCCAAAGGCGGCGGAGCGCGTGGTCAACCAGCTGCTGACGGAGATGGACGGCATCGACGGCCGCGAGGGCGTTTACCTGATCGCCGCCACCAACCGGCCCGACATGATAGACCCCGCGCTGCTGCGGCCGGGGCGGCTGGACAAGGTGCTGTTCGTGCCGCTGCCGCCGCCGCCCGGGCGCGCCAGCATCCTGCGCGCCGCGGCGCGCAAGGCGCCGCTCGGCGGCGGCGCGCTCGAGGCGGCCGAGGCGCTGGTGCGGTCGGCGCGGTGCGAGGGGTACAGCGGCGCGGACGTGGCGGCGCTCGTGCGCGAGGCGAGCGTGGTGGCGCTCAAGGAGGCCCTCGCGTCGGGCGCCGAGGCGGCGCCCGTCGAGGGGCGGCACTTTGACGCGGCCGCGGCGCGCGTGCAGCCGAGCGTGAGCCGCAAGGACCAGCGCGTGTACGAGGCGCTGCGGTCAAAGCTGCGCGCGGCGCGGGGGCACCTGGTGGGCGCGGGCAGCGCGGCGGCCTCGGGCGGCGGCGAGGGCGACGGCGGCGGCGGCGGGGGGGAGGCGCAGCCCGAGGCGTCGGACGGGGCGCGGCCGATGGACACGGCGGGCGGCGGCGGCGCGGGCGGCGGTGCGGGCGTCGGCGGCGGCGCGGACGGCGGCGAGCCCATGCACGAGTGAGGCGCGCCGACGGCGCGACCACCGGCCGGGGTTTGGCTGGGCCGTGCTGCTTGCGGAGCGCCCACATGGTAACCAAACCCACAGCCCCCATGGCTTGCAGGGCGAGCGCAGGCGAACGCTCCGCCCGCGCCGGGCCGGTCACGCGACATGTGCGCAGCGTTGACCGCCGCTGCCGGCGGCGAGGGCGGCACGCCCCGCTGGCTGCCTGTGCGCACGCGTCTCGGGTTCGAATGCGCTGCGGGCTGCACTGCGGCGTCGAACGCGCCGCGGGCGCGCCCGAGGGCCGGGGGCCGCCGGCCGCGGGCGACGGCGGGCCGACGACGGCGCGCGTGGGCGCCCCCCGGCGCGGCCCCGGCGCGTCCGGGGCTCGTAATGCGCGCCGCCTTCGATCGCCGCAAATCCACGCAGCGCGCGGGGGGCTCGATTTTGGTTGGTGCAGGAGCCCGAAGGTCGCCGCCCGCGCCCCGCCCAAGGCCGGCCCCGCGGCCCCGCCTCGACCTTTTAGGAAGGAGGGCTGGCAAAGCTACCTCCTCTCCCTTGCTCCCCTGCACCCCTCGCCCTCCCCTCGCTCCGCCGCGCCTCCGGGCTCCCGCCAAGATGACGACCGAGACCGCCTATGATGCGAAGGCCTACGACTCCAAGATGAGCGAGTAGTGAGAACCCAACGGGGGCGGGGCGGGGGCAGCGCGGACCGCGCGTCGGGCCCCACAGCAGCGCGCGCCGCCCAGGCCTCCCGCGCGGCCGCCAACGCGTCCGCGCCCGCCCCTCCGCGCCCGCAGCCTCACCGGGGCCGCCACCGGTGAGGCTCAGTTCTTCACGGAGTGGGAGGAGAGCTTCGACAGCTTCGATCAGATGGGCCTGCACGAGAACCTGCTGCGCGGCATCTACGCGTACGGTGCGTGGGGCGCGCGGGGCACCTCGAAGCGCTCGCGATCGAGGAGGAGGCCCAGCCGGCGGCGGAGGGGGCGCATGCACGCGGGCGTCGGGGCGCGGGAGGGCAGGCAGCGATCGCTGCGCCCGCCACGCCGGGCCCCAGGCTCTGGCGGCCCTCACGCGGCCCGCCCCCCGCGCCAATTCCCCGGCCGCAGGTTTCGAGAAGCCCTCGGCCATCCAGCAGAAGGGTATCGTGCCCTTCACCAAGGCCCTGGACGTGATCCAGCAGGCGCAGTCGGGCACGGGCAAGACGGCGACCTTCTGCGCCGGCATCCTGAACAACCTGGACTACAACCTGCTGGAGTGCCAGGGCCTGGTGCTGGCCCCCACCCGCGAGCTGGCGCAGCAGATCGAGAAGGTCATGCGCGCGCTCGGCGACTACCTGCAGGTGCGGCGGCGGCGGGCGGCCGAGGCAGCGCGCGCTTGCTGCGGCTGCCCCGGCGTGGCATGCGCGCATGGGCGCGTGCATGGGGCTGCTCCGCGCGGGCGGTGGCCTTCGCCGCAGCTGCAGGGGCGCCCTTGCTGGAGACGGCAGTCCACGGGCAGGGGCTGCGAGCGGGCAGCGCAGCGGCGGCAGCAGCAGCGGCCCAGCAGCCGCCCTTGCCGGGCGGCGCGTGTGCGTGGCCGCAGCACCCCTGCCTTTCAAACTGGGCGCGCTCCCCATGCCGACGCTGATGACCACTCGCCCGCCCCCTCCCCCCGCCTGCAACCTCGCAGGTCAAGTGCCACGCCTGCGTGGGTGGCACGAGCGTGCGCGAGGACGCCCGCATCCTGTCCGCTGGCGTGCACGTGGTGCGTGGGAGGCAGGGGTGGGAGGCAGGGGGGCGATCAAGCACGGCAGCGGGCAGGGGAGGCAGAGGCGGGTGTCACTCGCATCACTTGGGGGAACTGCAGCGCTTCGAGGGCAGCTGCCGCGCTGGTTCGGCGCTCACCGCGCCCTCACCCCCCCGTCCCCCCCGCCCCCAACCCTCCCCTCCCCCAAGGTGGTCGGCACCCCCGGCCGCGTGTACGACATGCTCCGCCGCCGCTGCCTGCGCGCAGACAGCATCAAGATGTTTGTTCTGGACGAGGCCGACGAGATGCTGTCCCGCGGCTTCAAGGACCAGATCTACGACATCTTCCAGCTGCTGCCGCCGAAGCTGCAGGTCGGCGTGTTCTCCGCCACGCTGCCCCCGGAGGCGCTCGAGATCACCCGCAAGTTCATGAACAAGCCGGTGCGCCGCGCGCGGACGGCGGGGGAGGGGGCAGTTGCAAATGCGCTGCAAGGGGCGAGGGGCGACAGCTGTTGCTCTGCTGCGCTGCAGAAAGCCAGCGGTCGTGCTTGACTCGGCTCTCACACCCGCATGCACCCTGCGACCCGGTTCCTGACGCACGCCTGCCTCCCCCCCCCAACGCGCCCCGCCTCCCCCCAAAGGTGCGCATTCTCGTGAAGCGTGACGAGCTCACGCTGGAGGGCATCAAGCAGTTCTACGTCAACGTGGAGAAGGAGGACTGGAAGCTGGACACGCTGTGCGACCTGTACGAGACGCTGGCGATCACGCAGTCCGTGATCTTCGCCAACACCCGCCGCAAGGTGGGGCTTTTTTTGCAGGGGGGGGGGCTGGTGGATTTGGGGCCGGGGGCTTAGCGGCGGAGGCTGCTGCTGTTGTGGAGTGCGGCGTGGGCGAGGGGGCAGCTGGCGGCTGGCAGCGGCGCCAGGGCATCAGCCGCAATCAGCCGCGCCGCAACTCACCGCACACACACCCTTCCCTCCCCCCCCAAAAAACCCCAGGTGGACTGGCTCACGGACAAGATGCGCGAGCGCGACCACACCGTGTCCGCCACCCACGGCGACATGGACCAGAACACGCGCGACGTGATCATGCGCGAGTTCAGGAGCGGCTCCTCGCGCGTGCTCATCACCACGGACCTGCTGGCGCGCGGCATTGACGTGCAGCAGGTGCGGCGGCGGGGGAGAGGGCGGGCGCAGCGGCGGGCGGCAGCATGGGCTTGGTCGGGGCGTCTGCTCCCCCTGCAGCGCCTAGCGCCGAGGAACCCCTCCCGCGCGTTCCCTTTTTCGCTGCAAACGCCGCCCCCGCTGCTGCCGCGCCCTCCCCCCTCCCCCTCCCCCAGGTGTCCCTGGTCATCAACTACGACCTGCCCACCCAGCCTGAGAACTACCTCCACCGCATCGGCCGCAGCGGTCGCTTCGGCCGCAAGGGCGTGGCCATCAACTTCGTCACCCGCGAGGACGAGCGCATGCTGCAGGACATCCAGCGTTTCTACAACACCGGTGGGTGCCGCGCGCTTGCGGCCTGACAGCGGCGGGCCTCGGGCTGCGTGCGTGGCCTGTTGCTGTGTGCGCCACGCCCCCTTGCGCTGCACCACCGGCTGGCACCATCCGCTTGCAGCTGCCTCCGCCGACCCTGCCAACCCACCCCCACCAACCCACCCCCACCAAACCAACAGTCATCGAGGAGCTGCCCTCCAACGTGGCGGACCTCATCTAAGCGGCCCCTCGTCGCGCTCTTTCCATCGCCGGCTGCGCGAGCCGCGCCCCCGCGCGCCGCGCGCCGCGAGCGGTGCTCCAGCGCCCCGCGCTGGCGCCGCCGCCGCATGACCGGGCCGCCCATTCACGGCCACGCCGCGCCACGCCGCGCAGCGCGCCCGGGCGAGCGTTGCTAGCCGTTAGGGCTTGCCTGTAAAGAGTGTCCCTCTCTTGAGGACCATTTGGGGCGGGCTGGATCGAGGGTGTGGGCCTGTTGGGGGGAGGGGGAGCAGAGGCACGGTCTGGGCGCCGGTCTGCGGTCTGCTGACCGAAATGGGACCGCCCCCCGGCCACGCCCGCACCCCGCGCCGCCTGCTCCCGCCCCCAATGACGGTTGAATGGTGGCCGAGCACGAGGAAACCTCGGCGAGAAACTGGAGGGGACACCTCGACCTCGGCAGCTTCTCGCCCCGCTGCACGCGAACTAGATCAGGGATCCCTCCCGCCCCAGCTTCAAACGCCGATCGGATACATTTGCGTCCTGAAACGCGCCGGCAGCCCCACAAAAATGAGCCGCACCGCAGCGATCGTGCTGGTGGGCGCGCTCGCCGTTTGCGCGTGCTTCGCCGTGGCGGAGGCCAAGGAGAAGAAGAAGGCGCAGATCACGCACAAGGTGGGCCTGGATGCGCGGGGGGGCGCTCCCTGCGGGCCGCGGGGGGCCTCAAACCGACGCAGGCACCCGCCGCACGCGCACGCCGCTTCCGGCGCCTGGCCGGCACCCGGGCGCGACCACACGACCTCGCCCTGCGGCCCAACCCCAACGGCGGCAGGTGTTCTTCGACATCGAGATCGATGGCAAGCCTGAGGGTGCGTTGCGCCGATCAGCGCAGCGGCACGCAGTTTCGCAGCGGCTCCGCGCTCCCGCCCCAGCACGCCGCCATTTACTGCTCTGCCCCCCCCCCCTGCGCACTGCGCACTGCCCCCACCCCCAATCCTGAACTGCCCCTGCTTGCACACCCACCCCGCCGCGCCAGGCCGCATCCTGATGGGCCTGTACGGCGAGGTCGTCCCCAAGACGGTGGAGAACTTCCGCGCGCTGTGCACGGGGGAGAAGGGCGTCGGCAAGAGCGGCAAGCCGCTGCACTACAAGGGCTCCATCTTCCACCGCGTCATCCCGCAGTTCAGTGAGTGGCCGACCGGGTTGCGCCTGCGCCGCCGCTGTCGGATGCTGGTTGGAGGGCCTTTGGGGCCGGGTCACGGCGAGCGGGGGCAAAGGTGGCGCTTGGCAGCTGGCCTCAAGGAGGCGTTCGCACGCGGCCAGAGCTGCGCGGCAACGCGCCGCCAAACCCGCGCTCGGGGCATCCTCACCCCCCGCGCCGCACCCTCCGCCGCCGCCGTGGCCCGCAGTGCTGCAGGGCGGCGACTTCACGCGCAGCGACGGCACCGGCGGCGAGAGCATCTACGGCGAGAAGTTCGCGGGTGGGCGTCTGGCGGGCCAAAGGCTTGCAATCTGGCTTGGATGTTTGGCAGGGGCGAGGCAGCAGGCCGCCTGCTGGACTGGCTGTTGGGAATCTGGTCCAGGGCATGCCCGCGCTCGCGTGCGCGCCGATCCCGCTGCCCGCCAAAGTGTTGAGAGCACCGCCGCCACGGCAACCCCTCACCCCCCCCCCAGATGAGAACTTCAAGCTGAAGCACAAGGGCCCCGGGTACCTGTCCATGGCCAACGCCGGCCCCGACACCAACGGTGCGCGCGGGGACTGGGGCAGCGACACGGGCTGGCCTGTTGGCGTGCACGCCATGCGGCTGGCTGCTGCCCTGGCGCTCCCGCTTCTGCATCCTTTCATGGCCCGCAACGTTACGGCCCCCTCCCCCCTAGTGTCTTGCGCTGAATCCCCCCAAATGCTACCAACCGATTGCGACCCACCGCAGGCAGCCAGTTCTTCATCACCACCATCAAGACCGGCTGGCTGGACGGGCGGCACGTTGTCTTCGGCAAGGTGGGCAGCCCTGTTGTTGCCAGTGCTCGGCACGGGCTGTTGCTCCCTCGCCTGTTTGCACGGCCGTATGCATGCCGGCTGCTCGAGCCCGCCCTGCATGCAGACGCGCGCATGGACCAGGCCTAATTTGAGTCGATCTGAACCCCCCCCAACCACCGCAGGTCCTGGAGGGCATGGATGTGGTGATGAAGGTGGAGGCGCTGGGCTCTGGCAGCGGCAAGCCCTCCAAGAAGGTGGTCATCGCCGACAGCGGCGAGATCAAGGAGACCTCTTAACCGCCGCCAGATCTGATCTGGCGGCGGTTGCGGGCCGCGGCGCCGCGGCTGCTGGTGCAGCCGTGCATCGCGGCCGCCGTTTTGCTGCCGAGCGCGCCTGCAGCTCGTGCGCGCGGGGAGCGGCGGCCGATCGCAAGCTTGGCTGCAGCTTGAGTAACCTGAGACTTCTAGTTGGGAGGCGGGTTGGTGAAGGGGGTGGATTTGAAAGGGGCGCAGGATCGCCGATTGAAGTGGTCGGCGGCGCAGGGCAGAGCAGCAGCCGGGGCACCCCGCACTCGCGGCGCTGTTCGGGCGCCGCTGACGGTGCAGCCGGCTCGCAGAGCTCTTCGCCGTCGTCCTTGGTCTGTGGGACGCTCTTTCTGCTTCAGTAGCGCCCTTTGCGGCCCGAACCCGTCCCGCTTGACCCCCGCGCCCTTTGACCCGCCCGTTTCGCGCGGCCCGCAGCCATGGGCTGCACCGCCTCCCGCCACGGCAACCCCATAGATGCGGCCCTCATACAGGCGCTGCATGCCGCCAAGAAGCGGAGGGGCAAGAAGGAGTTCACCTTCAACGAGCTGCTGCTCAAGTTTTCCAGCATGGCGGGCGGCTTCAAGAAGGCCAGGGAGTACTTTGACAGCATGGACCTCAACGGGGACAAGCTCATAGACCTGGAGGAGTTCCTAACCATGGTGGGAGGGGCCAGGGGGGGGGCCCTCATGCGCGCATGGCGCGCTCGCGCGCCGCCGCTGCTGCTGCTGCCGCAGCGGCCACGCATGCGCGGCTCGCCCCGCGTGCCCCCCGCCGCATGCTCACGCGCTGCACCCCACACACCTTACCCCGACCCTGCAGGCGCCGCGCGTGGGGTTGGACATGGCAGTGGAGGACCTCAAAAACGTTTTCAACGCCGCCGACATAGACAACAGCACCAAGGCGCGGGCGGCGGGGTCGGGCGGGGCGGCGCTCGTGGGCAGCATGCGCTGCGCGATCCAGCGTGCTGCGGCGACCCCAACGCACGCGCACGCACAGCTGCACGCAGCCCCTCGCCCTCGCCGGCTCCATGCAAGACTGAAACTTGACTCACCCCTTCCCATGCTCCCTCCCTCAACCCCGGCGCAGATTGACGTGTTTGAGTTCATGCTGGTGTTTGTGGTGATCCAGCTGCTGAGCCCCGAGCGCGCGCAGCACCTGCCGGCTGAGATACAGAAGACCCTGGAGATCGTGGAGGTGGGAAGGGGCTCAGGATTTTGTGCGGGTTTGAGGGTGTGGAGGGAGGGTGGCCATCAGCAGGGTGCTTGGCCACGCTCGCCTGTGCCACACTTCCTGCACCAGAGCCCAAGTCTTAAACGCAATCCAAAAACGCGACTGCCCCTGGCGCAGGACGCCTTCTGCTGCTTTGACGCCTCTGAGGACGGCTACCTCGAGCCCTCAGAGGTGGCCGAGGTGCTGTGCACCTCCAACACCCCCGGCCGCACCACGCGCGCGCTCGCCGACAAGCTCTTCGCCCAGCTGGACTTTGACGGCTCTGGGGGCATAAGCTTCAAGGAGTTTCTGATCGGCCTGGAGAAGATGGTGATGGAGGAGTACCTGGACGAGGACGAGGAGGGGGGGCCCACGGCAGCCGAGGAGGCGGAGGAGCGGGAGCTGCAGGCGCGCGCCAAGCAGCTGGCGGCGCAGCAGAGCCGGAAGCGGGCGGTGGGGCGGCCCGCGGCAATCCAGTCACACAGCGGCAGCGGCGCAGGCGGCGGTGGCGGTGGCGGTGGCAGCCGGCGCGGCAGCGGGCAGGGGGCGGTGCAGGGGGAGGAGTCCCGCAGGCAGCACAGCGGCAGCGGCGGGGGTGGCAGCCGCCGCAGCGGCGACGGCCACCACCGGTCCAGCGAGGGCGGCCACCACCGCAGCGCCAAATGAGGGCGACCCGCGCATGCTTGGGTGCCGGCTGGACTGGCAGCAGGAGGTGGCAGCTGCTGCTGCGCTGGGTGCGCACTGGTGACTTTCAGAGGCTGCTCCTCAGTTCGGGCGAATCGAATGCGCGTCAGCGTGCCCGCATCGTGCGGGTGCGCGTGGCCATGGCTGGGCAACTGGCGTGTGCTGGGCTGGGCGACCAATTCGGTCTTTAAGGCGGCGATGTTCGGCCTGCTTGTTTGCAAGCGCTGTGTCTTCTTTTTGCAAGCACCGGGTGCAACCGTTACTGGGTACAAGTCAGAAACTGAAGGGGCAGCCGGGCGCCGGGGCAGCTCGCATCAATCCACAGCGGCAGCAGGCAATACAGGCACAGAGCAGGGTGAATGCATCTGCAGGCGGAGCGAGCCACAGCTGCCAGCCTGGCTGGGGCGGCTCAGCGCTGGCGGCGCCCTGCATCGCCTTGGTGCACGCACGCAAAAAGCAAAGGTCGCAGGACGGGCCAAATGCGGGGGAGATTGGCAAACTCACACAACGTGATCTGAGCACGCATTCAACGCGGCCGCTTTGGGGGCGCGGCGGCCGCCGTCAGTCCAGAGCATAGGGGGAAGTGGCCGAGGGAGTGCGAGGGGTGGAGAGGGCGGGAACTGGGGCAATCACTTGAACCGATCAGCTCCCACGGCGCTCAACTGCGAGGCGGGAAAGCAGGGATTGAGGAGGGGTTGGCACAGGCAAGAGGGCCGGCGGCTGGACGTGTTTGAAACACAGCGGCTCGCTGCTGCAACGCACGGTGCCTGCGGCGCCGCTGCGGTCGCCAAGGCATGCTCTTTTGCGCCCACGCGCCGTCGCTGAGCCTCAGCCGCACGCACCCTGCGCGGCGCGCAGTCTGTACGCGGCGTAGCGCTGCGCGCGCGACGGCGACGCGACCCCCGCCCCCGCGTCGGCCAGCGCGGGGGCGGCGGCCACGTCTTCCTCCGGCGCACCCGCCACAGGCCCGCCCGTCGCGTAGCAGTCGCGCGCGCCGGAGTCCGCCGCGGCCGGCTCGAGGGCGGGCTCTGGCAGGGCGTAGCCGTAGGACGCGCCGAGGGGGGCGCGCGCCGTGGTGTCGGCGTCGTAGGTGTCCTGCGTGTTTGAGGGCCGACGCCGCGCAGGGTGTTGGAGATAAGGGTTGCACGCCTTGAACCGTGGGGGCGCCGGCCAACAGGAGGTTTAACACTGCCCCCTAGACAGCAAAAAGGGGGGGGGCGCGGCTTTCAGGCGCTCTCACTGGCCAAAGTTCGATCGGCGCCCCCCGCAGCCCCGACAGCGCTCACCCTGGGCGCGCCCCCGCGGCCGCGCTTCTCGGGCGAGCGCCCAAAGGTGGGGTTGACGTAGAGGGCGGCCGCGTCGCCGTCGCTGGCGCCGTCGCGGGAGGTGGCACGCGCGTTGGTGCTGCGTGTTTCGGGGCGGTTGTGGCAGTGTCAGTGTTGTGTGACCTGCTTGCTCGGCAAGGTGGTGTGTGACCTGCTTGCTAACACCACACCGCCGGCGCACCCACGACATTGCAATTGACAGCGCGATCAGATGGCTCCCCACCCCCCAGTCCCCACCCCAGCCCCCACCCCGTAGCGGCCTCGCGCATGTCGCGGCGGGCGTGCGCAAAGGTGGCACTCGCGTTCATCAGCAGCCACAGGCAGGCCAGGCCCATCAGGGCAAGGGCGGCCAGCGCGTGCACCAGGAACTGTTTTTTTTCCGATTTCGGGTTGGGTCAGCCTTCAAAGCCAGAAACGCAGGCACTGCGAGGGTCAAGTTGACAAACCTCCCTGCTCGCGCGCATGCACTCCTCTGTGCGCGGTGCGCAACCCCCACGGCGCCCCCTGTGAAGCTCACCCTCCAGGTGTCGCCCACGGCCGCCGTCGCCTCGGCAAACTGCTCGCCGCTCGCGCACACGCACTTGCCCGTGGCCCCCGCGGCCGCGGCAAACGCGCCGAGGTCGAGGCAGCTGGCGGGGCAGACCGCCAGCGCGCCCTGCTTGGCGGCAGCGGCGGCAAAGTCGCTGGCGGCCTTGGCCAGCGGTCCCGCCGCCGCCGGCGCGGCGGGTGCGGACGCGAGGGCGGAGAGGGCGGCGGTGGCAGCCTTCCGGTAGGCCTGGGGTGCCACGGCGCCCGCGGGGTGCGGCCTGGGAGGGCGGGGCGTGGGGGATGCGGGTCGGGCAACGGTGCGCTGCGATGGCTTTGGGTCCCGCGCGGCGCGATCGATCCCGCCAGGCTGCCGAAAGCCCCCACAAACTGTTTCCACGCCGGCCCCCCAAAACAATACGGCGCCACTCACTGCACGCCCATCGTCAGCGCCGCCTGCACCACAAACGCCAGCGTGAGCCACGCCAGCTGGCCCGCGATGGCCAGTGCCACGCAGATGGTCACCAGCCAGAGCGCAAAGGTGAGGGGCGCGATGAAGGTGGCATAGGTGCCGTAGGACAGGCGGCCGGGGGTGCCTGCGCGTTTTGCAACCGTTGATGCACACGGCGGGCGGTGTTTACAGGCGCCTGTGCCCTGTGTGCCCGCAAAGCGCACGTTTCGCATGCGCCTGTCGGGCAGAGCGGCGGGTGCGCGAGCGGCCCCAATCCCGCTCCCCGCTGCTCACCGCAGCGCGTGGTGGGCAGCTGCGCGGCCTCCTGGAAGGTCCTCAGCAGCGACACCACCAGCAGCAGCCCCACCACCGAGGCGACGATGATAACGCCCAGCTGGGTGATCCAGTCCACCGACAGTGCGAGGTAATCGATGGGAGGGGTGGGGCCGCCAAAGACGACGGCCGCGGCGGAGCGCGTCGAGGCGAGCGCGCGGCGCGTGAAGATTGCCCTTTTTGGGGGGGGAGTGGCCGCGTGGGTGTGCACGGGGTGCAGGTTTTGGTGCTTGCGCTGGGGTGGCGGGGGTAATGGGACTGGCGTGTGTCAGCGCATTGTTGAGGTTGTAGCCACCTCAGGTTTGCATTGCAAGGCATCCAGCCAAAAGCTTCAATTCAGGATGCGGACGCTGCTGCAGCTGCGCAACGCACCAGATGGGGAGGCCCGTTGCAACAAGGAGCGTGCAGGCGAGCGGCACGAGCGGCGACACGCTGGCGCAGACTCCAAACCGCCTGCGCGAGCGGCACGGTGATCAGGTGTGTTTGGGCGCAGTGGCCGGGCGGCACGGGCGCGGCTGTCAATTCCGCCTGTGTGCCTGCTGCGGCCGGCGCCGCGCCAGCACGCACTCGGCAGGGACTGCGGGTCGCAGATCCGCGTGCACTCAGCCGCACCTGCAGGTTTCCCTAAAGGACTTCTTCTTTTTCGGCGCGTCGTTCCTGCGCGAGGGCGGGGGAGCGGGCAGCGGGCTGGAGCGCGGCCGCATTTTGGGCGGGATTCGAAGTCCCGGGGCCCTTGAGCCCTCAGATCGGGTCAATCTCATCTGAAATGCCTACCCGAGGTCCATTGTTGCCGTGCCGGACGGTGTTCGCGTGCGTGCGGGCTGCGCGGCGTGCGCGGGCGGGCGGGGATGGGCTGGGATCGCGCAGGCGGGCTGTAAGGAGGGTTGGACGGATGCAACTGAAGGATTCGGTATCTGAATGGAAGTAGGGCTGGTCGCCGGGCCTTGCCATGCGACCGCGGCGCAGCGCCGGGGCGGCTGCCGATCGAGCGCAGCTGCATCACACTGGCACGGTCAAAGAGGCCAGCCGAGCACTAGGAGGGCTCAAAACCAGGCCAACCATGCATTGTGAGGCAGTGGTGTCGCACCATGTGTGTTGACAGTGCAGGAAGTGGCGCAAGCGAAGGGTGGGGTCCATCACATGCGCGGCGCGAACTGGGCGCAAACACCTGGCAAACACCGGCTGCACGCCTGCCGCCTCTCAGCTTCATACGCCCACGGCCCGCCCCGCGCCCGGTACAAAACTTTGCGCACTGCTGTTTAAAATCAACGGTGCAACGTGGGCCGCTGCGTCTGCCTTTTCTGGCGAGAAGTTTTGGCGCGCAGCGTTGCAGCGAGACCTCCCGTGCCATGGACGCATACCTCACCGCCTCCGAGGTGGGAGTGCGTGCGGGATCGCGTTTGGACGCAATCAAGCAGAGAGGGCCGGCTGCGGTGAAGCGAGGAGGCGGTGGCGGCGGGCCCGCTGCCATGTGGCGCGCACGCAACGCGTGCACCGCTCCCTCGCCAACGCTTTGCACGCTCGCTCGCCGACCCTGAACCCGCAGTACCTTGGGCACCGGCTCGTGGTGGGTGCACGATTCGATCGCCGCGGGGGCGCGCATGCCCAGGGCCACGAACGCGGGAATCGGCACTGCGCCCGCGTCCGGCGCCTCACGCGTGCGCCCCACCAGCGCTGCCGGCTGCCGGCGCCGTTTTGCAGCACTCTTCCACCCAGGTGCCCAACACAACACTTGCAATGCCCAAAACTCAAACAGGAGCTGGGTGTTTCCCACGTGTTTGTCGTGCCCGGTGACTACAACCTGCCGCTGCTGGACGGCCTGGCGCTGGTGCCGGGGCTGACGCTGGTGCGCCAAGCTTGCTTGGGGCCAAGTTGTGGGCCCGCTTTGGCTGGGACTTTGTCCAGCGTGCCGGCTGAACAGCTCGAGTTCCGCTGGGAAACCAAACGGCCAGCCTTTTTAAACTTGAACCCCGCCGACTGACCTCTTGCTTCGACCGACGCGCCAGGTCAACACCGCCAACGAGCTGAATGCGGGCTATGCTGCGGACGGCCACGCGCGCGCCCAGGGCCTCGGCTGTGTCGTCACCACGTGAGCGGGTTGGGGTGTGACAAGCGGGCTGCCGACGATGGGTTAGCTGCCAACCGCCAGGCCGCAAACTCAATCGCCCCCCCCCTCGACCCCTTTGCAAAGGTTTCTGGTGGGCGCGCTGTCCGCAATAAACGCCACGGCGGCCAGCTTTGCCGAGGAGGTGCCGGTGCTGTCGGTGGTCGGTGAGGCACCCTTTGTGGGGAGGGGCGCGCTTTTGGGGGGCCGTGTGGGCGAGCCGCCGGCGTGGGCCCCGGTCGGGGCCCGGTGTGGAATCTTTCTAGCAGCACCCTTGCCTTGCTCTCAACCCTCACCCCCTGGCGCATCTCCCCCTCCCCCAAAGGCGTCCCCAACACGAGCCAGTACGCCACCAGCGGCACGCTGCACCACACCCTGGGCAACATGGAGGACATGGGCCAGGAGGCGGACTGCTACAAACCCGTCACGGTGGGGGGGGGGTTGCGGCTGTTCTTTGCGCCTCTCAAAACGCCTGCGCCCTGCGGCAAGACAAAGCTGCGCAGCCTGCTACCCCGTGCACCGCAGCAGGCCTGTCAAGCCAGGTCTGCCCCCTCCCCACCAGCCAGCAGTTTTGACGGGCCAACCCACCACCCCCCCCCCAAACGCCTTCACCAACCCCCTGCAGGTCTACCAGACCATCCTGCGCTCCCTGTCAGACGCACGCTACCTGGTGGACAAGGCGCTGGCCAAGGCACTGGGGCACAGGAAGCCGGTGCTGCTGGAGGTCTGCAGGTGGGGGGGGGGGGGGGGGGGGGGGGGGGGGGGGGGGTGGGCGCGTTTGGTGGGGTCGTGGGGCTGGGTGTGTGTGTGTGTTGGGGGTCCGGTGTGCGGCATAACTCACCCCCTGCAAACCACCGTACCAGAAACGTACCCCACCCCACCCCCGAAACCGCCCCTCCCCCAAAAAGGGACATCGCCCTCCTGCCCCACCCCTCCTTTGGCGCCCGCGGCGCGCCGCTGGACCCCCTCCCGTGCCCGCCCCGCGCCTTTGACCCCGCCAGCGTCGACGCCGCTGCCGCTGCGGCGGCGGAGTGGCTGGCGGGCAAGGAGCGGCCGCTGATCGTCGTGGGGCGCCGCGCCAGGTGCGGGGGCCCTTGCTTCCTGATTGCTTTCAGTCGTCCGCGTTTGGTGTTGCATACCAACGCAGTTGCGCAATTGGCAATCCCTGCCGGCAGCAGGGCTCGGTGTGCGCCCCATACCACGGCAGGACAAGCCCCACCACTCGCACCATTGCTCAAGCGCGCCCCAACAGCCCGCGCAAACCCCCAACGCCACCAAAGGCACTACCGCCCCGAGCTGCTGGCCTTTGCCGAGGCGCTGGGCGCCGCCGTGACGACCACCGCCGACGCAAAGGGCCTTTTCCCCGAGGACCACCCCCAGTTCATCGGTGCGCGCGCGCTTGGGGTCGGCAGGGCCTTTTTCAACGCGTGTTTTTTGGCCGTTTGGGGTATGTTGCGCTGTGCACACGCTCTCCCTGCCTGCTCTGCTGCGCCTCTTGTGGGGCTGACTCACACCTCCCCTCCCCTGAAGCAACCTAACTGAGCAAAAAAAACCTCCCCCCCCGCAGGCACCTACTTCAAGGCCTTCTCAGACCCGGCCTCCATCAGCCAGACGGTGGCCGCATCGGACGCACTCATCTTTGCGGGTGGGTGGCGCAACGCGTGTGCTGCCCGCCCGCTGGCGCGCCCGCTCAGATGCACGCGTGCGCGCCTCTGCTTGTGCGCCCGCCACGCCTGCGTGCCCGCATCTGGCAGCCGCCCGCAACCCCCCCTATTTGACCCCCCACCCCCAAACAACCCCGCGCCACAACCGCCGCGCAGGCGTGCAGTTCAACGAGATGAGCTGGGGGGACGTGCCCGACGCCGCCACCCACGCCCGCTCCCTCATCCTCTACAAGTCGCGCGCCGTGCTGGCCCTCACGCGCGCATTCGCCGCCGTGCCCGCGTCCAAGCTGCTGCCGGCCCTGGCCGCGCGCGCCAAGCCCAACGCCGGCGCGCTCGCCCACTTTCGCGCGCTGCCGGCGGCGCCGCCGGCGCTGCCGGGGGGCGGAGGGGAGTTTGAGGCGCCGCCGGGCGCGCCGCTGACGACGCGGCAGGTGCGCGCGGCGCGCTCGCGCACCGGCCGCGCGGCAGCAGATAGAGCCCCCGCCCCACCCTTACCGCCCGCTGCGCTTGCCTGTGTGATCCCGTTCAACCTGTGCACAACCAAACACAAAGCCGGAGTGTTTACTGCAACCGCAACTCATCAGACCCCCGCCCCCAAACCCAACCAAAGGTCTACGACACCATCCAGGCCCAGCTGCTGTCGTCACCCGGTCACGACCTGGTCGTCGACACCGGTGACTCCCTGTGGCGCACCCCGCGGCTGAAGCTGCCGCCCGGCAGCGCCTACGAGACGCAGTGCCTCGCGGGCAACATCGGCGCGGGGCTGCCGACGGGGCTGGGGTTCTCCCTGGGGGCGGCGGCGCGGGGCGGCAACCGGACTGTCATCTTCATCGTGAGGCCCCGGGGGGGAGGGGGCTGTTGGGGAGGCTCAAATGAGCGGCGGCGGGTGTGGATGTGGCAGGGCTGGTCCTGTTCGGTGGTGACCGCCTCCTGACCAGCAGCCCAAGCCGCGCTAACGCTTGTGCCGCCAACCCCCCTCGATCCCCTCCCAAAAGGGCGACGGCGGCCTGCAGATGACCGCCAACGACCTGGGCACCTTCCCGCGCTTTGGCTCCAACGCCATAGTGGTGGTGAGTTTGGCTGGCGACGTGGGATTGCCTGCGATGAGGCTTTTCAGGTTTGGCGGGGTGGCCGGTTGTGCGCGGTTTGCTCCCAGCCCGGCTGACAGCCGGACCGCCCCACCCCGTTGAACCCCCGCAGTGCATCAACAACGACGGCTACCTGATAGAGCGCGTCCTCAGCCCCTTCCCAAACTCAAGTGAGCGCTTCTGGGCGCTGGCCAGCCCGCGCTGGCTGGCCATTGGCTTTTGGCCGCGGTCTGGTTTCGTCGATTTGGCCGGCTGCCTGCTGTACTCTCAACACCCCCCACCCCAAACACCGCACCGGAGCAAAGCGAGTCACAGCAGCCCACAAAACCAACCAGCCAACCCCCTCAACAAAACTATAAACCCTAAACAACCCAAACGAACCAGGCTACAACGACCTGCCCCGTTGGGACTACACAGCGGTCGCCGACGCTATGTGCCGCAACGAGGCGGGCCGCTTCGCCTCGTACCGTGTCACCACGCAGCCCGAGGCGGCGGCCGCCGTCGCCGCCGCCGCCGCCGACCCGGGCGCGTTTGTCTTCATCGAGGCGGTCGTGGCGCGCAGCGACGCGGCCCCCGGCGCGGGCCTCGTGCGGCGCGCGTTCTCGGCGCAGTTTTGGGCGCCCATCCCCCACTACCAGAGGCGCCTCGCGGCGGAGCTGGGCCGCGACTTTGTTTCCTCCAGCGCCGGCGCGGCCGCGAGGCGCGCGCCCAGCGGGTCGGTGTCGGACGCCCTCGCGGCCGCCGCGGCCGCCGCCGGCGCGCCGGCGCGCGCGAGCCTCGACGGGCCCGCGCCCCCCGCCGCGGCGGCGGCGGCCGGTGCCGAGGCCAAGGCGGGCGCCGCCGCTGGCGCGGGCAGTGCTGTGTCGCGCGTGCCTGGCCTGCCCACGATCGACTCCACCGCGTCGGTCGCCAGCATGGCGGGCTCGCCGCCGGGCGCCTCGCCATTTGCCAATGCCTAGGCGCGCGGGCGGCAGGCCCGCTCTGCCGCAGCTGCGCCTTTGAGGGCCGTGCGCGCCACCGCGGCTGCCGGCGCGCCGCCCCACTGTACCACCACTCAACAGCTCACCCAGACCATAAACGGCCAGGCGCCGCCAGGCGTCCGTCCACAAAACGCGCGCCGCAAGCCGGCCCGGTCAAACACGCACAGCGCCGCATGCCTTTGGGCGTGTGCACGATTCCCCAAGCGCCGGATTTTCCCACGCTTTTGGGTAGCACTGCCTGCCATCTGTCCCGGAGGCCGCAAGGCTTCTGAAGCATCGGTGCGCTGCCGCCGGCCGCCGCGGCCCCCCTGATTCGGGACGCCGCCCGCCCGATACAGCCGGCTCAATTCAGCCGGCGCATGAGGGCCCTCGCTCACCCCCAGCAACTGCCGCTCATCCCGTGCGCCCTGCATCGCGCCCTGCATTGATGGGAGGAGAACCGGACCCCGCCCGCATAGCCCTTGTACCAGCACAAACACCCCTTGTACCACCACAAACACCCCCTTGACGGACCGACACGCGCACTCGATTCGTCCCAGCCGTTCAGTCAGTCCTGAGAGATGCTGAGAGCCACCCCTCCCAGCGGTGCAGGCACGCGAGCCAGCTGTGCCGCCACGCGTCTTCGGTCAGTCAAACCCGCACTGGTTGGGTTACTTGCATGCGGCCAATGCCCCTGCCAGCTTGCCCCGCTTCCACGGCAACCCGTCTTGCGATTTGCAAGCTTTAGTCGAGCGAGACCCCTCCCCCGTGATGTAATGAGCTTTGGCCTCGCCACTCTCTGCAGCAGTGCAGCAGGCGCCGGCGGCGCGCAGCTGCCAGGCCAGCGGCGCAAGCCTCACGCACTGATGCACAGCTCGGGGGTTGTACTGGTGCATCATTCATTCCATAGCGCTATTCTCCAGGGGCCGCGGGGCATCCAGATTTGAACGCGCCTGCCAAAGGCGCCAAGATCGGCAGCGGCCCATGACTCGCGCAACGCGCGCCTAGTCCTGCCAGCTGGGGCGCAATGGAGGAAGACTTTTACGAGGATGATTTCTACGGGGAGGAGGAGCAGCCGAGCTTCGATCTCGACCTCCTCCTGTCGGTCGCGGGCGGCCTGGGCCGCTTCGTGAGCACCGAGGATGGAAGGAGGGTGTATGAAAAGGACCCCGACTGTCTGGGTGAGCCGCTGCGGGCCGCGGACCCTGCCGGGCCGCCCGCCGCCGTGCGAGACGCAAGCGAGCAGCACGCGCTGCGCGCGCTGCGCCGCCCCCCACCCCGGCGGCGGCGCGTTTCCGCGCACCCGCCGACCTCTGCAGCAGCATTCGCCCCCGGCATGCGTTTCGCTGCACCCATTGACCCACGCCCCTCCCTCGCCAAACCCCCCAGCCTGCCTGAAGGACCTGCAGCGCTTCCTGCGCCGCGACGACCCCGACAACCGCGACGCCTTTTTCAAGCTGGGGGAGCTGACGCTGGCAGCGTCCCACCTGGTGCCACTGCTGGTGACGTACCCGGAGGACGAGGGCCTCGCCTTCAACGCACGTGAGGGCCCGGCTGGGGCGCGGCAATTGGTGGTGGCTGGCAGCCGTGAATGACGGGCAGTGGCTCGCAATCAGCTGCCGTTTTTTGAGGGGGGAATGCCCAGCCGGTCGGCCGCAGGCCTGCTTGTCACAGCCGTCGCCCTTGCTGCTGGCGGCCGTCGGATCTCTTGTCCGTGCGCCCCCTTCCGCCTCACTCCTCCTGTGCCTTGATTCCTCCTCCCCCCCACACACACAGTCAAGGTGCTGACCTTCATGACCATGCCAGTGGATTACTACACACACGAGCCGCTGACTCAGGTGGGGGGGGTGCCTGGGGCAGGGGGGGAGAAGGGTGCGAGCTTGCTGGCTAGGGCGGTGCTTGGGGATGCACGTTGCACGCGGACACCCCCCCACTGCAGTGCCGTGCACTCGCGCATGCCCGCCTGTGCCATGCACACGCATTCACGCACCCCCTCTCCACCCCAACCCCACCCCAACCCCCCCCCCAGCTGCGCTATGCGCGGGACATCAAGGCGGCCTTCCTCAACCGCGACGCACTGGCAGCGGTCATCGCACTCACCGCGGGTGGGTGCAACCGGCAGTCGGAATGGCTTGGCACCAGCTGGCGCCGCCGCCGCAATCCACAGGCTGCATTATTAGGGCCGCTGCCATCTGGCTCACCCGCCTTACTCCAAAAAACCGCGCGCTGGGAAAACTCCAAAAACTCCCCTCCTTCCCCCGGCCGCCGCCACCTCCCGGGCACCCCCAGGCCCCCTGAGCCGCCACCCCCGCATGAGTGATGAGGACCACCTGACCGTCCAGCTGGTCATCACCTTTGTGCGCAACCTGCTGGCGGTGCCGGACCCACCGCCCACGGAGGCCAAGGGCGGGCGGCTGGCGCGCATGCAGGCGCGCGGGGGCGCGGCGGGCGTGGGCGGGCGGGGGGTCGCGACGTTGGCGGCGGCGGGGCATCCGGCAGCCGCAGCTGGCGCGCTCAGCGCCCCGGGGGCGCTCCGCCGCCCCCAAGCGTTGCTTTCCTCAAGCGCAGCAACGAAACCGTCCGAATTCGCCAATGCCACGGCCCTATCAACCTCGCAAACCCCCCAAATAACCGCCGAAACCTCCCCTCCCGCCGCGCTGTGTTGCCGCGCGCAGGACGGCCTGCTGCGCCTGCTGCTGGATGAGTCGGCGCTGGAGCTGGTGGCGCTGGTGGCGGGGCACGCCAGCGAAAGGCCGTTCAAGTGGGTGGCGCACTTGGCTGTTGTCGCCCTTTTCGCCTACGCGGGGCCTGGGGTGGCCGGGGCCTCTGGCTTCCGCCCCTCACCCTGCACCCGCCTCCAAACCCCGCCAACCGCTCAACCCGCCAACGCCCAACCCTTTCAACCGCCAGGTCGGACGCCCCCCTGCTGCTCGATGTGCTGCACGAGGTCTTCAGGGGGCTCTCCCCCGCAGACGTGGCATCCGCCTCGGACGACAACGCCGCGCGCGCCGCCGCCTCGGACGCCGCCGCCGCGCGCGCCGCCGCCTCGGACGCGGCGGCGCGCGCGGCCGCGGCGCGCCCCGCGCAGGCGAGGGCGGCCAAGGCGCCGCCGGCCAGCCTGCGGCACGGGCGTTTCAAGTCGACGCTGGTGACGCGTCACTCGGACAGCGCGCGGGTGACGTTCACGAGGGTCAACGCCGCGGGCGGCGCGCCGGCAGCGGCGGCGGCTGGGGGGCCGGCGACGGCCGCTGCCATCGGCACCAAGGTGGGTGCTCCCCGTGTTGAGGATGGCGGGATGGGGTGCGCACATCTGGGGGTTTTGTTAAGCAGGTTGCCAGCGCCGGCTTGAAGCCCCTGTGCTCTTCTCAAATCCTCATTTTGACGACCACGCGCGACGGCGGCACCCGCAGGTGCCAGAGCCGCCTACACGCGCGCCGCCGCAGCCGCTGCTGCTGCGCCTGCGCGGCTTTGCCGAGCAGCTGCTGGAGGGCCCTTACAACGTACTGATGGGGCAGCTGAGGTGACGAACGGCCTTTGGTTTAGTGCGCTGTTGCCTTGCTGGTTTTTGGCACTGCCGTCACCAAACCAAACACACCCCAAACCGAACCGCACCCCAATCTGCGTCCCCCCCCCCCCCCAATAAAAACCAAACCCAAGGACCGAGCTTGAGCCAGGCCTGGGCATCAGCCGCCTCGAGGCGCCTGATTTCGTAAAGTGGATGGGGCTGGCGGCGTGGGCCACGGCCTACGTGCGCGCAAAGGAGGTGGGGGGCGCGGCTTGCTTTGCGCGGTGCTTGCTGGCTCGAATTTTTTGCGTGCGAGCCTTTTAGCCTTTTAGCTGGGATGGCTGAGGGCAGGGTCGTGGCTGCTGTAACCACCACTGGTTGCCCGCCAACAGGCCTGGTGCCCGTTACAAACAGCTCCCGGATCTCAAACCCCGAGATCAACACTGCGCCTCCCCCCTTTCAATGCAATCCCGCCCGCAGGAGAGCGCCCTGCGGGAGCGCGGCGGCAGGCGCGCGCCGGCGGGCTCCCCCTCGCCCTTTGGCTGCTTGGGCGCCACCATGGGCTGGGAGACCTTCCGGCTCGCCCACAAGATCTGGGTGGAGCAGGTGCGGGGGGGGGAGGGGAGGTTTGAGGGGCTTGCAAACGGGCCTTGGAGGGTTGCAAATGGGCCTGCGGGTGTGGTGGGCTGGGGTTGGGAGGCGGAGCGGGTGGCCCTGCGACCACCCAACCTCGACCGTGCGGCCCCAAAGCAAGCCACGTCGACCCGCATCCCGCATCCTGCGGACTGCACGTCACCCGAGACTCAACCTGGGTCCTGCCTCCTCTCCCCCTCCACAGTCGGAGGTCTCTGGCGGCCGCCGCAACGAGAGCAAGGACTGGCCGCTGCAGCACGCGTCCACCCGGCTGCTGCGGGAGCTGCTGGGCGCGCTGGACCTGGCGGAGCGCGCGGGGACAGACGACGACCGGCGCGCGTCGGAGCGGCTGGCGAGGAGGTGGGTGCGGGGCTGCTTATTTGTGGGGGGGGCGTTTGGGGTGGTGCTTGCCTCAGAGGGTGGTTGTTCAAGGAGGGGGCCTGCCCCAAGCCGGGTAAAGCCGCTGCACCGAACCCCGTCCAGCTCAACGCACCCCATGTGACCATGTCAAACCCATCGCCGCCCCCCCCCCCCTCGGGGAAACGCCAGTGCCCCTCCTGCACCCCCCAACACTCTCATCCCCCCTCCCCCCCTTGCAGGCTCCTCCACGATGACATGAAGGAGTCTGGCCTGCTGCCGGTGCTGTCAAAGCTGATACGGCGCTTCAGCGAGCGGTGGGCAGGGGTTTTGGGATGGGCCCCTCGTGCCCTTGGTGCTCAACTCTCAGAAAGTGTGTGTGCAGAAGAACAGCCACCGAATTCGCCCACGCGTCTGAGGTCCACCCCCCCCCCTTCCCCCACAACCCGACCTCGACCGCAGCAACGAGCCCCGCAGCGCCGCGGCGGTGCTGGCGGAGGCCGTCCACCTCACCCTGCGCCTCTACGACCGGCTGGTGGCAAAGGAGGGGGGGAAGTTCTACGTGCGCGCGCGCCGCGCGGGCGGGGGGCGGCGCAGGAAGCTGCGGGACGCGGCCGACCCCGAGGAGGCAGCCGAGGGGGGCGAGGGGGGGGCCGCCGCGGCGGCGGAGCCGGCGGCGGCGGGTGCAGAGGCGGGGGAGGGCGCCGCCGCGGCCGCCGCGGCCACCCCGGAGGCCGGCGACGGCGGCGATGGCGGGGCCGGCGCGGCGCCGTCGGCGCGGGCGAGCCCCGAGGCGCCGGCCGCGGCGCGCGGCGGCGACGGCGGCGCTGAAGAGGGGCCGGGCCCGGCCGAGGCGGCGGCTGCGGCAGGAACGGACGCGGCTGCGGCGGCTGCGGCCGCCGGCGCCGGCGCCGGCGCCGATGCCGCTCCCGCGGAGGGTGGGGCTTCGAGGGAGGGCAGCATCAGCCCAGAGCCCCCCGCAGTCCCCGCCTCGGCCGCGGCCGCGGCCCAGCGCGCCTTGGAGGCGCAGCGCGCGGCGAGCGAGGAGCCCGCTGCGAGCGCGGCCGCGCCGGAGCGCGATGCGGAAGGTGAGTGCGCCTCGGGGCCTGCCTGCGGCGCGCTTGGCTGGCCAGCGACCTTTTTGCGGCTCTCGCGCACGCAAGCGCAGCGCTGCATTCGTGATCCGGCCCCTAGCCCATGCAGGCTCAACCTCCCACCCCACACTTGGGGCTCACACCTTTGCTGCCGCACCCCCCCCCCCCTCCAACTGCTCCCAACCAACGAAAGGCGACGCCCTGCTGACCGGCGAGGGCCTGGCCGCTGGCGCGCGCTGGCGGGAGCGCGCGCCGCTGGAGGAGTTGGATGAGGAGGGGGAGGAGGAGGACGGAGAGGTGGGCGCGCACAGCGGCGGGGGCGGGGGTGAAAGCGGCTGCGCGTTTCGTCCACGCTGCGAGCGCCGCCGTTTGCAAGTGCCCACCCCAGCGGCCGCAAAACGCAAATGCACACCCAAACGCACGATCAAACCCGCACCCGAACGCGCTCCCTGCAGGGCCGTGGTGCTGCGTACGCTGAGGTGGCGCTAGACGTCAAGAAGCGCGTGAGGCAGGAGCTGGCGGTGCCCGCGGTGGTGCACTTTTACCTCTGGCTGCTGCAGGTGGGGGGGGGGGGCGGGGGCGCGTCTGCGCTGCCATTGTTGCTGTGGGCCTCAGGCTACAGAGGCGGAGGCTCCCCTTTGCGTTTGGGGCGCCGCCGCCCTTCTCCTGTGCCTGCTTTCACCTTTTGGCCGCGCGCCAAGCAAACAGCATGCCGCCCCCCCCCCCGCCAGGGCTTTGACACCGCCAACGGGGCGGCGCTGAACCACGCGCTGTGCTCCTTCCTGTGGCGCCTGGTGCTGCCAGAGCACCTCAACCTCGAGCCCATGCTCTACCAGGTGGGGTGGACCGCGCCCTTTCTCTTCCTCCAGCGCCCCCCCAAACCGGTGTGCCTTTCACGGCGCCGCTTTTGTCAATTTGCATTCATTCCCGCCTGTCCGCCGCCGCGCCAAAACCCCTGGAACCCCACTCCTTCAACCCCGCGCAGCTGTCGGCGCTGCGGCTGTTCCACCGCGCCCTCGCGGACGCGTCACTCCGCGGCCGCCCCGAGTGCAAGGAGTTCCTCATGCTGGCCACGCGCGTCACCAGGGGGCTCTTCGCGCGCCTAGTGCCGCAGCAGCAGGCGCAGGCGGCGGCGGTGGCGGCCGGCGACGGCGGCGCGGATGGCGCCGCGCGGCGGCTGGCGTTTGAGGAGGGCGGGGAGGGCGGCGAGGCGGGGGGCGACGAGGCGGGGGGCGACGAGGCGGGCGCGCGCGCTGCGCTCGCCAAGGAGGCGGCCGCCTCGATGCTGTTTGTCGACCTCCTGTTTTGGAGCAGCTGCAGGGAGGTGGAGGCCATGCGGGAGGACTACCACCTCAACGACACGTGAGGGGGGGGGGCGGGCGCGTTTGACCGGGGTTTGACCGGCGCGTTTTGGCTGGGGGCTTGCCCTGGCTTCAGTTCTTGCTGCGCCAGCGCCTTTTGGCAGCCGTTGCCGAGGGCGGATTGACCGAACAGCCCGAGTCACCTGCCTGCGCCCTCTTCTTGACGCTCGGACACGCCTCGCAACCGCAAAACCGGCAGGCTCACCGTCGGCGCCGAGCCGGGCGGCAAGCGCGGCCGCGGCGCCGCTCGCGGCCGCGCGGAGGGGCTGCCGGGCTTTGGTGGCACCGGCTGGGGCGATGACGCCGGCGACGCCGGCGAAGCGGAGGGGGAGGACTGGGGGGCTGCCGCCGGCGGCGGCGGCGGCGACGAAGAGGGGCGGACTGGCGCCGGCGGCGCGCGCGCGCCGCGGCAGCGCAAGGCGCTGGCGCCGCTGCTCAACCCCGCCGGGGAGGAGAAGCTGAAGCGGCTGTTTGAGGGGATGTGCGCCGACAAGGACAACCTGGAGCGCCTGGCTGCCGGTGGGCGGTGGCTCTGTCGTTTTTCTCCAGCTTTGCCCTCGTTTGGCCGGCCGCACTCCGCGCCTTGATCCGCCTCGGCAAACAGCCCCTGCCTGCTGCGCTTCGCTCCTGTACTCGCTCCCACACCCCTTGAACAACCACACTGCCCCCGCCCCCCCCCCCGCAGCGCTGGGCGCGTCCAGCCTGGGCCCGCCGCAGGTTTCGCGCGAGCTGCGCCGCCTTGGACTGCGCTTTGGCCTGCTGCCGGACTGGCTGGTGCCTCGGCTCGCAGAGCTCTGGACTGCCCACAGGGGGAAGGGCGCCAAGGGGGATGACCTGGCGGCAGTGGCTGCTGAGCTGCCGGGCGGCTGGCAGGCAAAGCAGGTGGGGTGGCACCGTTTTTGGGGCCTGCGTCAGGAACGCCCTGCCATTGGTACAGTCGCTGAGCACATTGGGGGGCCTGTGTTGGGAGGCTTTGAGTTGCAGTGCCTTGTTGTGGGGCGCACTGGCCGCAGCAACAACTGGGTGCGCGCACACACCGTACCCGCGCGAAACCTCGCACCCACAAAACAGATCCGCAAGCTGCTGCGCACCCACGGCCTGCTGGGCGCCGCGCGCCGCCGCGGCGGCGGCGACGGCGGCGCTAGCGACGACGGCGGGTGGGCGTCAGATCTGGAGGGGGGCGACCCCCTGCTGGAAGCTGACCGGTCGCTGATGGAGGATCTCTACGCGCGCCACCTGGCGGACGATGACTACCTGGACAAGGTGGGGGTGGGGTTTGGGGGGGGGGGGTGGCCACGTTGCCACGTGGTCTATGGGCGCGCCACAGTCCGCCGCAACCGCAGGCAGCCCTCCCGAACCGCATGCACGCCCCGCGCCGGCAACGCAACCCAACCCGCTTCCCTCACCAAAAAGCAACGGGATCACCGCTCACACAACCTCACAAACGTGTGCCGCCCTCCCCCCATCCCCAGATCGTGGCCGACCTGCCCGCGTCGCTCAGCGCCGACGCCGCCTCGGTCCTCGCCACCCTCCGCTTCCTGGGCATAGACGCCCGCCCCCCGCCCGGCAAGCGCCGCGCGCGCCCCGCGCCGCGGCGCCGCCGCGACGGCGGCGGCGGCGGCGGGGGCCGGGTGCGGGCGGCGGCGCGGGACGTGGTGCCTGGGGTGGACAGGCGGCTGCTGTCGGAGCTTTGGGCCAGCCACCGCGGGGAGGCGGACGCGCTCAACCTCATAGCCATGGAGCTGGGCTGCGGCGCGATGCAGGTGGGGGGGGGGGTGCGGCGGGCGCCGGCCCCCGTGCGCGCGCCGGCTGGGCTGGGACCCCGGCAGCTAGCTGCGCGACGCCCGCGCCCCTGGCCCATCCCATCCCACCCCGACTCATTTGCCCCTCCCTCCTCCTCCCCCCCTCCTTCCCCAACAACCAAAGGTGCGCAAGATGCTGCGCAAGTGGAAGATTGAGGAGGACGCCAGCGACGACGACGACGGCAGCGGCAGCGACGACGGCGGCAACGGCAGCGACAGCGGGCCGGAGAGCGCCGGCGCCAGCGAGGACGGCGGCAGCGGGGACGAGGCCGGTGGCAGCGACGGCGAGCGCGGCGTGCGCAAGCGCACGCGGCGGCCGGAGGGGGGGCGTGGCGCCAGCCAGAGGGCGCCGGTGGATGAGGAGAGGCTGAGGGAGCTGCACGCCCAGTTCAAGGTGGGCCGCGGGGAGGGGCTTGCCAGCGCCGGGCAGCTTTGTTGGCGGGTTGGGGGCGGCTGTGGAGGCCTGGCACGCATTGGGTTTGTCCAGGCTGGGGCATTTGCACCACGACCCCCCCCCCCCCACACACCCAAACCGTCCCCCAAAAACCAACAGGACTCTGACGATTGCCTCGAGCGCATTGCAGAGCGCCTGCCCGTGCCCTGCAGCCACAAGCAGCTGCAGCGCTGGCTGAGACGCGCGGGCGTCGCCGTCGCGCGGCGCGGGGTGCGCGGCGGCAGCGCGAAGAAGGCGAAAGCGGCGCGGGGGACGCCGGGGGCGAGGCCTGCGCGGCCGGGCGGTGAGTGGGGCGGCTGCGGGGGGCCGCAGGTGTGCGTGCGGCAGCCGCTGCCGGGGTGATGCGCGGGGCATTTGCATTTCCTCTCCCAAAATCCATCACCGGCCCCGCGCTCCGCCCGCCAGGCGCCCTCACGCCCGGCCTCGCCGCGCGCGCCGCCGCCGCGGCCGCCGCGCCTTCCGCGGGCGCCGTGCCGGAGCCGCAGCCGGCGGCGCTGCTGGGGTTCCTGGAGGCGGTGCAGCGCGCCCACGTGCCGGGCAGCAGGTGAGCCCGCTTGACCCGCTTTGACCGTGCTCTCACGGGCGGCTGTTTGCTGCTGCAGGCTGCCCCGCCCCCACCTTATCGTGCACGCCTGCCGCGGTCCATTGCGCCGAGCCCCCTGCCAAAACAGCACAGGCAGGCACTCGCGCTGACGCCAACCGCGTGCTCGCGCACCCGCAACCGTGCGCGCCCGCAGGTGGCTCAGCGCGGGCGGCGCGGTGGAGTGGGTGCTGTCCAAGCTGTCCGCCGCGGAGGCCGTGTGGACTGCGCTGTCGGGCAGCGGCGCCGCGCTGCAGGTGGGCACGGCCGCCAAAACCTGCCACGCGCGCGGCTGCAAGCGCCTATGCCCTCCCACCCTGGATAGGCAACGGCATCACCCGCAAACCGCCGCCTCCCCTCCCCCCCCATCACGCTTTCCTTCTTTCCAGGACTATGCGCTGGCCCCCAGCGGTGACGCCGACCTGGACTTTTTCTGCACCGACTGGTCCAACGAGCTGCTGGCCGCGGCGGGCATACGGAACGACGACGGGGACTACTTCAAGGTGGGGGTTGAGGGGCGCGGGGGCGCGCAGGCCATCAACGGGCGAGGGGCGGTAACCAGGACGGCTGGGCACCAGGATGGCTGGCTGCGGCCCCGAAGGGTCGACCCCACGGGCGGCGGTGAGCGCAGCCGCCGCCCCAGCGCCTGCCTCGGGCCTCACGCGCGCCGTTGCGCTCCCCGGCCCCGCAGATCCCCGTGCGCGGCGGCGCCGAGTGGCGGCAGCGCGTCCGCGACGCCCTCGCCACGGCCCTGTCCAAGGTCGGCACCGACGAGGCGTCCGAGGCGCTCGCCGCGCTGCGCCTCGAAGAGCGCGCAGCCGCCGAGGCCGAGGCGGCGGCACGCGCGCGCGAGGCGGAGGAAGATGCCGAGGTTGCCGCGGCGCTGTTCAAAGCCACCAAGAAGAAGGCCGGCGGCGGCGCCCGCAAGCGGCGCTCCGCCGACGGCGGCGGCAGCGGCGGCGGCGGCGGCGGTGATGGGGAGGGGGACAGCGCGGCGCGGCGTGGCAAGCGTGCCAAGGGCGGCAAGGGCACAGGGGGTCGGCGGCGCACCGCTGCGCGCGGCGACGCCAGCGACCCCGACGGCTGGCAGTCTGACCGCGGCGGCGCGAGCCAGAGCGCCAGCCTCGGCGCCGCAGCTGCCTCGGACTCGGCCACCGCCGAGCCCACCGCCTCGGGCGCTGATTCTGAGCCCCTGGATGGCCCCTCAGCTCCCGACGGCGGCCCCGGCGATTTCGGGATTGAGCCGGACTCCCAGCCCCTCATGGTCCGAGGCGGCGCCGCGGCGCGGCTGCGCGCGGCCGAGGCAGCGCGGCTGCCGGACTCTGAGCCCCTGTTTGAACCGGACGAGGAGGCCGGCGGCGGTGGGCCCAAGTCCAAAAAGGAGGAGCGCAAGGAGGAGAAGCGGTCGCGGCTGTCGGCGGCGAAGCGGGGGGCTCTTGAGGAAATCTCGCGGCGGCGCTCCTCCCACCAGCAGCAGCAGCAGCAGCAGCAGCAGCAGCGGCCAAAGGCAAGGGCGCGCCCCGTGCTTGAAGACAGCGACGGCGAGGCTGGAGGCGGAGGCAGCGATAGCGGCACCGCGCCGCCGCGTGACCAGTCGGGCGGCGGCGGCAGCGATGGCGATGAGGGCCGGGCGGAGGGCGGCGGCCGGCGCATCAAACGCCTGCGGCTGCAGCCCGGCAGCCGCAGCGGCGCTGGGCCCGCTGCTGCTGATGATGGTGATGCAGCGACGGCGGCGGGACGTGGGGAGGGGGTTGAAGACGATCTGGCTGACTTTTGAGGTGTACAAGAAGCGTAAAGGCGTCTCACACCCTGTTTTGAGTGTTTTCCTCATCCCTTAGCGCGGGGGCACCCAAGAAATGATCGAATGGTGGGCAAATTGCGGACGGTGTGTACTCTCTTCTCTGTAAGCTTAAGCAATTTGTGGGCATTGCCAGTCGCAACGAGCCACCTTGCCGGGTGCAAAGCGTGGGCAGGGGTGGTGTGTCAGCTCATTTGCACAATTCGGTGGAAGCTGGGGCACAAGCGTGGCAGGAGGTGTGGGGAGGCGTGAGATGAGATGAGGTGCACCTGGAATGGGAGGACTTTCAGCTGGCTTGGTGCGTGGGCGGCGGCGTCGCGCGCGCGGACCAGGCGGCTGCGCCCAACGGACAGCCCACCCTGACCTTTTTGCTGGATGCCAGCACAGTTTGATATTGGTTTCGGTTACTCGCGTTTACCGCGCTCAATCCTCCCCCCTCAAGGGATGGGGGGCATGCCGCGCATCGGGCCCGACTTGGGGCTCATCACCCCGCCGACTGCGGC
>BDRX01000041.1:210487-360045 GCA_003203535.1 Raphidocelis subcapitata | reverse complement strand
CTCCTGGGGGGGGGTACCATTTTTTGGTTTGGGGGGGGGGGGGGAAGGGGCGTTTGGGGGAGGTGGAGGGGGCGTTTGGGGGAAGTAGGAGGGGCGTTGAGGGGTTGGCGCTTTGGGTGCGCGCAGGCGGCGCCCCGCTGGCGCCGGCCCCTGTGACAACCGCCCAGGCACGTGCGCCCCCGCGCGCCCCCGCGCGGATTAGTAATCATCCTGCCCGCCCCCCCCCCACCTCCTGCTCCATTATGTCAACGTCAGAGGGGGTGCAGCCCACATAGACCACCTCGTACTCATCGGGGATGCCCTCCTGTTTTTTGGGGGGTGATGACGAGCGATTAGTAATGCTGAGTCACAGGGCTTGGGGCTGCCCAAGCCTACAATGCGCACATTGCACACGACGCGCACAATGCAATGCAATGCAATGCAACGCAATGCGCGCGCCACGCAACGCAAATCGCGCGCAATGCAATGCAATGCAGCGCAATGCAGCGCAATGCAATGCACTGCAATGCAGCGCAATGTGCGCAGCGCGCGCGCGCGCGCCTTTGCCTGCGCCACCAGCGAGTCCTCGTCCAGCTCAAACACCCAGTCGGCGCCGTCGCGGCGCTGGCGCACGGGCAGCACGTTGGACACGATGATCAGCCGGCTGGGGGGGTTTTGGAGGAGGGGGGGCCGGCGATGGCGGCGGCGGCGGCGGTTTTGGGTTGGCGGCGGGGGGTTGCGCACTTTTGTCGGTCTGGGAGGGGAGGTTGGGGCTGGAGATTGCACAAGGTGCAACGGCAAGCCGGCCGGAGGGGTGCATCTGCTCCCCCGCCCAGCCCAGCCCAAGCCCCGCGCCCGAAAGCTGAAGCCGCGTCCCGCGCCGCCAAAAAGCCGCGCCCAGGCACCCCCCCCCCCACCCCGCCGCCGCCCCCGCCTGCACCCACTTTGCGCGCCCCCCCTGGCTGTCCAACGACAGCCCGCTCCCCGTCTGCGCCGCCGCCGCCAGCGGCGCGCCGCCGCCGCCGCCGCCGCCCCCGCCGTCGCTGTCGCTGTCGCCGCCGCCGCCGCCGCCGCCGCCGCCGCCGTCGCCGCGGTGGTGCGCGGCGGCGTCCGCCTGGCGCGCGTCTGAGAACTGCGCCTCTGCGAGGGCCGCCAGGTTGTGGTAGCTCCCCCCCATCGTTTTGTTCATCCCGTCCGCCGGAGCCCCCTGGGCGGCGCGGCTGCGCGCGGCGGGGGGGGGTGCGGGCGGGCGGGCGCGGGGGGCGGTTTGGTTTGCGGCGGTGGGAGGGGGCGGGGCCGGCCGCGGCGCGGCGCGGCGCTGCAGGTGGGCATGTGCTGCCTGCAGCGGCGGGGGCGCGCGGCGCGCACCTGGGCGGGGCCCCGGGGGCAAGGGAGCGCGCTGGCGCGGCCGCTGCGGGCGGGCCAGCGGCGCGCGTGGCGCGGCGCGGCGTGCCAGGTGGGCGCGCCGCCGGGGCCTCACTGCGGGCCGGTGCCGGCGGAGCGTAAGGGCGGCGATGGATTGGGGCAGCCGGCGGGGCTACGGCATTGGACGGCCCGCCAGGGTGCCGGGACGGGGCTCGCCCGCCGTGCCACGGCCAGCACCGCGCCAGGAGCCGCTCGATGCTCACCTGCGCCGAGATCTAGGCTCCGATTTCCGTGAATCCTTCGACTGCGCGCCCGCGGTGGGTAGGGCTCACGGGGGCCCCCACTGCTGCGGAGGCGGACGCGATCTGGCAAGCACGCGTTGTGCGTTTGGAAAGTGAGCTATCGGATCGTGGCAATGGCCCCACACATTGCGGGGTCCGGCCGAACTCTGCGCACAGCCGCCGCCCCGCCCGCAGCTGCCGGCGCTCGCCGCCAACGCCGCCGCCGCCGCCGCCGCGTCCCCCTCCCCCCGCTGACAAAGCCGCCGCCCCCTGGGACGCATTACTGCGCTCTCCGGAAAGGCCCGCTGAGGCCGACGCACGAGAAAAGCGAGACGGGGCGCGCCGCGAGGGGGGGGGGGTGACTGAGGCACGCCGCACATGCGCCGCGGAGGCGGGAATTAGAAGACGCACGCAAAACGTTGGGTAATGGAGGGAGTCGCGTTTCCGCCGATACGGGGGCGCACGCGAACACACACTTTCGGGGGGGGGGTGGGACGACGGGGGGAAAGCTGCGAAACGAGGGGTTTGGGAGGGATAAGCAAAAGGGGGAAAGGGAGGGGCGCGCCGACGGGGCGCGCCCAATGGGCCCCCTTTTAAAAGGGGGGAAAGGGGGGAATGGGAGAGGGCAGGGAGGGGCCGCGGCCGCCCCTCCCACCCGAGGGGAGGGGAGGCGCGGCGGCGGCCGCCGCGGCGCCACCCCCTCTCCCTCAGTCAACTCCGGTCAACCCGCTCGACCGAAGCTGAGGCCGGGTCAAACCCGGCCGACCGAAGCCGGGTCAACCCATCAGTCAACCCGTCGGCCGGCCGATCAGCCAAGCCGTCAGTCCACCACCTTTGACACCACCCCCGCCCCGATGGTGCGCCCGCCCTCGCGGATCGCGAACCGCAGGCCCGGCTCCATGGCCACCGCGTGCAGCAGCTGGAAGGTGGCGCGGAAGTTGTCGCCGGGCATGACCATCTGCACGCCCTCGGGCAGCTGCACCACGCCTGGTTTCGGGGGTTTCGGAGGTTTTTTTTCCGGGGGGTTGTGAGTGGCGGGGTTTGAGAAGGGGGAAACGTGGCGGGTTTGGCGGGTCTGCAGTCCGGCAGGGATGGGGTGGCTGGGAGGGCTGTTTTGGCGGGATGGGGGGGTGCGGGGCGGCAGTCCGGAGACCCCCCACTAAGACACACCAACACGCACACCCCACACACACCACACACTCCCCGCGCACACACCCCACACACCCCACCCACGCACCCGTTATGTCAGCCGTCCTGAAGAAGAACTGGGGGCGGTAGTTGTTAGTAAAGGGCGTGTGGCGCCCCCCCTCCTCCTTAGTAAGCGCGTACACCTCGGCCTCAAAGGTGCGGTGGGTCTTGACGGTGCCGGGCTTGGCGATGAGCTGTTTTGGGGTTTTAGGGGGGGTGGGTGGGGGGGAGGGTGTTTTGGGGGGGAGCGGGGTTGTGGAAAAAGCGAGAGCAAAAAACCGCCGGGAAGAAGGCCCCCATCTGCCCCCAGCATAGGAAACCAAACAAAGGAAAGCGCGCCCCCCCACCTGCCCCCAGCACAGGAAAACCAAAGAAACAACGCGCCCCCCCCCACCTGCCCCCGCAGGATGTCCTCCCGCTTGAGGCCCCGCAGCAGCAGCCCCACGTTGTCCCCCGCCTGGCCCTGGTTGAGCAGCTTCTTGAACATCTCAACGCCTTGGGGTTTGTGTTTTGTGAAGGGGGGGGGAGCGGGGGGGATTGGGGGGTGGGGGAGAAGGGAGGGGTGCGTCACGGGCTGGCGCCCCCTGGCTGCGGTCGCGGCTGGCGCGCTGCTTCTGTTGCTGCGCTGCCGCAGCCGCGGGCGCACCCCCGAGCCAGGAAAAGGGGCGCGGGCTGCCGCCAACCAAATCAATTAAAGCGCCGGTCGACCACGCGCGGTCAAAGGCGCGTTTGACCGCGCGCGTTTGGGTCAAAGGCGCGTTTGGCCGCGCGCGTTTGGGTCAAAGGCGCGTTTGACCGCGCGCGTTTGGGTCAAAGGCGCGTTTGACCCACCGGTGACTGTTGACTTGGTGATTGTGTCCTTCACCCCCACAATCTCCACGTCATCGCCCGTCTTGATGATGCCTGGGGGTTTAGTAAGGCGGGATGGTTTAGTGAGGGTGTGATTCAGTAATGGGGGTTCAGTAAGGCGGGATGGTAGGGGGTAGAAGGGTTACAGTAAGGGGGTATTTAGCAACGGGTTGGGTAAGGCAGATGCCCCCCCCCACACCCACGCCAAACGCACCGACCCCCAACATAACGCACCCTGCTCGATGCGCCCAGTCGCCACCGTGCCGCGCCCGCTGATGGAAAACACGTCCTCCACCGGCATGGCAAACGGCCTGTCCAGGGGGCGCTCGGGGGTCGGGATCGACTCATCCACGGCGGCCATGAGCTTCAGGATGGCGTCGCGGCCGATTTCGGGCTGTTTTTTGGGCGTTTTTTGGCGGTTTTGGGGAGGTTATAGAAGGGTTGGGGGCAGTGAGGTCGAGGATGGCGTCGCGGCCGATTTCGGGCTGTTTGGGGGCGGTTTGGGGGGGTGGGGTGTTTGGCGGTTTGGGGGGAGTTCGGAACAGCAGGCATGCGTGCGTCCGCTGCCGCGCCGGGGCGCTCAGGTGAGCGCCCCCAAACCCCAACCGTCCAGCTCGAAGCGCGCAACCACCCAGACCCCAAAACCGCGCCAACCCCCAAACCCCCAACGCCCAACCCCCCTCCCCACCCCACCCCCCAAACCCCCAAACCCCCGCCCCCCCAGAAACCCACCTTGTCCCCGTTGAGCGCCGCCAGCGCGCTGCCGCGCACCACTGGGATGGCATCCCCCGGGTACTTGTAGAAAGTGAGCAGGTCGCGCACCTTTGGGGGGGGGCATTGGATTCGTTGGTTTGTGGGGTTGAGGGGTTGAGGGGTTGACAATCAAGCCAGCAAACAAGCCGGAAGCAAAACAAAGCACCCAAACAAGGCACCGAAACAAGGCACCAAAACATAACCCCCCCCCCCACCTCCATTTCCACCAGCTCCAGCAGCTCCTCATCCTCCACCAGGTCTACCTTGTTCAGAAAGACCACCAGGCTGGGCACGCCGACCTGGGGAGTTTTGGTTGTTTTTCCAGCAGGGAAGATTGGGGGATATGCTTCTGGTTTTGGTGCAAACCCCGCCGACGTCTGCGGCAAAGCCCATCCGCCCCCCAAACCCCGAAAAGCTGACAAGCCACCCCCACCCACCCCCCCAAAAAAACCCAAAAAGCCGCGCCTGCCGCGCCAGCAGGATGTGCTCCCGCGTCTGCGGCATCGGCCCGTCCGCGGCGGACACCACCAGAATGGCCCCGTCCATCTGCGCCGCGCCCGTGATCATGTTTTTTACGTAATCGGCGTGCCCGGGGCAGTCCACGTGGGCGTAGTGGCGGGTCGCGGTCTGGTACTCGACTGCAAAGAGGTTGGGGGCGTTTGGGGGTAACATCAGTGCAACAGGGGCTTCGGGGGCTTTGCTGCGATGTGGAAGGCTTGTTTCGGGGCGTCCGGGTTTTGATCCCGCAACCGACTCTTCTGAAGCTCCAGCGCCGGTGCAGCCGCACTTTCGGCCAGCCAGCCCCCGCTGCCAGCCCCGCGTTTCGGCTCGCGGCAAAGCCAGCCGGGTACGCTTGGAAAATCCGGGAAAGAAACCGCCCGCAAGCCGCCACAACCGTCCGTAAGCCGCCCGTAACCGCCCGTAAGCCGCCCGTAACCGCCTGCAACCGCCCACGCACCGTGGGAGGCGGAGATGGTGATGCCGCGCGCCTTCTCCTCGGGTGCCTGGGGGCGGGGGTGGCGGTTTGAGGGGGGTGGTGTTTTGAGAGGGTTGGTTTCAAAGCCCCCAGCAGCAGCAGCGGCGGCACCAGCAGCCGCAGCCGCAGCCGCAGCCGCAGCCGCAGCCGCAGCAGCAGCAGCAGCAGCAGCAGCAGCCGCAGCAGCGGCAGCCGCAATGGCGGCAGCAGCCGCAGCGGCAGCGCAAACCGCAGCGCCCGTCCCCCGCCCCGGTCAAACACCTTGTCGATCTGGTCAAAAGGCACCGCCGACGTTGACCCGTCCGCCTCTGCCAGGACCTTTGTGATCGCCGCGGTCAGCGTGGTTTTGCCGTGGTCCACGTGCCCGATAGTGCCGACGTTGACGTGGGGCTTGGTGCGGGAGTTGATGTCGTAGGAGGAGGAGAAGGGGCGGCGCGCCGCCGCCGCCGCGGCCCAGGACGGGCGGGCGCTGGGGGGGGCAGGGGGGTGGGGCGGGTTGTGGCGGCGGCGCGCGCGAGCGCAGCAGCGGCAGCGGCAGCGCCGGGGGTCGAGGCCACAGGCGGGCCAAGGACGCCGCGCGGCGGGCTTGCGGGGACGCGAATGGCGCCATAATTGGTCTGGGCCCGCCTGGTAGGCCGGCCCGCCACGGGTTCGCCTTGGCAGCGCAGATCCCACCGCCGCGATCTGACAGGGAGCCCCGTCGCACCTCGCGGACGTCGCATCGAGATTCCTGAAAAGCACAGCCTGCTGCGCGACCGCGCGGCCCGCACGCCGCGCCACCAGGGCGAAGAGCGGGCTCGGCATAGCTGCTGCTGCTGCCTCTCCCTGGCTCAGGGAGCCTCCTTCTCCGCACTTTTCTCGAGTTTCCTCGCAGACGGCCCGTTTCTTTCTGCCGCTCCGCTCGCACGCTGCCCTCAGGCCCGCACGCGGCGCGGCAGGCAGGCGGGCGGGCGGCGCGGCGCGCGGCGGCGCGCAACAGAACGGAACGTGCGCCCGGCACCGCCCGCCCCCTGCCCCTCTGACTCCCCAGAATCCGGCGCCGAAACCCAAAGGCAGCGACGGTAACATTTGGGGACGGATGAGGGACCTATTAGGTTTTTCTTTTCGTCGGCGCGCCGGGCCGAAAGCACAAGCGGCTGGAAGCGCGGGGGCGCACGCACGAGCGCGCAACTGCGCGGGAAGCGGCAACGCAGCAGATACCGGCGAGCGCATGCACAACACATGTTCTTGGCTTGTTGTTGATCGGATCAATCGGTAGGCATGCGGCTGGCCGCCCAAAAAAGGGGCGAAGGGATGGCGCCGGCGGCGGTGAGAGCACCGCGGGCGCGCCAGGGCCCGCCCGAGCGCGCGGGCGGCGGCGCGGGCGCGGCGGGGGCGCGCCCGGCGCGGGCGCATTCGCTCCATGGCAACGCCACTTGGCGGGTGTCGTCTGAGCAGTGAGGGTGATGAGAACTGCCGGCGGCGGCGGCCCCCAATCGAGGCCTTTGGGGCATGAGCTTTGCGCTTCCCCATGCGCGGCGGCGGCCGGGCGCCCAGTCGCGGCGGCGCCGGCGCACCAGGGGTGGCGTAGTGGGTGGGGGGCCCCGCCGCCGGCCGGCGCCGGCGGCACCAAGAGGGCGGGCCATGCGCACGCGCGCGCGCACGCGCGGCCGCCCGCCCGCCGCTTGGGGCGCTGTAAGTCTATTCAAGTTCAGAGGTAGTGCATCGTGCCGCCGAGCCGGGGGTGGACCCGCACCTCCGCCGGCGCAGCCGCCGCCGCAGCCGCCGCCGCCGCCCCGCCGCCGCCCTCGCCGCCTCCGCCGCAGTCCGGGGCCGCGCCGCCGCCGTCGGGCAGCCCCTCGCCGCGCAGCGAGAGCAGCAGGCCGCGGGCGGCGGCCAGCTCCGCGTAGTGCGCCGGCGGCGCCACGGCCACGCTCCTGCGCGCGGGGGTTGTTCGGACGGCGCGGCGCGTTGGTAATTGGGCGTTGCTTCGTGTTGCTTTGGAGGGGTGTGAGGCCCGTGGCAGGCGAGGCAGCCCCCTGCCCCCCCACCCTTTGCTCCGGCGGCTGCCGCCGCCAGGGCGGCGCAGCTGCGAACGCCAGGCCCCTCCCTCCCACCCCCGCCCCCTCCGGCCTCACTTGGTGCAGCGCGCGAACAGGTGCGACAGCCAGTGAGTCAGCAGCGGCAGCCCGTCCGCCGAAAAGCCCGACTCATCAACCGCGACGTGGTACAGCGCCGGCCGGGTGTGGCCAGAGGCCGAGGCGTGGCTTGTCAGCAGGAATGAGTAACCCCCGGCCCCGGCCGAAGGCGCGAGCGGCGGCGCGTCGGCGAGCGCGCCGGGCGGGGGGTTGCCGGAGCGGTCCGCGGCGTCGCGGTCGGCGGGGAACAGGCGGCTGCGGGGGGAGGGGGCGTTGTCGGGAGGGGGTTTGACTCGGTTTCAGGCAGATTTGTGGGACGTTTGCGGCGCGGGTTTGGGGGGCCCTCTCGCGCGGGACTCAGCTGCAAGTCTGCCAAGCAGGGCGAGGGCAGCTTGCTCAACCCCCAACCGCAAAGGAAAGGTGGAAAAGGGGCCAGTGGGATTGTAAAAGCTTGAACCCCACAATAAACTCCTACAAAGCAGGCCCGCAACATGTGGCATCAACCCCACTCTCTCACGTTGAGTGCCGCCGCGTCACGAACACCAGGGTGATGGGCGGGCAGTAGCCCTCCTCCAGGTCAAAGCAGGCCTGGGGGTTGCAGGACAGGTGCAGGGGTCGGTTGACCGGTCCAACCGGGGGGTGGTTGTTTGCTTTTTGGTGGCGCGCGCAGCTCTGCAAAAGGCCGAAAAAGCCATGGCTCCCTTTTGACACGTGAGCAGTCCCATCCCCACCCCCCAAAAAACACATTGGGGCACGCGTCCCCACCCCCAAAAAGAGCATGAAACAGCCAAAGCCCCAGCCCCCAAAAGAGCTCGAAACGGTCAAAACCCCAGGCCCCACCTTGCGCAGGGCAGCATACTCCGCCGCCGCCACCGCCTCGCGCGCGCTCGCCTCGGACGCGCCCCCCTCCGCCTCGGCCGCGCCCGCGCCCGCGCCCGCCTCGGCGCCGGGCCCGCCCCAGGAGCGGTAGACGATGAGCGCCTCGGGCTTGCGCGCGCCGTTGGCTCTGTAAAAGTCAACCAGCAGCTCCCGCGCCGCCGTGGAGAGGCCCAAAATCACATTGCCCCCGCCCCCGCCCGCGCTTGCACTTGCGCCCGCCCCCGCGCCCGCCCCCGCCGGCTGCAGCAGCACGCGGGAGCTGTAGCGGCCCAGCGACCGGTCCCGGCTCGCGACGACGGCGGCGGCGGCGCGCGCGCCGAGGGCGGCGGCGGGGGCGGGGGGCTGGGCGAGGGCGGCGCCGAAGAGCACAAAGGGGCGGACCCCCACTGTGGGGATGACCTGGGGGGGGCGGGGGGGGCGGGACGGCGCGCAGTTAGCTCCCTGGCCGTAGGGGCTTAAAAAGGGTCTTGCGAGGGCGCAGCAAGGTGGGCCCCGCATCAAGTTAAACCCCACCCCCCGAAAGCCTGCGCACCAAACCCACTGCCCCAAACTGCGCGCGCCCTCCCAAAACAAACCCCAACCCACCTGTGCAGGGTCCCCCGCCAGGCGCGCGTTGACGCCCCCCAGCTTTGCGTTTATGGCCAGCACCAGGTGCGTGCAGTACTGCAGCCGCCCCCGCGCGACCACGCCGGCGCCGACGCCGGCGTTGGGGGCGACGAGGCACTGGCTGGGCAGGCCGAGGGCGGCGTCAGAGGCGATTTTGACTTCCGCGTAGAGGGGGCCGCTGCGGCTGGCCATAACGACGAGCAGCAGCTGGCAGCTGCGGGGGCGGGGGGCAAGTGGGGCGGGGGGGGGGGCGTGCGCGCTGTGGGTGGGTGGGGGCGGCGAGGAGCGGGGGGCGGCGATGCCTTGCGGAGCGCTGGGGGTCGGGCGGGGGCGGGCGGTGACAGGAGCGGGCTTTGGGCGGCGAGCGGGGCGGAGGGCGTCCGGTGCAGCCGTCGAAACGCCACGCCCGCCGCGAGCGGGGGCAGGGGGTGGGGGGAGGAGGAGAGGCGGCGCACTCACGGCTGCCCAAACTGCTGCTGCGCCGCCTCCACGCCCGCGCGCATGTGGTGCAGCACGCTGGCCGCGGGGTCCGCCCAAACGATGGGCGGCGCCGCGCAGTCCAGTCCGGCCCCCGACAGCGTCGAGGCGAGGTCTGCGAGGAAGGAGGGCAGTCCGGAGGGCCCCGGGCAGTCCGCCTCGTCGCGCGGCACGAGGCAGACGCAGGCCCAGCTGGGGATAGGCTTGGGGGCGGCGGGCTTGAGGCCGTGCACGCTCCACTGGCCCTGAGGGGGGGAGGGGGGTTTGGGTTCCCCCGGGGGGGGAGAGGAGAGCAATGAGCCTTGTCGAGGAGTTGGGAACCGCCGGCGGGCCGAGGGCGGCGAGGGGCCACGGCGGGGGCTGCTGCTGGCAGGCGGGAGCGAGGGGCGGCGAGGGCGCGGGGGCGCGGGGCGCGGGCCAGGGGCGCGAGAGGAAGCTTCCAAGCCAGGGGCCCGCCCCACCTGCGTGCCCGGGAACATGCACTCAGGGTTGGTGTACGAAAGGTGCGGCGGCGGCAGCACCCTGCCGCGCAGCGGCGCGAGCGCCCCCGCGACCTCCAGCCCAAACGCCCGCGCCGCCGCCGAGCCGCCGGCCCCGCCGCGGCGGCCGCCGGCGGCGGAGAGGAAGGCCTCGAGCAGCGCGCGGCGCTCGGGCGGGCGGCGCGAGGCGAAGCGGGCGAGGGCCTCGGACTGGGCCTCGTCGGGGCAGGGGTGGGGCTGGCCGGGCAGGACGCTGCGGAGGGTGGGAGGGAGGGGTGCCCGGGGGGGGCGTTGGTCGCTTCGGGGTGCCCGGGAGGGGGCGGTGCGCGCGCACGGGGGTCGGGGGGGTTGAGCGATCGGCGGGGCAGCGCCTCGACACCCCTAGCAAACAAGCACACAAGCAACGGCACGAAACGCACGCACCACTAAACCGCACCTGCACAGCTCTGCCGGCACCCACTCGGGCTCGCCGCCGCCCACCGAAACATCCACGCACGGCAGCCCCGGCCGCCGCAGCGGCCGGCCCAGCGCCGCCTCGAACGCCTCGCCCACGCTGCCGCCGCCGGCCGCCGCCGCGGCGGGCGTCGCGTGCGGCGGCGCGGCGGAGAGCGCGCGCGCGGTGCGGCGGGCGGGGGCGGCGCGGCCGGGCAGGGACACCTCGACCTGCAGCCCCACCAGAATAGAGGCCAGCAGCCGCCGGTCCGCCTCGGCGTCGCCCTCCGCCTCGCCCTCCCCATTCCCGCCGCCGCCGGAGCCGCCGCCGGCGCCCTCGCCCGGTGCCGCAGAGCCGCCGCCGGCGCCGGCGAACGCCGCCGCGCCGAGCGCGGCGTCTGCGAGCAAAGGGACCGGGCCCGCCTGCACCATCGCGGCGCACCGCGCGTCGAGCACCAGCGCGGCGCCCCCGCCGGCGCGCTCCACCCGCCAGGCGAAGCCCATCCACGCCTCGGCGCCGCCGCCGAGCGGCGCGTGGCAGCCCGGCTGGCGGGGCGCGTGCAGGCAGAGGCAGCCACCGAGGTCGACGCACGGCGTGTCTGGGGGGAACGACGCGACGGGCGGCGGCGGCGGCGGCGTGGCCGCTGCCGCGCCGCCGTCGACGCTGCCGCCCGCGAGGCCGCCGGCCGCGTCTGGCGCCTCGGCGGGCGCGGCCGGCGGCGGCGCCGCCGCCGCGGGCGGCTCGGGCGCCGCCGCCGCGGGCGCCGCGGCCACGGCGGCGGGGCTGCCGCCGCCGCCGGCGACGAGCGCCGAGCGCACCAAGGCCGCCACCACGCGCAGTGCCTCTGGCGACAGCTGAGGTGCACCGCCCGGCTTCTGCTGCTGCTGCTGCTGCTGCTCCCCGTCCTGCTGCTGCTGCTGCTGCTGGGGGCTGAGGCGCACCGCGCCCAGTGGCGTCAGCGTCACCTGCGTGCGGGGAAAGAGGTCAAAGGGACTTCAGCCGTCGGCACAGCCTCGGCCGCTGGCCGAAAAGGGGTCACAGGCGCACGCGGCGCAGGCAGGCGCTATGGCATCCCGCCCCACGAAAAAGCGGCCCACCGCCCACGGCCCACCCCCCACCTTGTACGACCCGCCCCACGCCTCCTGCTCCTCCTCATTGCCATCCAGCTCCACGGCGCCAGACAGCGCCGCCGCCTCCGCCCCGGCCCCCGCCGCCTCGGCCCCGCCGCCGCCGGGCGCGAGCGGCCGCGCCGCGTAGACGCGCGCCGAGGCGCCGTCGCACACCCAGCCGTCCCCCCAGCCCTCCGCGGCCGCGAGGCGCGACACCAAACGCTCCAGCAGCCGCGGCGCGGCGGCGGCGGCGGCGGCGGCGGCCCCGTCCTCGCCCTGCCCCTCGGACCGGACTGCCTCGACGGCGTACGCGCGCGCCTCGGGCGCGCCCAGCGAGACCGGAAAGTGGTTGGCCGCCAGCGCGACCTCCCGCCCCACCAGCCCGCCGCCGGCGGGGCGCGCGGCGGGGCGCATGCCGTGGGCCTTGTAAGCCGCGAGGTCCCACGTGCGCGCCACGAGGGGCAGCGGGCGCAGCGCATTGATCATGGAGCCCACCCCCTCGGCCAGCCGCACCTCCCGGTGGTCCGGCCCCGCGCCGCGGCCGCCGGGGCCGGCCGCGGGGGCCGCCGCCGCGGCGGCGGCGGCGGCGGCGGCGGCGGCCGCGGCGGACGCGGGCGGGGGCGCGGGGGCCGGGGCCGGCGCGGGGCCGCGGAGCGGGGCGCCGAGCGCGGCAGCTGCGGGAAGGGGGGCAGTAGCATGCGACGGGGTGTGGAAGGGCGCGTCAGCTGCACTGCAGCCGGTCGGCGACCGTCTCGCACGCCCCAGGTTGGCGGCTTGGCGCGCGCTGCGGCAGGCCGGCGCCGAGGGCCCCCAGCGGCCGGCTGCTGCTGCGTGACCAGGCCGCGCCTGCGCGCCACCACCGCCCTTCAGGACGCGCCCGTTCCCAACCCCAAAGGGGGGACCACGCACCCGGCACTACATACTCGCCGCGCCCGCCAGACGGCAGCATCTGGCAGAGGGAGAGCGGGCCCGCTGGGACGGCTCGCAGCGACGCAGCGCCGCCGCCGCTGCGGCCGCCGATGCCCTGTTGATGCCCCGGCGGGCAGGCCGCTAGCAGCCCGTCAAGAGGGGCGGCCGCGATCCGCGCTGCTTCACGCGGTCGGGGTGGCGCCCAGGCCGGCCCTGCGCGAGGCGAAAACGACCCCCGGGTGTGTCACGTCTGATCTGGAGGTGAGAGCCTGGCCTTGGGACCGCAAGTATCTGTCTCGTTTCCAGATTCTGTTTGGACCTTGGGTGGTGGGGGGGCCGGCACGGTGTGGGCGGGTGTGGGGGGGCCGGCAGGATGAGTCCAGTCCGCTTCCGACTGGCCCCCAGCGCAAAACAGCCTTGCGGGATTGTTTTTCGGACGGGTGCAGTTATCTTTTGCCATTGCAGGCGCCCAGCCGAGCTCGCAAAGCCCGTCGTATCCATCTCGAAATCGGCTTGTCGCACGCCCGCAGCCACAAATCGCCCCTGCCCTCTCGAATCAGGCGCCCATGCGGCCCATACAGCGAGCGTAAACCCCGAAAGACTCATTTGCGACCCACGGGGGCACCGCAGGCGGGCGGAGATGGAGGCTGCTTGGACCAGGTGGGCGCTAAGCTCTTGCACCCCCACCCACGGGGGCCCCTGGTTTGCTCCGGGAGGCCACCCACGCATTACCGTGCCGTTGCGGGGGACACCGCGCGGCCGACCGGGCTGCGCAGCGGCGGCGGCGGGATCGGCGACTCGCGCGCTCGCGTTGGGCCGGCGAGGCGGCGCGCCGGCAGGCCACGCCCCGCGCCCGCGCAACCGCGCAACCGCGCTGGCCTCACCTCCCACCCACCGCAGCAGCGCCCCCGCGCGGCCGCCCCGCCCCGCGTGCGCGGCCTGCGCCGTCGCCCCGGCCTCGCTCTACTGCCGCAACGACGCCGCCTTCTTCTGCCCCGCCTGCTGCTTCGACGCGCACGCGGGCCTGCCGCTGCGCCACGCGCTCATGTGCGCTGATGTGGCGCTGAGCGAGGTGCGGTTTTGGGGCGCCCCCGTGCGCAGCAGAGCGGCAGGCAGACACATGCGGCATGCGCATGCGCACGCACGCGCGGTTGCATGGGCAGCAGTCCGCCAGGCGCCCCCCGAGGCGCGCCTCACCGGCCCCCCACCCTCCCCCCCTGGCAGGGCATCGTGCCTGCGCGCGCCGCGCCGCCGGCGCCCGCGCCGGCCCTCTCCTCTTGCTCCCGCGGCGAGAGCTGCCCCGCGCCTCCGCCGCCGCCGCCGCCGCGGCGCGCCGACGCCGACGCCGGCGACGAGCCGGGGGTTGTGCCCTGCGCCTCCGGCTCGCCGCCACGCGGGGGGGCGGCCGCGGCCGCAGCGGCTGGGGCTGCGTGGGCCGGCGGCGAGCCCGGCCGGCCCTCCAAGGACGACCCGCTGGCGCGCGAGCTGGAGGCCTTTGAGGCCGACGGCGGCTGGCTGGACCCCCTCGACGAATGCTGGGAGGAACTGCTCGCAGACCCGCCGCACGGCGGGGCCGGCGGCGGCGGCGACGGGCACTTTGGGGCGCACGGCAGCGGCTGCGAGGCGGCCGCGCCCGCGCCCGCGCCCGCGTTCGCAGCGGCCGCGGCGCCGCGCGTGCCTGCGGCGGGCGACGGCGTCGTGCCGTCTGCGGCGGAGGAGTCCGCGCCGCCCGGCGTCGTGCCCGGCGCAGCGGCGGCGGCGCCGCCCGGGGGCCCGGGCTTTGGCGCGGAGGAGGACCGGTGGCTGGCCCAGCAAATGCAGTTGTACCAAAAGCAGGCCGAGCTGCAGCGCCAGCAGAGCCTGCAGCAGCAGCATTACGGCCAGCAGCACCAGCAGCAGCAGCAGCAGCAGCAGCCGCCCGCCCCGACCGGGGCCGCGCTGGCCGCGGCCGTGGCGGATTTCGAGGTGCCTTGCCTGCTGGGGGATGCGCCGCCGCACACCGCGCCCCAGCCGTTTGCGCAGCATGCCTCCGCGCCGCTAATGCAGTACGCCCAGGTGCCGCAGTACATGGAGCAGTACGGCCAGCAGCATCAGCAGTACTCGCAGCCGCAGCCTGTGCAGGCGCAGCAGCAGGGGTGTGCGCAGCCGCAGTTTGCCCCTGACGAGGCGGCGGCGGCGGCGCAGCAGCAGCAGCAGCAGCAGCTGCACGCATATGCCCAGCAGTACGCGTACCATCAGCAGCAGATGTACGCGCTGCAGTACAGCATGATGCAACACCAGTACATTATACAGCAACACGCCGCCGCCGCCGCTGCCGCCACGCCGGCAGCCGCAGCCGTAACCTCCGCTGCGGCGGAGGCCGAGGCGGCCGCAGCGCCGCCGCAGCAGCGGCCTCGCGACCCGCCGCGCGCGCCGCGCGCCGCGCCGTCGCCCGCGTCTGCCGGCAGCGACGGCGAAGACGACAGCGACGAGGAGTGGCGCGCCGGCGACGACGGCGACGGCGGCGACGATGACGGCGGCGATGCCTCCTGGTCTACCGCCGGCGGCGGCTCGGGCCGGGTGCTCAGCCGCGGGGAGCGCGTGGCGCGGTACAGGGCCAAGCGCGCACGCCGGCAGTACAAAAAGACCATCCGCTACGCGAGCCGCAAGGCCTACGCCGAGACGCGGCCGCGGGTCAAGGGGCGGTTCATCAAAAAGCATGAGCTAGCCGCGTGGCGCGCGGCAGAGGCGGCGATGGCGGCGGCGGCGGCCGCGGCCGGCGCGATGGGCGGCGGCGAGGCGCCGGCGCCGGCGGCCGCGGTGGCCGGGGGCGGACCGGCGCACGCCGTGCCCGTGCCGGCGTCGTGAGGCTTGGGTTTGGAGTTTTAAGAGGGGGGCCGCCCGCAAATCCCCTGGGGCCCCCGGTTCTGTTATGTTGCAACGTTTCGACCATCGTGTCGCCTGCGGGCCTTGGATTGAGCCCTTTCTTCGCAGCCCATCGAGCCGCATATATTTGGCTCAGCGCGCGCCCGTTTTTTTTGGGGTGTGGGGGCGGCCAGATGAGGCCGTAGCGCCGCCCGCCGGAGCGAGCCTGCCCCCGCCGTTGTTTGGCGCTCTTTCGGTATCTACGGCTGCCTGCGCGCCATCACACATCCCCCACCTCGCGCACGAGAAGCTGCACACCCACTACGTCCCTTGAACTCTGTACAGCACACCGGCTAACACTCGGCTACCACTCCAGGGGCCGGAGGTCCTTTTTCAAATCGAAGCCGCTTGCTGAACTGCCACACGCGCCCCGCGGCGCGCGCCGCGCTCTTCCCCGTTTTTGCCGTGCCCCCGCCCGCCGCAACGGGCCGCCGGCGGCGGCCCCGGGCCGCGGCTTGCTCCACGAGCGATTTGCAGAGAGCCGCGCAGGCGGCCGCCAGACGGATTGATACCACACCCTCTCCCCCCACTTGCTTGCCCCCACCCCATGCACTCTATCTCACGTCATGAAAGCAAGCCGCCACAACGCCAGCCCACACTCCACGCCGGCGCCAAAGGGCCCGCGCCCCCTCCCCACACTACACGCACACCAAACCCCAACCGCATTGAAGCCGCGTTGGCTTTTAAAACTGCCGTTGCGGACGCCGCCACCGCGCATTCCAACCGAGTTGACAAAAAACTTTCAAATCCTCAAAGCGAGGTTGCAGACGAACGAAGCCAGATCAATTGAGCATGCGATGGCTTGAGTTTGAGGCTCTCTCCCAATCGACTCCCAGAAAACCACGACGGGTAAAGAAAAGCAAGGCTGGCGACCTGAAGTGCCGGGCAGTGGAGGGGTTGGAAAAGGCAGCCCTGGAGCGGGCTTAGGGTTTTGGCTGCGTCAGGCTGCCGCAAACTGAACGCCCCAGCAGCGAAAGCCGGGAAGGCGGCGCGCGCGGCTGGTGCCTTTTCAAACTGCGCCGACCAGCTCCAACCCCCCAAAGCCCTAGTTGGTTGCTGGTTGATTATTTACACACTTTGTTGGGATCCTGAAGAGCGCACCGCCTCTGCTTGGGTTTGTTCGCAACAGGGGCCGCCGTGGGGCCTGGGCTCAGTGCCGGGGAAGGGCTTTTGGGCACCGAGGAAAAGGAACCGCCACCGATTGAACTCTATACAGCACACCGGCTAACACTCGGCTACCACTCCGCGGCCGCCGACGGCGCCTCGTGCAGCAGCGCCGCCAGAAGCCTGCTGCACCCCCCGCCCCCGCCCCCTCCCGCGCCGTACGGCCCCGCGCCGCCGCCGCCAAAGGCCCCGAGCCGCGTTGCGAGGGTGCACGCGTCCCTCGCAGCACCCCGCGCCGACGCGGCCAGCCGGCGCGCCACCAGCGGCTGAGTCAGCACCGGCCAGAACAGCCCGTCGGCGGCGACGCCGAGGGCCAGCAGCACAGCCAGCCGGGCGACCGCCGGGCGCGGCGCCGCGCCGGCGGCGGCGGCGGCGCGGCGGGCGGCGCGCTCGGCCATCAGCAGCGGCGCCTGCAGCGCGAAAAAGGCGGCCCAGCGCCAGCCCCAGCGGCGGAGGACGAGCCTGGCGAGGGGGTGGGGTTGGGGGGAAGGGTGGTAAGGTGGAGAGGGTTTGGGGGAGGGTGACGGCAGCACTCGTTCAGGTGTGCTGGGCCGCTTCAGGCCACGCAGGAGAAGCACTGCTCTGCCATTCACTGCAAAAGCAAAGGCCATCCTTGAGGCAGCGCCCAGCCGATCAAGCAACCCTCAGCCCCACCAGTGGAAGATCTCGTGCTCGAGCCCGCTGACCAAAAACGTGGCCGCCGTCGCCAGGTCGCGCCGCCACCCAGGCGGTGGCGGCGGCTCCGTGCCCGCGGCGCGCGCCGCCGTCTTCCCACTAACAGCCGCCACCCCGCCGCGGCGGCCGTGCACGCCCTCTGCCGCGCTGGCGCCGCAGGTGCAGGCGCCGTCGCCAGCGCCGCCAGCGCTGCCGCAGCTGCTGGCCGGGGAATCGGGGGGCTCGGCGCCGCCGGCTCCGCCCGCGTCCGCGCAGCCCGTGCCGGCGCCCGCGGCGGCGGCCCCTGCTTGGTTGGCTGCCGGCGCCAGGCGGCCCTCCACAACCGGGTCGTAAACGGCATACCTCGGGGGTTGGTTGTTTGAAGGGGGGGTTGCTTGGGGGGGTTGTTTGAGGGGTGAATGTTCGGCGGTTGGTTGTTTACGGGTTGTTTGACTGGGGGCTGGTCAGTAGGCAGAGCGCCTCCCCGCCTCCCCCTCCCCCTCCCCCTCCTACTGAAGCGCGCCACCGAAACAAACCCACGGACGCCCCCGCTCACCTCAGCACCAGTGCCTGCGTCACGTTCCACCGGCGCCGCCAAAACTCCGACAGCGAAACAGACGCGAGCGGCGCGTCAAAGTGCGGCGCGAGCGCGACGCGCGCGTGTGTGCGCGCGGGGTGCGACGCGGCCGCCATCACGGCGGCCATGGCGGCGCCCATGCCCCAGAGGCTCAGCAGCCGGGCGGCCGCCGACGCGGCCGCGGCGGCGCTGCGGCAGGTGTAAAGGACGAAGGCTGCGACGATGGCCGCCTCGATCGCCGCGCGCAGCACCCGCCGATGCGGCGGCTCGGGCTGGAGGGGTGGCGGGGGCTCCGGCAGCGGCGCGGCGCCGGCGCCGGCGGGGGGCGCCAGCGCCGGCGGCGCGCCGCCAACGGCGCTGCAGCCGCTGTCGATGCTGCGGCGGCCTGCTGCCGCCCCCTCGCCCGCAGCCGAGCCCGCCGCCCCCTCGGCGCCGCGCGCCGCCGGGTCTGGGCTGCCGGTGCGCAGCCGCCTGCTCTGCAGCGGCTCCTGGCCCGCCGCCGCCGGCATGACGGGCGCGAGCAGCAGCGCCAGGTATGCGAGCGGCCCGAGCGCGCGCGCCGCCGCGGGGGAGCCGAGGGGCCCGCGGCCGAGGGCGGCGCCGACGACTTTGCCGCTGTAGAGGCGCCACGTGAGGAACGCCATCTGGGCGTGTGTTTGGGGGCGAAGGGGTGGGTCGGTTGGCAGGCGGTTTGGCACGCGGGGCGGCGCGGGCCGAGAGTGCCCAAAGTTGGGGGTTCTCGCCGCGCCGCCCCTGCATGCAAGCACAGGCGCATGCGACGCGCATGCGAGCACAGCCGGCCGCACCGCGGCGGTGGTCACGGGCTCCTCTGCCGAGTCCAGGAGGGCGACGAGCGCGGCCGCCGAGAGCGCCAGCGGCGCCGCCGCCGCGACGAGCCGCGGCAGGCCGGCGGGCAAGTTGTGCACGAGCGCGAGGACCGCGATCGCGGAGACGAGCTGGCAGGCGAGTAGGGCCGCTAAGCGCAGCGCAAGATTGGTCCAAAGCGCCGAGACCTCCGCGAAGGCGTCCGCGTCCTCCTCCATCGCGGCAAGCTCGCGGTATACAATCGCAATCCGACGCGGCGCTCAAAACTGGCTGTGGCGCAGCGGTTCGGCATGCGCCGGGTGTGAGTTGAGCGCGGCGCGCAGCTGCCGCCGCTCGTCATCGGTTTCGCCGCCCGCCGCAGTCCAGACCCGGCTCGGCCCTTGCTGCCTCCAACCCCCCTCGCGATCGCCGCCTGTGAACTTTGCAAGGGGAAGGAGGCCCTCGCAGCCCGCGCGCGCCCACTGCGGCGGCGGTTCCCCGCATCCCCCCCCAGCAGTCCGGCGACTGGGCCAGTTTTTACCCCGCCCAGCCGCCCACCGCGTCGTTCAGCCGGGAGGCCGCCGCGACGAGGGCCGCCGCATCCGCGTACGCGAGCTTTGTGTGGAGCGGCGCGAAAGCCGCCGCCTCGCACGCGGCGTGCGTGGGGCCGTAGTGAAAGGCCAGCAGCTGCCCCGCGCGCGCGCAGGCGTGCGCGGCGGCCACTCCGAGCGCCGCCGCCGGCGGCGCGGGCGGCGCGCCGCCGGCGGGCCCCGCGCCCTCCAGCGGCGCGAGCGGCGGGCGGTCGACGAGGCGGGGCCACGCGGCCGCGGCCGCCGCGGTGCCGGCGCCGGCGCCGAGCAGCGCGCCCCCGACCGCCAGCCACACGCCGCGCGCGGCGGGGGCAAGCCCCGGGTGCGCCTCGCACCACCCGCCGCCGCCGCTGTCGGCTCCGCCGCTGCCAATCGGCCCCCCCGCGGCCCAGGCATCGGCCTCCGCCGCGGCCGCCTCGGCCGCCGCGCCGCCGCCGCCGCCGCGCGCGGCGAGCAGCTGCGACGCCAGGCGCGCCACCTGAAGCCAGCAGCCGCCCGTGTGGCGGAGGGCTGCCGTCTCGCCCCGCCGAACCACGCCCTCCCCCGCAACCGCCAGCAGCACCGCGGCCGCGACCGCGGCGGGCGCGGGGCCGGTGTGCCAGCTGGCATCCCCGCCCTCACCCAGCTGCTGATCCTGCTGCTGCTGGTGCTGCTGCTGCCGGTGGTGGTGGAAATGGCGGTGGGGCGGCGGCGGCGGCTCCTCTTGCTGCGCCGCGAGAACGTTGCATGCGCTGACGAGCAGCGCGCAGCCCTCCACAGACGGCTTCGAATCCAAACGCAGGAGGCAGGGCCCGGAAGCCTCCTCGACGCCGCTCCCGCCCGAACCGCTGCCGCCGCCGCCGCCGCCGCCGCCGCCGCCGCCGCCGCCGCCGCCGCCGCCGCTGCTGCCAGAACCGCCGCCGCCGCCCAGCAGCAGCGGCAGCAGGCCGGCCTTCAGCACCTCGACGCAGCCGGCCGCGTCTTCCTGTTTGGTTGTGAATGGCGGGATGAGGGACTGCGAATCAAAGGGCGCAATGCTTAGGTGAGAGTGACTAATGGTTGGTCGCTCAACCAGCCACCATTGCCGCGCCGAAAGCAGCGGCATGGCACCCCACGCGTGGCCGTCCCAGTCCCCGCTGTCGCGCCCCCCGGGGCGCGCACCTCGCAAAAAAACCGCCGCCCCGCCGCCGCAACCGCCTCGGCCGCGCCCTCCAGCGCCGCCGCCTCCGCCGTCGCCGCAACCGCCGCGTCCCGGGCGCCCCATGCCGCCACCTCGGCCGCCGCCGCCGCCGCGGCCTCGTCCTCTTGGCAGCGCGCGCAGCGGCAGTGGAACCCGTAACGCGCCCGCAGGTCTTCCCGCCGCTCCTCAAACGTGGAGGACAGCAGATCTGCGGTGTAGCAGATTGTTATTTCGTCACCCGGTGACGCGTCCGTCACCAGGCGCACCACGACCTTGCCGCCGGCCACAGGGTGGAAGGCGGCATTGGGGCGGCAGGCGTGGTTGAAGCGGCTCGCGGCCCTGCGGGGAGGGGTTTAGGGGCGCGGGGCGTGCGCGCGTCCCCATTTTCCTGTTGGTCCAAGCAGCGGTGCCAAGGGCCGATTTGAGGCAGAGGGCCAGAGGGTCATGGCGCCTCACCCGACAAAGGGACGGCCCTCAACACCATGCAGCCGCGCCCGCACACGCAATAACCCGATGTGCCGCTCAAGCGCCGCAATACGGTGAAGCTCGACCCCCCGCCGCCGCTAGCTGGCGCCGGCCACCCAGCTGCAACGCCCGCCCGGCACACCCACCTGTACACCACAAGCGGCGGCACGTGCGGCAGGAGCGACAGGTCGGCCCCAGGGTGCGACAGGTCAAACTCGATGGCGTTGGCCGCCACCGAAAGGACCGCCCCAAACAGCTGATCCTCGCCGGGGGCCGGCGGGGGGCTGCGGGGGCGCCCGCCGGCGGCGGCGGGGTCGCCGTCGGCGGCGGCGGCGTGCTCTGTGGCGCGCTCCTCCGCCGCCCCCCGCGCCGCGGCCGCCGCCGCGTGCGCCGCCGTCTCCCGAGCGCGCGCGACGAGCCCCGCGCCCAGCGCCCCCCCGAGCGCCGCCGGCGGCGGCGACGCGAGCGGCGGCGGCGGCAGCGGGCGGCGCAGCAGGCGCAGCGCGAGGCAGGCGTCCCTCAGCCACGGGCCCAGATCGGCGGCGGTGCTCCGGGCCCTGATCAGGGCGCATTCCCCCGAGGCGGCGTGATCTGGCGCGTCGCGCCCGAGGCAGTGCTGGCTGCAGTACAGAACCGCCTGGCAGCTGCGGGGCGGACGGGAGGCGGGACGGGGCGATGCGAGGGGGGGGAGAACCGGCCTATTGAGAGGCTGGTGGCACTGCTGCTGTGTTGTGTGTTGTGTGTTGTGTGTTGTGTGTTGTGTGTTGTGTGTTGTGTGTTGTGTGTTGTGTGTTGTGTGTTGTGTGTTGTGTGTTGTGTGTTGTGTGCTGTGTGCTGTGTGTTGTGTGTTGTGTGTTGTGTGTTGTGTGTTGTGTGTTGTATGTTGTGTGTTGTGTGTTGTGTGTTGTGTTTGTGCAAGCGGAGGAGGTCGGAGCCCGGGGATTGCAAAGCGCCGCCCGGTTCCAGAAGGCGCGCCTGCAAGGGGCGGTGCGCGGCACACGCAGCCGCCTTCCAGCTTGGCAGCAGGCTGAACAAACGGCGAGCAACGCGCGAGCGCGCGCACCGCTCGCAGCACGCGCGTTTGCTGCTCGGCACGCTCCACAGCGCCGCGAGGCACCGCTGGCAGTGGGAGGGCAGCGCCCCCGGGACGGCGGTCGAGGCCGCGTAAAAAGGCTCCTGCGGGGCGGGTCAAGGGAAGTCAAACAGGCAGCGGACAGGGCAGGAGGCGGGCCGCGCCTGTGGCTGGGCAGCTGCTGCCGCGGCCGCGCGCGTGGGTGCGCCCCGAGCCCGCACCGTGAGCAGCGTCGACCCCGCACTGAGCGCGCGCGTGGTCACGACGTGCCAGCCGCGCCCCGCATCGTGCCGCAGCTCCAGGCCCTGCAGCGCCGCGCCGGCGGTCTGCTGCGGCAGCGGCAGCGGCGCGCGCGGCGGCGCCGGCGGCAGCTGCTGGGGCTCCGGCGGCCGACGGTGCGCCTCCGCAGCGGCCTCGTCGGCGGCCTCCGGCGCCGAGCGCATGTCGGCTTGGGGAATCCGCCCGGGGCTGATCGAGCGCTGATCGGGAAATCTTGGGAGGCGAGTCCACGGATCTGGCGGCCTTTTTTCCCGCTGTGCAGCGAGTAATTTTCGATTGGGCGGGTCGCGAACGCGAGGGCCCGTGGAATGCCACCATCCAGCATCCAGCAGCTGCCCGCCGCCGCCGCCCGCCGCGCCCAGCCGCCAAGGCGCCAACGGCCAACGCGCCACGCCCCACCGTCCCCCACTTCCCATGAGAACACGTGCCCGCAGTTGAGTTCCGCTTGCGAACCGGCCTTTACAGCAGCAGCGTAAGCCCAATCCTGTGTTACAGACATTCGATCAATGCGCGCACACCCGGCGGCGGCCCGCCTAAACCGACGGCTTCGCCGCAGCCTCCGCCCCCGGCTCGGCCCCCGCCTCCGCCTCCCCCTCGACCCCAGCGCCGCCCCCGCCCCCGCCCCCGCTCCCGCCCCCCGCCGCCCCCGGCCCCACCCCAAGCGCGTCCATCGCCCCCGGCGGCACCGTGCTCGGGGCCCGGGTGACGTACAGCACGTTGTCAAGCACGGGCAGCTTCTCGCCCTCGGCGACGCGCAGCCCCGACCGCTCCTCTGCCATCGGGATGAGCTTTTCGGTGAGCACCCCCCGGTCCGGCTCCCCAGCCGGCCGCGACTCGGCCCACGCCGCGGGCCACCACGCCTCGACGGACGCCGCCGCGGCGTCGCCGGCGGCGCGGAGCGCCAAAATTTCGGACGCGTCGAACAGCCGCGGCGGCGCCGGCGCCGCCTCCTCCGCCGCCCCCTCCGCCGCCTCTGCCGCCCCCTCCCCCGCCGCCGCCGCCGCCGCCGCGCCGCCGGCGCCGGCCGCGCCGCCGGCGGGGGCGGCGGCTGCCCCGCCCCCCAGGATTTTGGCCACCGCCAGCTGGTAGCACATGGCGGCTTCCCACGCGTCGTCCCGCGCCGCGCGCGCCGCCTCGAGGCCGCGGGCGAGCACCGCGGCGGCGACGCCGGCCTGCTGCAGGCCCATCGCGCTGCGCGCCCACAGGCTGTTGTTCGGGGTTTGTTTGTTGCGTGGTTGTGTGTTTGTTTGTGCGTGTGTGCGTTGAGGGTGGGGAGGGTGGGGGTGGGGTAGAGATGGGGCGGGGTGACTTATGCGCAGCCGGTTCGGCAGCTTCCTCAGTCAAACCACCGTTTTGCCGTGTTGTGCAAAAAAAAACCAAAATGCACGCGCCCGCACCTGTAGCCCAATGCGTGGTCTGGCAGCGCGCGCACCATGGCTCGGTGGTCGTGCTGCGCAGCCACCACGCACTCAGCGTGCCGCGTCTGCGCACGGGGGAAAATGGGGGGGGGGGGAGGGGAGGTGCTTGGTCCGTTTTGGGGGGAGGGGAGTGCATGCGCGCGCGCGCGCTTGCCTGCGGAGCAATGGGAGCGGTTTAACGCAGGCGGGCCAGGCGCCGCGCGCGCCGCGCCGGGGAGGTGGCAGAGGCGCGGCCCCGGCCGTCCCTTTCCCCCCGAAAAAGCAGCCCACCTTGTTCCCCAGCAGGTGGCACACCGCCCCCATTTGGTTCATCACCATCTGCCGCACAAAGTGCATCAGCCAGCGGATCTGGGGGGGGGGGCGTTTTGGGGCCGTTTGCTTTTGGGGGGGGGGTTAGCTTTGGGGCCGTTGCGGGGGCGGTTTTGGGCCAGTTTCGGGGGTGGCCCCCCCCCATGCCTGCGTGCAATTGATGCATCAATGCCGCCCGCCCCGCTCCCCCCCAACGCCCCCCCCCCACTCCCCCCGCCCCCCAACCTGAGCGCAGCTGATGCCGCCCGGCGCGCCGAGCTCCCCGATCTGCTTGTCCACCGCCTCGGCGTTGGCGGCGTTGGCGGTCGAGTTGATGGCTGCGGGCGGTTTTGTTTTGGGGGGGTGATTGGGGGTGGGGTTGATGGCTGCGGGCGTTTTTGTTTTTGGGGGGGTGTTTGGGGGTGGGGTTGATGGCTGCGGGCGGTTTTGTTTTTGGGGGGGTGTTTGGGGAGTGTTTGGGGGTGGGCGTTTGGGGGGGGGGGTCACGGGACTTTTGGTGCCGTGTTTGGTGAGTGGCGGACACGAGAGAACGTGCAACAACAACAACCTCTCCCCCACATACACGGAAACAGGCGCTCGAAAGTTCATGTAAACAAACATGCACACACGCACAAACAACCACAAACACAAGCACGCGCGCAAAAGGTAACAGCCAAACCCACCGATGGTGGCAAACACCAGCACCGCCTCGTCCGACGGCAGGTCGTTCGGCCCCCTCTTAAAGTTCAGGTAAACAAACAGCGCCAGCAGCGCAGCGGCCGCCATGCGGGCGAGCTCAGAGGCGGAGTCGCAGAGGACGTCCGGGGTCACGTTGGTGGGCACGCCTGGGGTGGTTTTGGGGGGGTTGGTTTGGGGGTGTGTTTAGTGGTGAGTTTTTTGGGTGGTTTGGGTGCGGTTTTGTGTAGAGTTGAGGGGGAGGATCGGGGGTTGTTTGTAGATTGCGGTTGGCGATTGCGGGGTGCCCCGCAGCAGGAGAGCCTGGGGTGAACCCCTGAAACCCAAGATTCCGAAGCATTCCACACCACAGAAAGGCCGGAACTCACCAAACTGCGCCGCGCCGCCGGCACCGGACGGCCCCGCGAAAGGCAGCGCGAGGCCGCTGGCCGCGATGGCGTGCTCCATCATATCTCCTGGAGCAAGAAAGGTTTTGTTTTGGGGGGGGCGGGAGTGTTTGAAAAGGGTTGGTTTGGGGTGCATGTGTTTGGAGCCTGAAGCTGCTGCGGGCGCGCTTTTGCTTGGGGGGCCGAAAGCCCCCCTCGAAGCCCCCAGCCGCGCGCCGAAAGGGGCCACCCAGGCAAGCCCCTTCAGACGAGCCAGACCCCCCCCCCCCCCGCTGCGCCGCTGCGCCGCTGCGCGCCGGAAGCAAAGCCCGCGCCAGGCGCCCGCGGCCCCCCACCGTTGATGATGTTTGGGGTGGCGCAGATCCCTTTGAAGTAGGCGGCCAGGTAGGTCAGCAGCAGCCTTTGGGGTGTTGGGGAGTGTTTTTGTTTGAGACTTGTGGTGGGGGTTTGGGTGGAAGGGGCAGGTGTGAGGCGGCGTCGCACCACAAAGCAACGGCCCAGCGTTGAAAGGTACACTCCTTGCCCTTCCGCTTCCGGCGCCCCCAGCAGCTGCCCAGTGGGACCACCCCACCCGCCCTCCCCCTCCCGCAAAGAAACCCCCCCCTCCCGCTCCACCCCCAAACCCCACAGTCCATGCGGCCCGCGCCGGTCCGCCGCTGCGGCCCCCCCAAACGCCCATGCGGCCCCCTCAAACGCCCATGCGCCCCCCCCCCTCGCCTGTCCTGGTCCGCCACCTCCTCCTTTTGCGGGTCCCGCGTCAGCAGCCCCGCCTGCACGCGCTTCATCAGGTCTGCAAAGTCGACGAGCGCCTGCGCGCCGGCGGCGCGGCCGTCCTCGGGGCCGGCGCGCAGCGGGGCGACGAGGTCGTCCAGCACGAGCGAGGCCGGGGGCTCGGCGTTGGGTGCGGGCGCGGCCGGCTGGGCGGCCTTGGGCTTGGCTGGGGCGGCCGCCGGCGACATTTTGCCACGACTGCCGATCTGGGGGGCGCGTGAGAGGCTTTCTGGCGGCTTTCTATGGTCTCTCCCGATCTCTCGTCGATACGCGACCGCGATATGACCGGTCCCTGGCCCCAGCTGAGGTTTAGCCGGCCTGTTGTCTCACCCCAGTGCCGACACTCGACCTCGACCGTTTTAGGGCGTCTCGCAGGCGCGAAACGCGATTAATGTCCGTCCCTCTTGAAACCCGCCGGTCGACGCTCGAGCCTCGTCGCTGCCGCCGCGCCGTGCGCACCGCCAGCATCGACGGGGCGCGCTCCCCCGCCGCGCCGAGCGCCCGCCCCTCCCTCCCGCCGCCGCCCGCGATGCCGCCCAGCGACGCGCCCCCTGCCGCGGCACCGGCGCCGGCGCCAGCGCCAGCGCCACCGCCGGCGCGGGCGCCGCGCGTGGTGTCGCTGCTGCCGTCCGCCACCGAAATCGTGTGCGCCGTCGGCGGCGCGCCGCTGCTCGCCGGCCGATCGTGAGCGGCCCCTCTGGCGGGGCGGATCTGCGGCGCCCGCCGCTCGCCCTTCCGGAGGCGGCGCCGCGCGCCTTTGCGTGTTGCTGACCGCCCAGGGCGCTGCGCCGCCGGCCACGCGGCCAAAGCCACCCGAAGCCCAGCCGGCTGCTTTTCACGCGCCAACGCGCCCCCTCAACGCACCCGCGCGCATGCCCCACCAAACCAACCGCAGCCACGAGTGCGACTGGCCCCCGGCCGTGCGCGGCCTGCCCATCCTCACGGCCGCAAAAACGAAATTCGAAAACAGCCAGCAGATGCACGACGCGGTGGGCGCTTTTGGGGGGCTTTGGCTCTTTGGCTGCAGTTTTTTCAGCGGCCAGAAACGGCCGGTCAAAGCGGCCTCAGAACACCACAAACCAACGAAGCCAATGCATTGAGGACCTCCCTGGCAGCGCAGCACAAGGCAAAAGCGGCCAAACCCCGAATTTGCAACCCCAAATGGCAACCACAACCCAAAACATCGGGCCAGGTGGTGGAAACGCTGTCAAAGGAGGGCGACTCGGGGATGGGCCTTTACTCAGTGGACGCCGCGCTGATGGAGGCGCTGGGCCCTGACGTCATCGTCACCCAGTCACTCTGCGAGGTGTGTGCGGGTGTGGGCGGGCGTGTGGGTGTGTAAGGGGGACGCTTTGGGAGTTGTGTAAGCAGCTTTCGGGGCTGCCTGCCGCAGCGGCTCCGAGCCTGCCGCAATGACCAGGACTCCCCGCTGCCCCCCAAAACCCCAGGTTTGCTCCGTGGACATGCGGCTGGTGGAGCGGCTGTGCGGGCGCCTCCAGCCGCGGCCCCGCATCATCAGCCTAAACCCCTTCAGCATTGAGGACGTGCTGCGGGTGGGGGGGGGCGGGGGCTGTGCGTTTGGTTGCTGTTTCGCATGTGCTGAAGCGCATTCGGCCATTCCTGGGCCCGCATTCCCCCCCAAAACGCCCCCCCCCCCCCCCCAAAAAAAAAACACCAGGACTGCGTCACCGTCGGCGCAGCCCTCGGCCTCGAGGCCGAGGCCGAGGCGGCTGCGGCCGCGCTGTCGGCGCGCGTCGAGGCGGTGCGCGCGTTTGCGGCGGCGCGGCCGGCGCCGGGGCTGCGGCGGGTGGGCTGGATGGAGTGGACCGAGCCCATATTCGTGAGTCATGGGGGGCTGGCCGCTCTTTGTGTCATTTTTATGTCATCTTTATGTCGTTGTGCTGCTATTCAAACCCGGCCTTTCAAGGGGGATCACCGCGCACGCGGACCCAAGCCCATCCCCAAAAAGAGCCAAGCCCACAGACCCGTGCATCAACCCCCAGACCCCACTCCCAGCACCCCAAACCCTAAACCCTAACGAACAACCCCCGCAGTGCGCGGGCCACTGGACGCCGCAGCTCATCGCAATGGCCGGCGGGGAGCACCCGCTCAACCCCGCAGCGTGAGGGCCGCGCGGTTGACCGCGCTTTGACCGCGTGTTTGACCGCGCGCTTTGACCGCGTGCTTTGACCGTGTTTGACTACGTGTTCAACAGCTCCATTGACCGCGTGCTGGGCCCGCGTCTGATTGCGCATGGTTTCGGTTGGCCACTTGCTTGCATGCACACCCCCATGGCGCTGCCCCTTCCCCCCTCCCCCCACAAACACGTCACAAACACAAAACCCCGACTGCGAATCCGCGCGCAGCCCCGACGGCGGCGGCGCGGCGCCGTCGAGGGCCCTGACCAATGAGGAGTTTGTCGCCAGCGACCCGGACTGGGGTGGGGGGGCGGGGTGGGGGTGGCGTGGGCCCGATTGGGGGCACGGGGGCGGGGGCGCGCGGGTTGGCAGTGGTGCCTTTCTTTTCGGCGGTTTTATTGGGTTTTTTTTGGCTGTGTTATTTTAGTAATTGGCTGCCGCGCACGGCCTTGCTGCCTGGGGTCGCCGTGCGCTTTTCGCACTTTTCGAGGCAGCCCAAATATCGGACCTCGGCAATGTCTAAAAACGCCTTCCCCCCCCCCCCCCCGCCCCATCGCGCGCCCCCTCGCGCGCCGCAGTGATCGTGTGCCCCTGCGGCTTCGACCTCGCGGAGACGAAGCGCGAGCTGGCCCGCATCACCGGGCAGCCCTGGTGGCGGGGCCTGCGCGCCGTGCGGGCCGGCAGGGTGGCGCTGGTGGACGGCAACGCGATGTTCAACCGGCCGGGGCCGCGGCTTGTGGAGGGGCTGGAGTTTCTGGCGGGCCTGCTGCAGGGGCGGCAGGATTTGATACCAGAGGGTGCGCGCGGGTGGGGGTTTGCTTTGGGTGGGGGATTGGCCGGGGGGCCGGGAGGCTGGGTTTGGGTTTGTTGGCGAGGGGCGCGACTTGTGGCTTGGCTTGGGGTTTGGTGGGGCTGCACGGCCAAGCTATTAAACCCCAATGCACGAACCCCACCCCCAAAACCCAAACGAAACCACGCCAGGGTTCCCGTGGGAGTGGTGGCGCCCGGAGGAAGCTGTGGCGGCGGGAGAGGAAGCTTCCGGGGAGGCCGCCGCGGCCGCGCGGGCGGCGGCGGCGGCGGACGGCGGCGGTGGCGCCGCGCCGGCGGCCACCGCCGCGGCCGCGCCCGCGGCTGGGCGGGGGTGTGCTTGATTCGCGCAGCGCTGCCTGTTCAGTCTGTAACATCACCGGCTGCGCAACCAATCCATCAGCGGGGCGCCAGCCGGCAGCGGCGGCGGCGGCGACGGGGGGTTTGGCGCCGCCCGAGGCAGCGGCCGCCCGCCTGCCGCGGCGGGCGCGCGGCCCCCTTCACCGCAAACGCGCGAACCCAAACTTTCAGACGCGAACCGCCCAGCAGTAAAGGTCGTGCACAATCACAATCGCTGGCGTTCTGCCTTTGGACAGCGCGCCGTCCCGCACGCGGCACGAGACAGCAGCGCGCGCAGGGCGCCCGGCGAGGCCCACCCAGCAGCCCCGCCCTCTGCCGCGCCGGCCACGGCCCCGTTCGCCTGGCAGTGGCGCAACCGACAGCAGCGGCCGTCCCCAGGCAATCAGCAATGGGTGCGAGCACGCAGGCGGGGCGAGGCGGCGGCGCGGCGCGGCGGCGCGGCGCGGCGGCGCGGCGCGGCGGCGCGGCGCGCGGGAGGGACACCGCCGCCGCTGCTGCCTCGGGCGCGCGCGCGCACGGCACTTGCGGCCCGCCTCGGCCGCCGCTGCCACCCCACAACCAAAAGCAGGCCTGAGAAACGCCACCCCCAAAGCCAGCAAACCCGCGAAAAGCAGCAAACTGAAAAGCCATCCCCACAATCGCCGCAGCGGCCTACGGCGGCCACGAGGCCGTGGAGGGCAACCAGATCACCGTGTCACTGCGCTCAGCCAAGCAGCCCTGGCCGCCGGTGACGGCGTCCGTCAGGTGGGGGGGGGGGTGGCATTAATAATGTTTGCGAGTGAGGGTGGGGCCCGGGGTTTGCTTGGGTTGTTGGAGGCGGGGGGCAGCGCCGTTGTGCAAGTGGGGTCTGTGGAGGCTACAGGCGGCTGGGGGCCTCATCTCTGCACAGACGCCTCCGGAACAAAGCTCCCCAACCGCCGCCGACAAATCGTGCTAAACATTCGAAAACTGAAACGCCCAACATTCAGGGTTAAGTATGAGGAGACCGTCGCAGACATCAAAAGGGCGGTGGAGCGCGCGCTGGGGGTGCCACCGGACAGCCAGCAGCTCTTCTGGTGGGGCGGGGGGGCTGGGGGCTGGGGGCTGGGGGCTGGGGGCTGGGGGCTGGGGGCTGAGGGCTGGGGGCTGGGGGCTGGGGGCTGGGGGTGGGGTTGCGCACGACAAAATGTGGTTTGCTGCGGCTGCGGCTGCGGCTGCCAGCCGCAGTGCGGCTGCGCCGCGCCTGTCAGTTGGGGCAGCAGGCTGTCCACCGGTGACCTCAACCTGGAGACTTGCTTGAAGTGCTTCAAGGCTGAAGGCCAAACGTCCTGAAAGACAGCCGCGCCCCTCAAACGCAACGCGCGGCCGCCGCAGGCACAAGCGCGAGCTGACCGCCGCCTTTGACTCCAAAACGCTCAGCGAGATGCACATGTGAGGGGGGAGGGGGCCGCTATGCTTTTCAACGCGGGTTGGTGCTTTGTGCATGTGCGCGTGTGTGTTTTTGGGGTGCAACATGGGGACAGGCGACTGAGCCGCATGCGAGCAGACACTGCATTGTCGGCGCCCCAACAGGCGCCGATAAACGAGCCTCCAAACGAATAAAAACAGGCACACCGGCGCCGGCTTGAAGGGCTACGACACCCGCCACGGCCCCCCCAAGTACAACCCCCCCGTCAAGCCCGGCGCGCACGGCGGGCTGGAGGAGGACTGCTGAGGGCAGTCCGGGCGGACTGGACTGAACTGGGGGAGGGCTGGCGCCTGGCGAGGCAGTCCGGGCGCGCACAGCGGGCTGCAGTGGAGGACTGCCGAGGGCAGTCCGGGCGCAATGAGCCAGAGCTCGGCAATGCACATTCGCTGTTCCCAACCGCTGTAACGGCAGGCGACGGTTTGCGCGAGTTCAGGTTGTTACAGCAAACACAAACTCCCGGCGGGGCGGCCAGCCGGCGGCGGCGCGTCAGCTCTACTGCTGCCCCTGCTGCTGCTGCTGCAGCACCGCCGCCAGCACAGCGCTGAAGTCCTCGTCGCCCCGCCCCGCCCCCTTGGCGCGAATGTAGAGGTCGTTCGCCGCCGCCGCGACGGCCAGCGGCTGGCCGCGCGCGTCGGCGGCGGCGAGGGCGAGCCGGAGGTCCTTCTGCTGGTGCTTCAGCGGGAAGGCGGGGGGGTAGGAGCCCTGCAGGGGGGGAGGGGGCGGAGGGGTTTGGGCGGGGGTGTTTGGGCGGGGCGACGGGGGCGTGCGGCCGGCTGCGATGACGGGGGCGCGCGCTGCCTCTGCACGCGTGCAGCGAAAGATCGGCAGTCAAAACGCGCAGTCAGCAGGTGCGGTCAAACGCGCGGTCAAACCTTGATCATGGCCGGGCCTTTGAGCGCAAACATGGGCGCGTTGATGGCGCCCAGGGACATGACCTGGGGGGGGGGTGTAGACAACGGGGGGCGGACGGCTTAGGTCAGCGCCGCCAACACCCCAAAGCGAGGTGTGATCTCCGCACCATCGGATCACCATCGGATCACCCCAGATCACCCAGATCGCACCTCGAGCATGTCCTGCTGGCTGAGGCCCAGCTGGTCGCTGAGGGCCAGGCCCTCTGCAAAGGCCGCCATCATGGAGCCCTGGCGGTTGGGGGGGGGGTCGGGGTTAGCGGTGCTGGGTGGCGGTTTGGAATGGTGGTTTGAACGCGGCTTCGGGTCAGCTCTAGCCCCTCTCTGGGGGATAGTTTTGAAGCCAGCCGCATTCCCTCCCCACCGCCCGCATCCTTATACCCCCCGGCCAAACAAAGCCAAACCCACCATGACCATGTTGACAACCAGCTTCATGTGCGCCCCCGCCCCCACGGGCCCGAGGTAGAACGCGCGCTTCCCCATGACATCCAGCGGCCCCGCGGCGGCGTCAAACAGCGGGCGGTCGCCGGCGCAGAGGAAGATCAGCTGCCCGGCCTCGGCGGGGCCTTTGGAGCCGGAGACGGGCGCCTCGAGGAACGAGGCGCCCGCGGCGGCGGCCTTTTTGGGGGTGGGGGCGGGTGGGTTTTGAGGGGGTCGGGGGTTGGTTTAGAGCCGAGCCCCGTTTTTGTGTTTGTGCGGGGGGGGGGGGTGCGGGGCGGGGGCGGGGAGGGGCCGGCGCTGTTTGGCGGGCGTTGGGTTGGGCGGCAGACGCGGGGAGATTCGCGGGAGGGCCGGGCGGGGCCCCCCGCGCGGCGCACCGGGTCCACCCAATCCCCCCCCCACCAGTTTTGAGACGGCTGCGGAGGTCGCGGCGTCGACGGTGGACACGTCAACATAACCCTTGCCGGGACGCAGGCCTGCGCGCCGTTTTTTGGGGCGGGTTGTCGTTCTGCTTGGCGGCGCGCGGCGCAGGCGTGCTTGTGTTTGGGAGAGCGGTGGCTTACAGGCCCCCGCACGCCCCCTCACGCACACACAGTAGGCGCTGACTCCGCGCCCTCTCTCCTCCTCTGCAACCACAACCGCCCCCTCGAAAACCCTACCCCCACCACCCAACCCGCCCCCAACCTCTCAACCCCCAAAGCCCCAACACCCAACACCCACCCGCCCAACCCCCCACCACCCCAACACGCAAACACCCCCCACCCTTTGCGACGTCCTGCGCCACCGCCAGCGCCGCCTCCGGGTCTGACAGCATCGCAAAAGTGATGTCAGCCGTGGCAGCGGCCTCTGCAGCGCTGGACGCGACCTGCGGCGCCGCGGGGGTGGCGCGTCGGTCACTGCGCACTCCGCCGCCGCCGCCGCTGCTGCCGCCGCTGCCGCAACAGCGCCCCTGGAAAAGGCACCTTCATTTCTCAATACGGCTGCCAACGCCGGGGCAGCTGCCAAGCACCCCAGCCCCCGACCCACGAGTCACGCCCCCCCTGGCACACACCTGCGCGCCCGCCGCCCGCAGTGGCTCGCACTTTGCCGGGTTGCGGTTCCAAACCACAACCTTGTACCCCGCCTTTAGCAGGTTGTTGGCCTGGGGGGCGGTTGGTATGGGGCGCGGGGCTTTGGGCACCGCGGGCGGCGGGCGCGGGCGGCCGCGCATGCCGCATGCGCGCGCACAACCGCCGGCGCTGGCGTGGCGCCGCGGCCCGGCCCGGCCCGGGCTTGGGGGCTCACCATCGCCAGGCCCATGATGCCAATGCCGATGAAGCCGAGGGTGGTGGATCCAGGCTCGGCGGTGGGGACCGCCGCAGCCCGCGGCGGCTGCGGCGGCGTGCGGCGCGCGCCCGCGACGGGGCGGGGCCCCGGCGCCGCGGCGGCGATCTGGCCCGCCGGGCGGGCCGCGGCCGGCCGCGTCACCGAGACCATCCGGCTGGCCGTGCGAAGAGCGGCCACGGGGCGCGGAAGGCCCCCGCGCGTGCTCCCGGCACTCTGCCGAGCGGCGACCCGCTGCTGCTGCTGCGTCAGCGACCTCATGGAGGGCGGTATGCAGTAACTGAGCTGCTCGCGACCCGCTGGACCGGGGCTGCGGGGAGGAAAGTGGGCCGGCGGCGCGGGCGGGCTGCAAAACGGCCCACGGCGCGTTGGCGGCCGCCGGTGCCGTGTCGGTGCCGCCTGGCCACGCGCCTGGCGAGCCCCTCGATCCCGCGCCGCCCTTCAAAACGCGAGCGCGCTTTCGCTGGGCTGCCAGGGCAGGCGCCTCGCTCAGACAGCCCGCCTGGTCAAACCCCCGGTCAAGATGCTGGAGCCAGTTCTGCATTTGCGTCGGCCCAGCTGGCCGGCACGCAAGGCAATGTTTTGCCAGCCCGCCGCGGCGCGACTTTGTAACCAACGCAAACGCCGGGGGGTTGGGTGTTACTCGCGAAGGGCATGCGGTTGCGACCTGCGAGGGATTGATCACACCGCTGGTGGACGTGCCACACCCAGCCTCCTTTTGTGCGCATGTGAGCCCGCATGTGCTGTTTAGGCGTTTTCCTGTGCGACATGCGCGGCACAAGGGTCAGCAGAAGGGGTGGAGTGGGGAAGCAGATGCCCGACGAGGCCCCTCCGCGCTCCAGGCGCAGGAGCTTTGGGGCCCGATAGCTTCGGTTATCTCGTGGCGCCCTGGTGCCATGCCAGCGGCGGCGGCGGGCGGGCGTTGTGAGCGCGGGCCGCGGCGACGCAAAACATGAGCGGGCAGGAGTGCGTCCCGGGTGCCCCCGACTGCCCCTCTCCCGCGCTGCTGAATGCCGTTGCGCAAAAGTCCCGGGAGGCCCTTGGCGCTCTGATCCGCCTATCAGTAGCGCAGCGCCGGGGCGGGCCGTGGGCACGGGCCGGACTGGACTGCGCGCGGACTGTGATGAGCGCCGCGCAGCCCAAGACGGCGCATGCATGCGCCGCGCCTGCTAGAAGACCCGCCCCCATGGGCACCCCGAAGCACCGCTGCCTCCATGCGCGGTACAATCTCGTTTGCAGAGGGGCGCGTGTTACAGCGCCAACAGGCGCGGCCGCAAGGTGGCCAGGCACCTTTTCAACGGAAAGGCGCGCGCGCCATCGGTAAGCGCCCCAACGGCGGGCACGCCAAAGACCTGCGTCGGCGGCCGCTCAAACCGCAGGACCGTGCTCGGAGCAGGCCAAACGCCCAACGCCCATCACCGCGCGCCCATGCGCACGGCCGCTGCTTCATGCGCCCGCGGCCGCTGCGCCATGCGCCCACGGCCGCTGCGCCATGCGTCCGCAGACGCTACCCCATGCACTTGCGCCCCCCCGGCTCCTCCTTCGAGTCCCGCAGGTAGCTCTGCCACTCCAGCACCCGCACCGCCGGCTGCGACGAGTCATACACGTCGCTCGTCCCCACCTGCCACGCCGCCGCCGCCGCGAGCGCCGCGGCGCGCGCGGCGGGCGCGGCGCCCTCGCCCACGCCCTCGGCCACGAGCGCGATCGGCGCGCCGACGGGCAGGGCGGCGCCCTCGGGCGCGAGGGTGCGCGCGAGCAGGCCCTCCTCCTGGCTTTCTATGAGGAGCGTGACGCTGCCGGCAAAGTCGCCGATGCGGTAGGCCTCTTCCACCAGCTGCTCGGTTTCGATCTGGGGCGGGAGGGGCGAGCGGTGGGGAGGGGAGGGGCGGGGCGGCGAGGGGTGTCGTCTTCAGTGCAGGCGTGCAAAGCGTGAAGTTGTGCAGCTGCGCCGACACCCCAACGCCCCAAAACCCAAATCCAAAGCCCGAGCGCTCCGAACACGCCAACGCCCCGACGCGCCGACGCGACAATGCCCGCAGCCCCGCCGCCGCCCCCACCGCCCCCCCCCACCTCGCAGACGAGGTCGTACTGCTCCACGTAATCCCCCTCGCGCTTCAGCCAGCGCGCGATGCGGCCCGAACCCATCTCGTGGCTCAGCTTCGGCATGGGCAGGACGAGCAGCGGGGGCGGGGCGGCGTCCGCGGCGGCAGCGGCGTCCGCGCCGTCGGCACCGGTGCTCTGGGTTGCCGCCGCCCTCGCCGCGCCCGCTGCGCAGCAGCGCGTCCAGGCAATTGCGCTCGGTGGTGCGCCTAACAAGCAGCGCGCAGCCGCAGGCAGCATTGCCAGGGGCTGCGAGGACGATCTAGTTTGCGCGGTGCAGGCCCCCCCAGGCGCTATGGCTGCCGTTTTTATACCTGCCTGATCCGATGCTGCGAGTTGACTTGCGTTGGGAGCTGCGTGCCTTTGCGATATGCGCGGGGGGGGCGCCGCCGCGTCGAACGTCCGCTAGCGGGCCCGGCGTCCGGGGCGGAACGCGGCGCTCGGGTGACGGCAAAGTGCCGCCGCCGCGCCCCGCCCGCAGTCCACATCAGGCCTCAGGCGAACAGGAGGATTTACACGACGACAGCCCCAAATTTAAGAGGCAAGGTTTTCCGCTCCCAGATCGGGAGCCGCTGCACAAAATTGATGTGGCCAGCCAACGCCGCCGCCGCCGCCGCCGCTGCTTGTCAAGGCCGCGCACCTCGTCTCAAGGGAGCCGTTGCACCAACGGCGGCGGCGTTCAAAGGCGGCCCGGCGCGGGGGGCAAAGCAGGGGGGGTGCAAAGTACATAGAGAGTCCTTTCGGGGGACGCTGTTGGGGCAGGCGTTGCTTGGGGCCCTTTTGCTTGGGGCTTTGCTTGGTCGAAGAAACGAAATGCGGATGTTCGGGTGGTGCGCCGGCGCGGCGTAAAACAGAGCCGCCGCCGCAGCGTCAAGTGCTCACAAGTATCTTCCCTTGTCTCTTGGTTGGTGCCAGCCGCCGCCGCCGCCGCCGCGGCCGCCGCGGCCGCCACGGCCGGCGCCAAGCGCGGCGGCGGCGTTCGCACCGCTCACTGCCGCGCCGCCGCGGCGCCGCCGCACGCCGCGACGGCCGCCTGCTGCCGCGACGCGGCCACCTGCGCGCGCACCAGCAGCGCGCTCATCTCTGCCGACACCCGCGCCTTCTCGCCCTCGCTGAGGGCGGGGCTCGCCAGCAGCGCCTGCAGCACCGTGCTGGCCACGCCGATGCCGCTCGCGCGCGCCTCGGCCACGGAGCGCTGCAGCGCGCGGTTCTGCAGCCGGAGGGCGGCCATCTCGCAGTCGCGCTCCGCCGCGGCGGCGGCCGCCGCGGCGCCGAGGCCCTGCAGCAGCGCCACCCCCGCCCCGCCGCCGCCGCCGCCGCCGCCCGCGCCGGCCTCGCTGCCCTGCTCGCCGCTCGAGTCCTCCTCCCCGGCCGCGGCCGCCGCCGCCGCCGGCGCGCGCGCGGGCGCGGGCGCCGTGCGGCGCGCGGCCTGCGGCGCGGGCAGCGGCGCCGCCGCCGCCGCCGTCGCGCCGCCGCCGCCGCCGCCGCGCTGCAGCAGCGACAGCGCCTGCACCTGCTGCCGTATGCCCACAAGCTCTGACAGCACCGCGCCCATTTGGGTGTCCTTCTCCGCAACGATCCGCCGCTGCAGCGCCGCCTCGCGCCGCACCGCCTCGAGCTCTATCAGGGCCGCGTCCAGCTGGCGCCGCAGCGCCGCAGAGGCGGCGGGGCTGTGCGCGCCGGCGCCGCCGCCGCGCGCCGAGGCGGGGCCCGCGCCGGCGCCGGCGCCGGCGCCATCCGCGCAGATGGCGCGGAGGGTCACCAGCTGCGAGGGGCTCAGCGGCGAGCCGCCGGCGGTCGACGCCGACGCGCCGCTCCCGGCGCCGGCGGCGCCGCCGCGGACCGCGGCGGGCGACGCGGCGCCTGCCCCGCGGCCGCGCGGGGCGGTCGCGGCGCGGAGGTCCGCCAGTAGCTCCGGCCCGGGGGACGCCGGTCGGTCCACATCGAGGGGCTGCGCCCAGCCCCCAAACAGGTCCAGCTCCGCCGCGGAAGACGAAGGGCTGTCGCTGTCGGTGCTGGCGGCGGCGGCGGCCGCCGCCGCCGCCGCGTCGGGGGCGGGGGCGGGCGGCGAGCAGAGGCTGCCGTTGCTCGCGCCGCTGCCGATGGGGCCGTCGCCGCCGGCGGCGGCGGCAGCGGCGGCGCCCCAGTCGTCGCCGTGCAGGAGGCGCGCAACGTCCTGCCCGAGCTCCGGCGACGCCGGCCGCTCGGGCAGCTGCTCGTGCCCGTGCGGCAGCTGCTGCAGGCCCGCGCCGCCGCCGGCGCCGCCGCCGAGGGGGCCCTCCGCCAGCGGCCCCGCCGCCGCGCCAGCCAATGCGAGCGACAGCGAGGCGTGCTCGACCAGCAGCAGCTCGTCCGCCGCCGCCATCAGCGCGTCGCCGTCGGCGTCGGCGTCGTCGCCGGCCGGGTGGCGCAGCGGCAGGCGGAAGCCTGGCATGTCATAAGGGTGGTGGGCCCCGAGGCCGCCGGCGCCGCCGCCGGGGAGGCGAGCGGACTCGAAAAGCACCGGCGACGCGCACCCCGCCTGCGACACGGCAAACAGCCCCCGGGCGCCGCCGAGCGCGCGGTGCCGCGCCAGCGCCGGCGCCGGCTCGTCGCCGCCGCTGCCGCTGAAGCTGGCCAAGCGGGGCCGGCCGCGGGGGCCGCTCGAGCCGACGCGGGCGACGACGCAGGGCTGCCCCGGGGGGTCTGCGCCTCTGGCCGCTGCATAGGGGTCAAACCCGCCGGCCCCGTAGTGCTGCTGCTGCTGCTGCTGCTGCTGCTGCGGCCGCCACTGCGGGCGCCGCGCGTGGCCGGAGCCGCCGCCGCCGTGGCGCCGCGCCGCGGCCGCGCCGTTCGTGCTCCAGCGGCGCGCCAGGGGCACGGGGGCCGGCGCAAAGCCGAGCGGCGCGTGCGGCGGCGACGGCGGCGGCGGCTCCCAGTCTTCGTCGCTTTCGCCGCCGCCGCGGCCGCGCTTGCGCTGCTGCGGGGCGAGCGGCGGCAACGGCGCGGGCGCGGCAAGCGTGCCGTCCCGCTCGCCACCGCTGGCTTGGTCGTCGCCGTGCCAGTGCTGCTGGTGGTGGTGGTGCTGCTGCTGGTGCAGGTGCTGCTGGTTGTGGTGGCGGTGGTGGAAGGCATCGTCAAAGGCCGGGTGCCCTGCAGATGGCAGAGCCGCCATCGGCCCGCTGACGACGCCGCCGCCGCCGCCGCCCGGCCACGTCACCCGCCGCGCGTAGCCCCCGAGCGGCGCGCCGTCGCTGTCGCTGTCCGCCGCGCCGCTGCTCGACGCGCCCGCGACGCCGCCCGCCCGCGGCGCCGCGCCGGCGCGCGCGTGCGCGTGCAGCTGGTGCAGCTGGTGCTGCTGGTGCAGCTGGTGCTGCTGGTGCTGCGGGTGCGGGAGCGCCTCGGCCAGCAGCGCCGCCGCGCGCTCGCGGATCGCCACGCCCTCGCCGCCGCGCTGCAGCCACGGCGCGACCTTGCCCCGGTTCCGCTTCGCCGCCCGCGGCCCCGGCGACCCCCCGCCCGCCGCCGCGGCGGCCGCCGCGGCCGCCGCCGCGCTGCGCCGCTGCCGCTGCTGTTGGAAGAGCTCCTCCGCCATCCGCGCCTTTGCCGCCGCCTGCTGCTTCTTCAGCGCCGCCGCCGCGCCCGCCACCGGCCGCAGCCCGCTGACCGGCGCGGGCGCCGGCGCGGCGGCGGCCGCCGCCTTGGCGGCGGGCGGCTCGGGGGGCGCGCGGATGGGGGGGCCGCGGTCCTCGCCGGCGCGCGAGTTGTGGTGGATGGCGCTGAGCACTCGCTTGCAGGAGTGGTCGAGCACCTTGCCGTACGTCAACTGGGGGGGGGGGGAGGGAGACGGGGAAAGGGTTGGTTTTGCAAAGGGGGTTCGAGGCCGCCGCACGCCAGCAGCACGCGGGCTGGGCTGAAATGGTGATGCTGGCCGCTCACCAGCCCCCCCGCCGCTGCCTCACAGGAAGCGCGGTCCCGCTGCCCCCAAGCCTGCACTGCCCCCCTCCCAAGCCCGCACGCCGCCCTCCCCTCCCAAACCCCCAACAACCCCCTCCCAAGCTCCCCCCCCCCCCGCCGCACCTCGGGCTGCACCGCCGCCTGCCTCAGCCACTTCGCCAGCTGCCTCCCCCCCCTCCGCGCCACGTCCTCCCTCGACGGCGGCACCTGCGGCAGCAGCAGCGGCGCCGCCGGCGCCTCGCCGCGCGCCGCCGCGCCGCTGGCGGTGTGGCGGTTGACGGAGGCTTCCATAAGCAGCGCGCGCGCCTCCTCGATGGCCTGCATGAGGCGCTGTTCGGTTTCGGGGGGGGGGAGGGGGCGAAGGGGCGTGTTGAGCCTGCTGCTGGGGGGCTGCTGCTGCTAGGGGGCTTCTGCGCAAGCTGCTGCTGGCGCTGCTGCTGGCGCTGCTGCTGGCGCTGCTGCTGGCGCTGCTGCTGGCGCTGCGGCTGCTGCTCACATTGCCGCCCATGCTGCCGCTCCCGCCTCCCGCCCCCGTGGCTCCCAACCGCACGCACCTTGTCGTTCGTGGACGTCGGCAGCAGCAGGCGGGACAGGTTTTCGCTGCTGAAGGGCAGGATGGTGCCCGTCTTGACCAGCGCCACCGTGTTGTCCACCAGGAACACCACCTGCCGGGTGTGGGGGTCGTTATCCTCCACGGTCTTCTCCGGAAAGATCACGGCGGGCCACCTGGGGGAAAGGGGGTTGGGGCGCGGGGCCGCGTCGACGCTCGGTCGCGGGGCGGCGGCTGGCGGCTGGCGGGCGGGCGGGCGGCGGGCTGCGCGGGGCGCCAGCGGCCGCGAGCTCACCAAGGCCATCCCGAGACCTTGGCCCACGCGATGTCGTCCTGCGGGGCGCGGGGGGCGGGGCAGGGTTTTGGCGGGCGGTTGCCGCGCGCGCTGGCCGGATGCCCCGCGCGTGCACGCGCGCGCGCACGCGTGGGCCGCGCCGCCACCCGCTCGCCCCGGCGCGAGCCACTCGGCGCGGGCCCGAGGGCGCGACTGCTTCGCCAGCGCGCTGCGTTCGCGGACGGCGTGGCGGCCCTGGCGGGGGGCCGGAGCCCAGCGCGCCACAGGACCCGGGCCCGCACCGCGCGCAGCTGCGAGCCCCCGCGCACGCCGCAGCGCAGGCACGAGCACCGCCCCAAAAACCCACCGGTGAGATGTGCCTCAGCATCGCGGCGCTCCTCGGGCACGGGAGAAGAGATCAGCGCGCCGGCATGGGCGCGACACCCCGGGCGCCCCGAGCGGCGTGCGTCCCGATTGCTTCGCTGAGTCCGCTTTGTCGCTGCGCTGGCCGGCTGGGCTGGGGCTCGTTGCCCTCGCTGGCTGGCCAGCTGGTCTCTTCAGCAGCTGGCTTCCTCTCGCGACTTGATCCGAATCCGACGTATTGCGCCAAGATGTATGCGCCAGCCTGAATCCTGGAGAGCCCTGGGCTTTGGGGAAAGCTGCTGCCCCTCCGCGACTGCCCTTCGGCTGATCCCAGCTGCTCTTCTTGCTCAATCGCATATCGCCGAAGCCACCCTTGCTGGTGGCCCAGAGCCAGCGGCCCCACGGCGACAGCGGCGGCGGCGGCGGCGGCGGTGCGCGTCGTCATCGGCAGTCGCGTCCCCTGGCAAGCCGGCCGGCTGAGGATCGGCAACGGAAATGGCGGGCAACGCGTGGCCGGTGCTGCCGGTGCTGGCGATGGTCGTCGCCAACCTCGCGGCGTGGGCCGCCAACGAGAACAGCGCCGCGGCGCGCTGGCTCGCGCGCCGCCGCGGCGGCCGGCAGCTGCCGCTCCGGGTCTGGGTGTCCAACCGGGCCGCGGGCATCCCGCAGGCGGCGCGGCCGGCCACCTACTGGGCGCTGGACCTCGTCGACCCCGAGCACCAGGCGCGCCGCCCCCCGTCAACGTTTAAACGTTCTCATGGCCCATTGGCAATTGCGGTGCCAGCCGGGGGCGGGGGCATTGCCCGGACTCGGTTGAGGGGCGCACGCGCGCGCGAGCGCGCACGCGCGCCCCAGCAGACACCGGCAGGGCGGCAGCGGCGCAGACGGGCCCGCAAACCCCAGGCGCCCCGCCCCCCGGGCCGCCGCCGCCCTCCGCCGCACCAACCCGCCCCCCGCCATCATCATGCCCCGCCGACGCCGTAGCCCCCCGCTGCCGCCGAAACGCCAGGTCAGCTCCCTCTGCCTCGGCACGCCCGGGCTGCTGCTGCTGCACGCGGCCACCTTCCTCTACTGGGCGGTCTACGTGGCGGTGCGTCACCCGGAGGGTTCCTGCCGGAGTGCTTGGCGGACTGCCCCTTGACCGAGGGGGGTTTCAAATGCCATCAGTCGGCCTGTCTTTATGCCAGACATACATGAAAGCCGATGCATCAGCCGGCCCCCTTTTTGCACCAACCAAAACACCGCCAGGTTGACCTGCTGTACACATACGGCGCGCTGCCCAATTCGGAACCGGACTGGCGGGGGCCCTACGGCGAGTGGTGTAGCTACTTCACGGTGGGTGATGAGTGGTGGGTGACGGCTGACTCAGCACTGGCAGTGAGAACAGCGGGCTTGCGGCGGGGTGCTAACTGCCGCGCACACGCTCCTGCCCCATGCATGGGCGCCAGTGTAGTCAACAACTATTCACGCTCAGCTTAATAATACCCAGCCCGCCCCTCCACCCCCTCCTGTGGCCAGAACTGGTCCATCACCCTGCTGGGCGTGGCCGGCCTCCACGCCTTCGCCAACACGCTGCGCCGCTGGCGCCGCGAGCGCGCCGCGCGGCGGCTGCACTCCGCCTTCATCGCGGCGGCACCGCAGCGCTCGCCAAGCAAGGCGCGCCGAGCCAGGGAGCTGCTCGGCGGCGGCGGCGGCGGTGCGGACGGCGACGGCGACGGCGACGGCGCGGCTAGCGGCGCGGGCGGCGGCGGGGACGGCGTCGGCAACGGCAAGGCGGGCGGCCTCCAAAGCGCCGACGGCGGCGACCAGGGCGCGGCGCGCGATCAGCAGGCCATGAGCCCTGGTGGCGGGGCCAGCGGCAGGGCGCACACAGCCACGGGCGCCGAGCCCGGCAGCCCACCGCTCCCGCCGCCGCGCCCGCCGCCGTCCGCCTGGGACGCGCACCCGCTGACGCGGCCGCGGGAGCGGTGGGACTGGCTGTCGGCGAGCCACGCGCTGACTATGGAGACGGCGACGGCGGCGGCGTTTTGCGTGGCGCTGTGGTACTGGGTCGGGGGTGCGCAGCGGGGGTTTGGGGTTTGGGGTTTGGGCGTTGCGTGTGTTTTTGTGCGCGCGCGTGCGGGCCTTGCTGTGCGTGCGCGTGCGTTGTTGGCTGCCTGCATTGCGCTTGAGGAATCGACCGCATGCTTTCAGCTTGCCGTGTGCAAGCCGCATCGTTGCCGGTGCGCACCGGCTTTCCGCACAACGATGCGCGGCCGTTGACAACACGCACGCGCCGCCGCCAAAAAACAACCTCCACCCCCAGTCGTCGGCATCGCCGCGGGTTACGATTTCAGCCTCGACGGCGCCTCCTACATCGGGCACGCCGGCAACGTGGGCGTGGCGCTGCTGCAGGTGGCCGGGGGGGGGAGGGTGCGCCTTTTGGGGGGGGGCTGGCGGCCAGGGGGCTGGTCGATCGGTTGGGGGGTTTTGTGCTGCAGGGGCGGCGGTGGGGCTCGTCCCAGCGCGCGCGCGGCACGCACACAGCTGACGGTAAAGGCGGCCTCATATAAAACCCCGCAGGTGCTGCTGACGCGGCTGGTGTTTGTCTCCTATCACTTCCAGGTCGGTGGCGGCGCTTTGACCGGACAGCGCGCGCGCTCGTGCTTGCGCTTGCGCTTGCGCTCGCGCGCTCGCATGGCCGCCGCGCGCCGCCGCCCGCCGCCTCGGCCGACACACCGCCGCAGCAGCCCACAACCGCCGCCACGCCTCGCCAAACCCCCAAAACGACGCGCCGAAACAACGAACAACAAGATCCTGCTGTGGTGGGGCAGCCTCTACCTGATTTTCCTTTGGATCTTCGGCGCCGCCACCGGCATTTGGCGCTACGGACTCAACGTGACAGGTGCGCCGCCCCCGCCGGCGCCGCGGCCGGCGTTGGAATCCGGCGATTCGCGCCGCCGGCTTGCGGCAATGGCGCCAATTGCGCCGAGGGCGCGCCTGCATGCGCGCATGCGCGCATGTTCGTGCCTGCATGCGCGCATGCGCGCATGCGCGGCGGCGTCTCGCCCCCCGGCCCGCCGCCCCGCAGCCGCGCACCCGCGCCTTCTGAAACCCCGCCGCCCGCGCCCCCCAAACGCCGGCCCCCGCATGCAACTGAAGACGGCCGCGCGGCCGTCGCGACGGCGCTGCTCCCAATCATCTGCTTTGTGACGTGGTATGCCTGGTTCCTCCTGGCGCGCGCGCGCGAGGGCTGGCTGCGCTTCGCCGCGCGGCTGCGGCAGCGCCTCGCGAGCCACGGCGGGGCGCGCGGCGGGCGCGGCGCGGCCGCCGAGGCGGCGGCGGCGGCGGTGGCGCCGACGACGGCGGCGGCGAGGCTCGGGCTGCCGAGGGCCGACTCTTTGGAGCGGGCGGGGGAGCGGCTGCCGCGGGCGGCGGGCGGCGGCGGGGGCGGCGGCGGGGGCGGCGGCGGCGCGCCGCCCGCCGGCGCAGAGCTGGCATGAGCTTGCATGAGCGCGCGGGCCTCGGGGGCGGCGGGGGAGGGGGGCTGCCGGTGGCGCCAGGAGAGTTGGGGGTGCTTGCTTACTTGGTTTTCGAGGCTGCCTGAAAGGGAAGATTGGTTTTCGGGCTTGCTTGCCGGAGCGAATTGCATTTCGTGCTTGTGACCGCGCAGCATTTGCTGCGCTGTCAACGCCTCGCGCAGAGCGGCGCTGCCTGGCGGGCTTGAGGAGAGTTGACACTGCAAGAGTGAGCGAAAGACGAAAAGGCAGAGACAAACGCGTGAGCAGCAGGGTAAATGCGTGCAATGCAGACGCAGCCGCGCACACCGCAAGCGGTGCGGCTGCTTGGGGGATAAAGATGCCGCAGCCGCAGGCACCTCGCTCACGCCGCGCACCGCCGGCACCGCCGCCGCCGCCCTCAAGCCGCGCCGCCGCCGCCGCCGCCGCTTCCGGAGATCTCCGCCACCGCGGCCTGCGCCGTCGTGATCAGCGCGTTGAGGTCCGTGTCAAAGCCGACGTAGTCATACCCCATCGCCGCCAGCTCGGCGGCGCGCGCGCGCCCGAGGCAGAACGCGCCGGCCGCGACGCGCGCGCGGCGGCAGGCGGCCAGCACGCGCGTGTAAAAGGCGCCCACTTCGGGGGTCGCCAGCATCTTTCCGAGGCTGTAGTCCGCGGCCACGTGGAGGCCGTGCGCCACGCCCAGGTCGGCGGGGCCTGGTTTCGGTTTTGGGTTTTGGGGGGGTTTCCTCGGCGGCCTGCGGCGCAAAGGCTTTGTCGGCGGCACGGGGCCGTTGACTTGCTCGCCCCATCGGCCACCGCCCAACGGGCGCAGCCTTACAGCGCGCCTACTGCGGGCCCGCAAGCCCCTCTCAAGCGGGCGGGGCTCCCCCTCCCATTCCCTCCCCTCCCGTTTCCTCCCCCGCCCCTCCCATTCCCCCCCTCGGCTGCCCCTCCAATCCCCCCCTCCCCCCACGCCGCCCCCACCCAGGAAGGCGCAGTGTATGCCCGGCACCGACAGGACGTTGTCGATGTCCTCAAAGCACTCCTTAGTCTCGACCTGGACCCAAACCTTTGGGGACGGGGTTTGGGGGGGCGGGGGGTGGGGGCGGGCGGCTCATTGGGGGCGAGGTGGGCGGCCGACCCACGCCGCCCGCCCGCGGCGCAGGAGCAGCAGCGCAAGTCAGGCCCCGCCCCCGCGCCGAAACGCGCGGCTCAACGCCGCCTCCCGCCGCCCGCCGCCCCCCGCTGCCGGCGGGGCCCCACCTCTGTCTCGTCGTTCGCCGTCCGGAGGTATTCCGCCAGCGCCGCCGGCCCCGCGCCCTTCGAATACACCGCCCGCACGGGGTAGGCCACGCTGCGGCGCCCCGCCGGGGCGTACTTGCAGGCCGCCACCGCGCGCGCCGCGTCGGCGCGGGTGTAGACCAGAGGCACCATCACGCCGTCCGCGCCGAGGCTGCGGGGGGCGCGCGGTTGTGGGGGGCGGTTTTGGGGGCGGTTTTGCTTTTGCCTGGGGCTGGGTTGCGCACGCAACAGACACGCACAAAACACACGCATACAGCCCGCCGCACCGCAAGCGGCGCGCCGCCCCCGCTCACTCGAGCGCCTGCTGCATGCCGTACGCGTCGTCCGGCCCGCCCACGCGCACGATCCGCTTGGCGCCCCGCCCCCACGTGGCGGCCAGCAGGTCGTGGAGGGAGCGGTACGACACGGCGCCGTGCTGGGCATCTATGACTACAAAGTCGAGCCCGGATACGGCGAGCGCCTCGGCCACCGCCGTGGAGCCGGAGCAGACGAAGACGCCGAGCGCCGCGGCGCCGGCGGGGCGGCGGGGGGCGGCGGCGCCGGCGGGCGCACCGCTGGCGCCGGCCGCGCGGCACGTCGGCGGCGGCGCCGCGCGGCGGCGCTGCGCGCTGGGTCGTTGCACGCGCAGTCCTCTGTGACCTGGTGCCGCCGCTGGCCCGTTGCGGTCGCGGGTCGAGCGCAAGATCATCCCGTCGTCTGGACGCGCGACTTTTCGGTGTCGGATCGGGTTCAGTTTGCGATTGAGACACAGCCCGAACCGTTTCGCGGGAGTCGAACAAGACTGCGGCCTTGAGAACGCCCGGGTTTTGATCACAAAAGAAGTGCCCGCTGCAGTAGCAGCCTTCCCCTCCTCCTCCCTCGACGCGGGGAACGCCTTTTTCTCCGCCGAGCTCTGCGGGCGCACGCCATCTACGCCAGCCCCCCCACCGCGGCCGCCAGTCAACGCGCGGGTCAAACGCAGCGGCGGCGGCGGCGGCGGCGATGGCGGCGCAGGGCGCGCCGCAGCAGCAGGACCCCGCGACGACCATCGACCTGACCACTACGCAATATGTCATCCTCGCAGAGGCGAGCAACCGCGGGATGCGGGGTCAGCTGGGCAACGCCCACGCCTGCCCGCCGCAGCAGCACCGCCGCCGTACGCCGCTGCGCTGGCGCCGCCGCGACGCCCCCTCCCTCCCCGCCCTTCCGCCCCGCCCCGCAGAACCAGCGCAAGAAGAAGGCGCTCGCAGAGGCCAAGGAGCGCTGCGCGCGCCTCGGCGCGGAGAACGCGGCGCTGCTCAAGGCGCTCGACGACGGCGCCCGCGAGGGCTACGCGGTGGCAGAGGCCTACCGAGCAGAGCTGCTGGCCAAGAACGCGGCCATCGCGCAGCTGCAGGCGGGCGGGCGGGGGTTTAGTCCGGGCGCGCTTGCGCGTGCTTTCGGCTGACGCCGCGCGCGCATGCAAACGCTTGCCAGGCGAATGCGTTTGCACTTGCCTTCCCGCAAAGCGGCACCCTCCCACGCACCCCCAAAACCGCGCGCCGTGCTCCACCCCCCCCCCCCCCAGGCGGACCTCGAGGCGGCGCGCGCCGACGCCGAGGCGCATGCCGCGCGCCTGCAGGAGCAGGCCGCCGCCCGCGAGGCGCAGCTGCTGCGCGACTCCGAGGCGAACGCGCAGGAGCTCTATGCGCGCATCGACGCGCTGCAGTCCGAGCTGGACGCCGCCTCGGACTACCGGCAGCGGCGCGCCGAGTTTGAGGGCGTGGTGGCGGGGCTGAGGGAGGAGAGCCAGGGGCTGAGGGAGGCGCTGGCGGCGCAGAAAAGCGAGCTGGAGCGGTGGGTTCGCGTGCGCGTGTAGGGGGCTGCATCGCCATGGGGCGGGCGCGGCTTGCTGCTGAAGCTGTGCAGTCGGCGCTGGCTGCAGCAGCGGCGCCCCCGCAGCTGCCTTGTTCGCGCGACGGCGGCCGGGGTCAGACTGGGGGCTGCCAGGTCCCAGACGCCAAGCCCAACGCCCTCAGCAGTCAGCACTTCCTCTGCCGCCGCTTCCCGCGGGCCCTCCCGTCTGCGCAGGTACTACGCGGGCCAGAACGCCAAGATGCGCAAAGAGTACGAGCAGCGGCTGGAGGAGCTCAAGCACGCGCAGGTGGGCGGGCTATTGTTTTGCGCGGCGCCCCTTTTCCGGAGAGGGAAAAGGCGCGGCTAGGAAGGCAATTGCCGGGAGCTGGCGCAAGGCCGCGCAGACCCTGACCCGGTCAAACAAAATCAAATAATCTGTGTGCCCTTACTAACCGCCAGGACGAGGAGCTGGAGGAGCGGTTGGACGCGTCTGTGAAGCGCATCCTGGCCAACAACCGCCACCTCGCAGAGGAGCTGCGGCTGCACGTGCAGGCACGCGCTTTCGAGCTTGGTCTACTCGCGTCTGGGATTGACCGGGTTTGACCGGGCCCATTCCGCTGCAGGCTCTTGCCGAGCACCCACGCACCCACGCCCGCAGCGCATGCAGCGGCCGACTGCGCGCTGACAACGAAAAAACTCACAAACCGCCCCGAGCCAGGAGTCGGACATTCTGCAGGCCGAGGTGCGGCTGCTGGAGGCGGAGCGGGCGCGGCTGCTGCGGGAGCTCTCGCTCAAAGCGGAGATGGAGGAGGGCTACGCGAAGCGGGGGGCGGCGCAGGGCGCGGCGCTGAAGCAGGCAAACGTGAGCGGGGGGGCGGGGCAAAGGCCGGGAGGGGGGTTTTGGCGGTTTTGGGGTGCACCGTGTGCAGCGCGCTCAGTTCAGCTCCACGGCGGGGAACGGTCTTGTTCACTTCAAAACAGTGCTGCGGCACTGCAGCACACCTGGCTATACAGAAACTGAAGCCCAACCACCCACAACCCTCCCCAAAACCGCCCCGCAGGCGCGCATATCGGGCCTCGAGGCGAGCCTGGCCCAGGTGCTCTCCGACTTCCAGTCCGAGCGCGCCTCCCTCGCGCGCCGCTCCGAGGCGGCGGCGTCCGAGGCAAAGTCCGAGGCGGGCGAGCTGCGGCGGCTGCTGCGGCTCAAGGGGCGCGAGATCGCAACCCTGCGGCGGCTGGGGCAGGAGGTGCTGCTGCAGCGGAGCGAGGTGGAGATCTTCCTGATCGCGGCGCTGCAGCAGGCCAGGGCCGAGGCGGCGGCCGAGGCGGCGGCGGAGGCCGCCGGGCGCGCGGCGGCGGCGGGAGAAGTGGGGACCGAGGAGCAGGAGGGGCAGCGGCCCGTCGCCGGCGGCGGCGAGGCGCTCGGCGGTGAGGGAGGCGGGGGTGAGGGCGACGGCGGCGGCAGCGGCACGGCCAGAGGCGGCAGCCAACAGGAGGGCGGCGGCGAGGGGGGCCCGCCGGCGGCCGCTGCTGCTGCGGCGGCTCCTGCCGGGTGGACAAAGGGGGGCGCGCTGGACCTCAGGGACCTGACCTGGGGCCAGAGGGAGCGCGTGCTGAGGCTGCTTTTCGCCCGCGTCACCGCGCACGCGGCGGCGCTCGAGGGCGGCGGCAGTACCGGTGCCGGTGCCGTCGGCGCGGCGCCATGAGAGGGGTTGAGGCACCGAAGGTGTAATTGCAATCGCACTATCCCCTGCACACGTGCATTGCGGTTGGTACGGTACACAGCTGGTTGTTAGCGGCCTGCGGACGGGTTTCGTGAAGCCAGCTCAGCGGCCCAATTGCTCGAATCGATCCCGTTATCTCCATAGATCCCACCGATCCGGCGCCCCACCGCTCTGGCGGCCGCACATGGCGGCCGCTGCCGCTCCCGCGGCGCCCAACCAGCTAGCGGTGGCCGTGGAGGCGCTCGGCGACGTGCTGCTGCGCCTTGAACCCCGGCCCGGCCTGACGCCCGAGGCGGTGGAGCTTGTCCGCAGCTGGGGCCCGCGCTCCAGGGCGGTGCTGGACGCAGCCGACGGCGCAGAGGGCGGCCTGCTGGGTGCGGCGGCGACGGCGGCGGCGGTGCAGCTGCTGCAGCCCCTGCTGAGTGGAACCTTTGCTGCGGCCTACCCCGCCGTGTCTGCTTCGATCGCAAATAAGCGTGTGGGCGACGTGCTACTGTGCTGCAGCAGCGAGGTGGGTCGCTGGCGACACGGCTGCCGCGCCCACGCGACGGCTGCCTTGCGCCGCCCTGAGGGGGCGCTTCCCTGCGCCCACCGACTCCCTAAAGCCAAGACGGCCGCCCAACGCACAACCTTGGCAGGCTCTGCCCCAGGTGTTTGGGCCTGTGGCTGGCAGCTTGCTGGAGCTCTTTCTCAATGAGCGGTTGAGCCGCGTGGTCCGCAGCGCGGCAGCCCTGCCGCTCCTGCGGCTGCTGGAGAGGGAGGGCTGCGCCGCGGCGCTGCTCGCGGCGCCCGGCGCTGAGGGCGCCGTCGTCGCCCTGATCGCGGCCGCCGAGCGCGAGGTCGAGGGCGAGGGCGAGTGGAACGATGCCTTTTACATTCTGGCCGAGCTGCTTGGGGGCTGCGACGACGGCGGCGCGCGGCGGACGGCAGCGGCGGCGCTCCCTCTCGTCGAGGAGCGTATGCGGAGCGCCGCAGCCCCTGGCGCGGCGAGTTGCAGCACCGCAGCGGCGATGGGGGGGCCATTGCTGCTTCTGCAGCAGCTCGCAATGCCTTTTCCGCCCGCTGTGAGGTCTTTGGCGCCAGGCCTGGCCGGCGCAGCGGTGGACCTGCTCACGGCGCTCGGCTCGGACGAGTGGGCGGCGACGAGGGAGGCGGCGGGCGCGACGTGTGAGCAGCTTGAAGCCGGCATCCTGCTGGCGCTGGCTGGCTTCTGGAGGCCTCTCTCAGATCTCATGACCTTCCTCTGGGCATTCCAGGCGCTGAACTCGCGCGGCGCGCTGCCGCGGGTGCTGGCGCTGCTGCGCAGCCCCTCCCAGGGTGTGCGCCACGCCGCGAGCTGCTGCATCGCCCATTTGGCACGCCAGCTCGAGGGCGCCGAAGCACTCTCCAAGGTGCCGCGCGCCGCCGTGGAGCTCGTGGCGGCGCTGCGGCGGGGGCAGGCGGAAGGTGAGGACCCCGCGCTGACGCAGCTCCATGCGGCCGACGCGCTGTTGCGGCTGGCAATCGAAAGCGACTTCGTCCGTTTCAACAGGGCGCTCGCCCACGCCGCCGTGGCGGCGGAGGGCAGCGGCGCGGGGTCGCTGCTCGCGGCGCTGGCCGGCCTGGTCGCGGCCAGCCTCAAGGCCGGCGACTGGTCTGCACAGCAGACGTTGGGCTTTAGCGCCGTGACCTTGTTGTACTATATAGTCATGTACATCAAGCCCGAGCAGCTGCACGTGCTGCGGCGCGCGCCGCGGCTGGCCGAGGTTGGCTTGCGCGCGCTGCTGAGCTGGCAGCCGGCAGAGGCCGTCGATCGGAGCCTAATCAGCCACCTGGTGGTCGTTGTTGCAGTCATGGCCGGCTTTGACATAAAGCGCGACATGGGCGCTGAACCCCGCGCCGCCACCGCCGGCACGGCTGCTGTGCGCGCGGCGCTGGGGGCGGCGCCCGGCCTGGGCGACACGCTGTGGCGGCACCTGGATTGGGGGCGGAGGCAGACCCCAGTCGAACAGATGTTGTCCTGTGTAGCATGGGCAGCGGCCAAATGGATGCTGAGGCTGCCAGAAGTGAAGGCGGCAGCAGCCGCTGCAGCGACGCCGGCGGCAGCAGCGGCAGCGGACCCAGCAGCAGCGGCGGCGGCGACAGCGGCAGAGGGCCCGGCGTCAGCAGACCCCACGGCGGTGGCAGCGCTGCCGTCGCTTGCGGCGATAGGCGGGCCGGAGCCAAGGGCTGGCAGCTGCGACACGGATGGCGGCGGCGGCAGCAGCGGCGGCAGCAGCAGTGGCGGCGGCAGCAGCAGCGGCGGCAGCAGCAGCGGCGGCAGCAGCAGCGGCGGCAGCAGCAGCGGCGGCAGCAGCAGCGGCGGCAGCAGCTGCAGTGGCAGCAGCAGCAGCAGCAGCGGCGCCGAGGCTGCCGCGAAGGCATGCGGCGGGTGCGGCAGGAGCGCGGCCGAGGCGCAGCTCAGCGGCAGGCTGCTGCGCTGCGCGGGCTGCAAGGCGCAGTATTACTGCGGCGACGCGTGCGCCAACGCGGACTGGCAGTCTCACCGCAAGGCGTGCAAGGCGGCCCGCGTGGCGGCCCGCGCGGCGGCGGCGCAGGGTACTTAGCTGCGGCCAATAGGGGGTGCGACGGGCCCCTGTGTGTTTGTTGGCGGCGCTTGGCGCGCACTGTTGCTGTAAAGCAGCCGGACTGGCAGCAATTCACAATCAGGGGCGGCGGAGGGCTGCACTGCGTTTGCATCCGCATGCTTCAGGCAACGCGTGGCTGGAGCAAGGCGCAGCGGCAGGCGGGCAGTGCTGTGTGTGCGGCGCGCGGCGCGCGGCGGTCAGAGGGGCAGGCCGGCGTGCGCGGACCGCCGCGCCGCTATGCCGTGCTGTCCACCCGCGCGCGGATCCGCCATTAAATTCACCTCCAGAAACAATCAAGCCGATCGCGGTCGATGGCAGGACCAGAGTGGCCCGGCGCGGACGCGCGGCCGACGGCAGAGCTCGAAGCGGTTTTGGAGCGCGCTGACGTGACCATATGCCACCGTAAAAGCCTGTTACGCGGCGTTAGACGGCCCGACCTAGCTAGGTGGGTGGTCAGGGTGCCGCAGCGCTGCGCTGCGGCGCGCTGCGCCGCGCCGCGCCGCGCCAGCCGAGTCGAAACCCCCGCGCGCCGCCCGCCGGCTGTGGGCGCCGCTCCCGCATCCCACGACCGCCCTCACCTCCCGCTCCACCCCGCAGGGCCATCGGCGACGGTGCCGTCATCTACACCAACCCCGCCAAGCGCGTCGCGGTGGTGCGCTTTCGCCTGCCACTCGATGGCACCGCCTCGGGCGATTGCCGCGGCGGCGGCGGCAACGGCCGCGGCGGCCAATCGGCCGTGCTGATGGTGGCCAAGGCCACGTGGCTGGGCGACGACGACCCCCGCGCCGACGCGGTCGGGGCGCTGGTCTGCTCTGAGATGGAGGCTTACAGCACGCTGCAGCCCGGCGGCGACACGCCCCGCCACCCCCACGTGGGCGCGCTCGAGGCGGTCGCATGGGCCGCGGCGCCCGCGCCCCGCGGGGCGGCCGCGCCCGCCTGGGAGCGGGCCAGGGGCGGGGGCAGCTTCGTGGTGCTGCTGCAGCGCTACTACGGGCCCCGGACGGTGGACGAGGCGGTGTGCGCCGCGCTCGACCCGGGCCGGGCCGGCGGCGGGGTCACCCGGGGGTCACTCGAGTTTGAGCAGCTGCTGCTGCCCCTGCTGAGGGGGACGGCCGCGGCGATCGCGCACGTGCACTCGCGGGTGGGTGGTGTGGGCTGTCGGTGCGGGCGTCGGCCTGCGGGTTGAATTCGACTGTGGTGCGGCCGCGTTGCGTGTGCAGCCGCGCTGCGAAAGCGTTTGCGGGTGGTTGCAAAGGGCGGCGCTCGCATGACAGGAATCCCCCCCCATGCAGGCGTCGAGTCTCCAAACCGCCCCGTCCCATGCATAAACCTCCACCCCCGGCCCACCCCCCCAAACCGCCAGGGCCTCGTCCTGAGAGACTTCAAGCCCGGCAACGTGCTCGTGTCCTGCCGCAAGCCCGGCCCCAACGCCCCGCCGCAGCCGGAGCCGGTGCTGATCGATTTCGACGGCGCCGCGCCCAGCCCCGACGGCCCCGCCCCTGAGCGCGAGAGCCGCGACGGCGGCGACGGCGGCGACAGCGACGGCGGCGGCGGCGGCGGCGGCGGCGGCGGCGGCGGCGGCGACGATGGCGGCGGCGGCGACGACGGCAAGAAGGGCTGCGAGGGCGGCGGAAAAGACGGACGCGGGGCCGGCGGGGACGGCGGCGGCCGCGACAGCCCCGGCCGCGGCGGCTGCGGCGCGGCGCGGCGGCCGCCGGACCAGCCTCGCGAATTCGCCTTCACGCCGCCCTACGTCGCGCCGGAAGTCGCCCTCGCCGCGCTCGACGCGCCGCGCCCGCCGGGCGCGCCGCCGCGCCTGACCGCGGCCGCGATGGCGCGGCACGGGAACAAAGGCGACGTGTTCCAGTTCGGCGTGACGGCGTGGCAGCTCGCGCACGCGCGGGCGGGCGGCGTCCACTACCCCTTTTCCGCGGGCGACCCCACCTTCCGCGACGACGCGGCGTGGATGGCCGCCGTCGCGTTTGACCCGCTGCCGTCCGACCCCCGGCTGTCCCCGCCGCTGCGGCGGCTGCTGGCGCGCTGCCTCGAGAAGGACCCCGCGCGGCGCCCGAGCGCGGCGCAGGCGGTCGCGCTGGTGGACGCGTGGGGCGCGCTGCTGGTCGCGACGGCGCGGCTCAAGGGCGACCGCGCCGCCGCGCCGCCGGCCGAGCCGCCGGCCGAGCAGCCCGTGGGCCCCGGCTTGGTCACTGCCATGCTTTGCCGGCATCACTCGGGCCCGCCGCCGGTCGAGCCGCCGCCGCCGCCGCCGTGCTTCACGGTCGCCCGCGCGCAGGTGCGGAAGGACGCTTGGGCGTGCCTCGGGCCCGACGGCGCGCGCGCGCCCCCCGCCTCGGCAAAGGCCCTGCTGAGGGCGCTGCGGGAGGGGCGGCTCGGTGGGGTGACGCCGGTGGTGGTCGGCGCGGCGTGGCAGCGCGGCTGCGAGGCCGCCGTGCCGCTGGCCACGCTCGCGCCGCTGCTCGAGCGCGCGCTCACCGCGCGCCGCGCGCGGCGCGGCTGGTGGGCGGCCGCGGCCGCCGCCGCCGGCGCGTGCCTCCGCAAGCTGTTGTGCGGCGCGCCGCCGCGCCGGCGGGCGGGGGCCGTGGCAGAGGTCACCCTCGCCGCCGCCGACGCCGCCGACGCCGCCAAGCCCCCCGCGGCGGCCGACCGGGAAGTCAAACGCCCGTGCCACCCCGGCTGCGCCGGCTGCGCGGTGATCGGGCGCGTGCAGCTGCCGCCGCCTGCGAGGCGCATTGTTTCGTGAGCCGTGGGTTCTTGCAGACGGCCAACGCCCGGGCCCGGCCAGTCAACCAAACGGGGCCGCCTGAGAGGCCTCAAATGGAGGCGCTCCAGTGAAGGCGCATTTTTTTTGTCGTCGCCGCCTGCCCCCCCTTTTTTGCCAGAGATCCACCGCCGGCCGGGCCGGCCAGCAATATCAAGAGCAGGGCGCCGCCCCGAATTCCTGTAGCCCGTGTCTGTACTGTATTCTTATTCCTTAGTCACTGCACCGGCTTACAATGCACCGTGCAGGCGCCGCCCGAGGGTCACCCAGTGTGACTGGGTCGAGGCGTCAGAGGGGCCAGCGGCGCGCCGCGATGGCGCGCGCCGCCGCCGCCGCAGGTCCAAAACAATCAGCGCGCCTTTTGCAGCGCGCGATCCAATCAGGCCATGGCCTGTCAAGTAAATAAATCCAGCGCATTTGGAACAGCCCTCAGGGGGGGTTGGAAAGCGCCCCTTGAAAATGGCTTATCCGCTAGCCGGCCCGCCTCCAAAGGCCAGAACCTGTGCCTCTGCCCCGGCGAGCTGCGTTTCTCGGACCAACGGCACGCACCGCCACATGCGCACGCGCCAGCCGCCGCCGATCGCGCCGCCGCCGCCGCCGTTGCCGCTGCCATTGCCACCGCCCCCGCCGCCACCGGCACTCTCAGCCCAGCCGCCGGCGTCCCCGGCAGCGGCGGTCTGCGGGCCGGCCACTGCCTCGCCCGCCGCCCCGCCGCCCGGCAGCTGCACGCACAGCGCCGAAACGTGCCGCAGCGTCGGCCTCAGGAGCAGCAGGCCGTATGCGTTCGGGTCTGGCGCGTGGGGGGTGACGCTGATTCGCCGCCAGTCCGGGGCCAGCGGCAGGCCGTGCGCCTTGTGGAGGGGCGCCCCGTCGCCGCCTGTGCGCGTCCCTGGCTCGTGCAGGCCTGCGCGCGGGCCAGGTTTGGTTGTGGTCGTGGTGGTTGCGGTGGTGTGCAGACCAGCCTGCGGCGCTGTCGCAGCATGTTTTGGCAGCACCCGCAGGTCGGCAGCACCCGCGCTCGCAGCTGCTGCGGCGGCGGCGGCGCCCCCACCTATGCTGAACCCCTTGAGCCCCGGCGGGGCGCTGATGCCCGTCCCTTTGGCCTTCACCAGCGCCTCTTTCAGCGTCCACAGCTGCACGAACAGCGCCGCGCGGCGCGACTCGTCCGCCTCGGCTGCGCGCGGTTTGGGCGGCGGGCTGCGTCAGCCGGGTCGGGGCGTTTGCAGCGCTTCGGCCCCGAGGCACTTTCCACATGCTTCCAGGCCGCCGCTTCGCGGCGCGCGACGGGGGAGGCGCCCGCATCCCATGCAAAGCGCCTGCCAGCCACGGACCCGCAGCCCGCCCGTCCCCGGCGCCGCGCCCGCCCGCCTGCTCACCTGCCAGCAAGTCGTGCTCCGCCTGGGTGAGCCGCCGCCGCGCCAGCCGCAGCGCGCCGCGCGCCGTCGTGCGGGAGGACTCTTCCACATCCAAACCCACGGGGCCGCCGGCGCTGACGGCGCAGCCTGCGGGGCGCGTTTCGGGGGCGGCGGGGGGGGCGAGCGCGTGAGTAAGGACGCGTCAGCACGCGTGTGGCAGGGAGGCGCGGGCGTGCGTGTGTATGTGGGGGTGCGGGTGAGGGAGAGCCTGCGCCGCGTTTGTGTAAACATAAGCGCATGTGTCCTCATCCTTTGGCGTTTTTGGGGTCTGCCTTTTATACGGCGCTGACCGCGGCCAGCCCCAGCCCAGACGGCCCCCAGCCAAGCCCAAGAGCTTTGTGAAGGGGGCCCACCCAGCAGGGAGGAGGTGTGGGAAAGGTTGAACTCCAGCCGAGGACGGCAGCCGCCACCGCCCAGCAAAAATGGCTTGCCGTTGCCGTTGGACCCGAATTCGAGCTGCGGTTTGGGCGCAGGGGGCGGGGCAGGAGTCAAGTGTGCAAGGGGCGCTCGCAAGCTCCGCGCATGCGCGCTGACAAGCGCCGGCGCATCCCCTTCGCCCCGCGCACCACCTCCCGCTTGGCCTGCACGTGCAAGTTGAGCCTTTGCTCTCACGCGCGGCGGGGCGGCGGCGGCGGCGCAGCGGGGGCGTCTCGGCTGCGTCAAGGCGCAACCGAGAACCGGGCCTGCCGGCAGGCGACCGGCAAATCGATTTGCCCCTTCCAATAGCTGCAAAGGCCCACCTCCCAGGGCTCCGCGCCGCCTGGCAGGTACCTCGCCAGCGCGCACCGCGCCAGCGCGCGCGCGAGCAGCCGCTGCTTTCGCGTCGCGCCGCCGCGGGCCTCGTCGGCCGCGGCGCGCTCGCGGGGCGGCAGGAGGGAGGCGTAGTGGGAGAGCAGGGGCTCGTCCACCTTGCGTTTGGGTTTGGGGGAGAGTTTTTGCTGGATCGGGGTGTGTGCCGGTGGTCGGGGGTGTTGCCGGTCGAGCCGCGCAGCGTGCCGGCGGGGCATGCAGCGCCGGCGGGGCATGCAGCTCGTACGCAGCTCGCACGCGGCTGCTCCGCCCCCCGTCCGCCGCACCTCGTCGGTGTGCAGCCACCAGACGTGCACCTCGCCGGGCGCGAGCGGGACGGGGCTGCCGACGCCCACGGCGGCGGGCGCGGCGCGTGCTGCGCCGACGGCATAGCACCGCGCGGCGACGGCGGCGCCGCGGAGCGCCGCCGCGGCCCCTGCGCCCGCAGCAGGCCGCGCCTCCGGCGATGCCGCGCCAATGGGGCAGCTCGCCAGGCGCCCCAGCATCGCCAGGCCCCGTCGCGCCACAGTGACGAACGACGGGGGTGTTTTCGCTGCTGACAGGGCCTCTGGTTCTTTGTGCAACTCGCGGCACCTTTCGCTGGTACCGTAATACAAGCCGGGATCGCGAGCAGGCGGCAGCAAGTCCAGATCGCCAGCCCTCCGCCGATAGAGGGAGGGCCCGACGGGAGGGGCGCAGGCAGCGGCAAAAGGCACAGAGAGAAGCCCCTCGTAGGTCTCGAGGCACGCAAGCCACGCAGCGTGCCGCTGCCTGCGTACGCGGCACGCCGAGCTGCGCCCGGCGCCGCCGGGGGCATCATCCCGCGCGCAATGTGCTGGGACTGCTGCGCCGCGCTGCTGCGGCTGCTCTGCGGCGGCGGCCGCCGGCCGCGTCCGCAGCAGCAGGGCGCGCCCGATGAGGAGGAGCGGGCCGTGCGGCAGCGGCTGCTGGGGCCAGGGGACGCGCCCGACTCGGCACGGCAGCCGCGCGCCGCTGGCCCGCCAGACGGGCCGGCCATCACCGGGGCCGCAGCGGCCGCGCCAGCCGCGGCGCGGCCGGGGGAGGACGCGCAGCCGCTGGTGCAGCTGACGCCGCAGCAGGTGGACGCGTCAGAGGGGCCCCCGCTGAAACCCCCGCCCCAGCAGCAGCTCGAGGGGCCTCGGGCGGCAGTTAAGCAGCAGCAGCAGCAGCAGCAGCAGCAGCAGCAGCAGCAGCAGCCGGAGCCGAGTGCCGGCCCCGCGCCCCCAACGCCCCGCCCCGGCGAGCCCCCCGCGGCGCGCCTCTCCCGCGGCGGCCTCAACGCGATCAGCGCCGCCGCGGGCGACGCCGGCCGCTGCCTCGTAGTCATGCGGCACGGGCACAGGCAGGACGAGGCGGACTCCCAATGGACGCGCGGCGCGGCGCGGCCGTGGGACCCGCCGCTGTCCGTCAAGGGGCGCACCCAGGCGCGTCGCGCGCGCGCGACGCGGCGCGTGGCGGTTGGGGGGGTGGGAAAGAGTGCCTTCGCGCGTGCGTGTGTGGCCAGCAGCCCTCTTGCTGTGCCCCCGCCCTTGATACCATGGCTTGGGGGGCACCGCCCCCCTCCCATGCGCCTGCCAACGCATTCGCTGCTGCCGCCGCCGCCGCCGGCGCCCAAGCGCAGGCGCCAGCGCAGGGCGCCCGCTGCTGCCATCCCCATCCCCGGCCCCGCCCCGCCCTGGCCCCAACCCCTCCCCCTCCTCGCCCCGACCCCGCAGGCCAGCGACGCCGCCGCCGCCATGGGCGCCCTGGGCATCGACCTGGTGGTCACCTCCCCCTTCAAACGGTGCCTGCAGACCAGTGCCGAGATCGTGGCGTCCCTCGGACTGCCGCCGGGCTGCTGGCTGGTGGACTGGGGACTGTCAGAGGTGGGCGGGAGGGGCCGGCGGGTCGCAAAGCCCCAACCCCTGACCCCCAGCCCCAGCGTTTTCAAAATCACATCTAGGAAGAGCGCAGACCTGCGCCAACAAAGCGCGCCCCTTGAAACCTGGACCCCAACCCCCAAACCCCCAAACCCCCCAAACCCCACCCTAAACCCCAAAACCCCTAAAACCCTAAACCCCAACACCCCCCAGGTCTGCGACCCGCGGGTGCTCCTGCAGGGCCGCCGCGACTGCGAGCACAACGCGCGGGGGCGGCCGCTGGAGGACTGGATGTGGGGGGGCGCCAGCCTGGATGAGTCGCTGGCCATGTTTTACGAGTCATGTGGGTGGCTGAAAAGGGGGGGGATCTGACGTGTTGTTTTGCAATCCTCTGCCGTCGCACCACCGATTTCCTTCCACCGTTCCCCCGGGGCGCTTCCCCAACTCACGAGCCGCTGCAAACACAGCGCGCGCGCGCCCCTCCCCAAACCCCTCCCTAAACCCCGCCCCAAACCCCTCCCCAAACCCCTCCCCAAACCCCTCCCCGACCCCGACCCCAGGCGTCGCCGAGCTGCCGGCCCTCCGCGCGCCCCCCGCGCCCCGCCCCGGCTCTCGGCCGCCGCCCTTCCCAGAAACCCTCGAGGGGGGCCTCCGGCGGTACGGCCGCGCGCTGCAGCAGCTGGTGTGGAGCTACCCCGGCAGGAACGTGCTGGTGGTGTCCCACGGGGAGGTGCGCGCCGGGCGCCGGGCGCCGGGCGCCGGGCGCCGGGCGCCGGGCTCTGGGGCGGGGCGGGCCGCGGGCTGCGATCGCTTGCTTGTCTCGTGCAGTTCCGCGTGTGTGTGTTGGGGCAGGGGAGGGGGGCCGGCTCAACGAGTGCTTCTGAGGTGTTTCTTGTCAGCAGAGCAAGTGCCACGTGCCGGCCGCATCGCCGCATCGCCCCCGCCCAAACGCCCCCCCAACACCAGCCTCCTTCCCCCCTCCCCCGCCCCCCCAAACCCGCCTGCCAAACCCAGTGCGTGCGCGCCACGGTGAACATGCTGGAGCCCCGCAGCGAGGTGTTTGAGGTGCGCCACGTGGGCTACGCCCACATGGCATATGTCGAGCCCCCAAACGGCGGCACCCAAACCTCGGCAGCCCTCGACAGCCCCGACGGCGCTGCCCAAACCGGCCCCAACGGCGCCGCGCCGGCCGCCGCCGGCGCCGCGGCGCCGCCCGGGGACTGCGGCGACGGCGGCGGCTGCGACGACGGCGGCGATGACGGCGGCGACGACCCGCCGCGGCTGGGCTGGCGGCTGGTGTCTTCTGCGGGGGAGACCGGCGTGTTTTGGCTCTGGGAGGACCTCTGACGGATGAGTCATTAGCCCATGAGCCATCAGCCCACAGTGCTGTTTGTCGCGATCGGGCCCCCCTCGGGGCCGCGATTGGCCCGTCGGCTGCGGCCCGGCACCTTCCAATGCCTCGCTGGCAAGCCTCCAGTCTGCGCGGCCTGCCCCGCGGGCGCGCGCGCACGCCGGCGGCCGGCTGCCATCGACCGCTGCCCCTTGTTGCAGCCGGTTTACACCCCGGGCAGCCTCGGGTCTTTTCATTGCCGCGGCGCATTCAGATTTCTTCATTCGTGCGCAAATGCAAATGCAAAGAAAGCAAGCAAGCGCCGATAAAGGGTCAGGGGGCTGTGCACAGGGCTTGCGGGGTTTAGGAGGGAGGTCAAGGGGGGTTGGTGTGCAGTGGGATGCAGTGGAATGGAGGCTTGTGGAGCGATGTCAAGAGCTGCTTTCAGGTCAAGGGAAAATTGCGAGGCGGCGGACTGGCGGAAGCAAGGGGGGAGGGCTACTGCTCCTTTCCGCCGGTGTCCCCGCCGTCAACGTGCGCAGCCGCCGCCGGTGCCGCAGCCGCAGCAGCAGTTGCAAGACCGCCGCCGCCGCCGCCGCCGGCCCCCCCTGTCTCTTCGTCTTCGTCGGCCCTGCCGCCGCCGCCGCCCCCGCCTCCGCCCCCGCCGCCGCCCCCGCCGCCACCATGGTGGTGCCGCGCCGCCACCAGCGGCTGCGTCGTGAGCAGCGCCAGCGATGACGGCGTGCGGCCGCCGAGCGCCGAGCCGCGCGCGTGGCGCCAGCTCACGAGGCTGCAGGCGAGGCCGCCGCCGACGGCGGCGAGGGTGAAGAACAGCGGGGGGGCCCCCATCTCATGCGACCGCTCCTGCCGCGCGGGGGTTTGGTTCGAGCTTCGTCGCAGCGTCGATTCACGCAACAGCGGGTGCGTCTGCTGCGCGGGGCGTCGCCCCGCCGCGCACGCGCCGGCGCCGTTCCCGAGCCGCCGCCCGGCCGCGCCGTCGCGGGCGCTGCGGCTGCCCCGCCGTCCCCTCTCGACGGCCGACGGGCCGTACCCCGCAACCGCAGGGGGCCGCCAGAGTCCAATGTTGGAGCGCCCGTTTTTGCTCCCTTTCTGCTTCGCAGATAGTGAAACAGAGTGGGAAAGCGACGGCCCAAACCCGCGGCCAAAACCCACCGAAAAGTCGAAGAAGATGGCCGCGAGCCAGGAGGCCGCCGTCACCAGCTGCCAGCCCTCAGCGCTGGCCTCTGCCTGCAGCAGCGCCTGCAGCACGACGGTGCCCGCGTAGGCGCCACAGGAGAGCAGCAGGACCTTTGAGGATTTGGGGGTTTGGGGGCTTGGGGTTTGTTTCGGCTCTGCTGGGGGTTGGGCGTTTGTTCCAGCTCGGTTTGCGGGGAGGGAGGGAGTGGTTTCGGGGTTTTGAGGGCCGAACGTTTGGAAGGTGTGATGGTTGGGTTTGAGCAGCCGCCGCCGCGGCGTCCGCAGTCCCCTCCAAGCACCCGCGACAAAGCCGCACCGTCAGCGCCGGCGCCGACGGCTCGTGCGCCGCCAGCGTCTGCCCCTCCAGCACCACCAGTCCCAGCGCCAGGCACGGCGCCGCGGGCAGCAGGTTTTGGAGCGCCGCGAGGGTCGGGCCGTTGGCGGTCTCCTCGCAGTCTGAGATGCTGCGGGCGTGGAACAAAAACTCCTGGTCTGTCGTTTTTTGAATTTTGAGGGGGCGAGGGGCGCGTCCGTTTGGGGGGCGCATGTGTGTTTTTGGGGCGTGTGTACGCATGCGGAGCAACATCGATAAAACAAGGCCTGGCCCTTGCAGCTGTTGGGGGCATGTTGCCTCGGCATGCCAGCGTCGCATGATCAAGGTGCCCTCCGCCCTCCTGCCCCTCACCCGAAATGCGCCCCCCCGCGGTCGCGTCCACCCGCAGCAGCCGCCACGCAAACTCTGCCGCCTTTGCCGCCGCCCACAGCAGCAGCGTCAGCAGCGGGGCGATGCCGCGGTGGTGGTCTGACAGGAACTCGAGCACTACTCAAGAGGGGGCGTGGGGGTGGTTTTGGGGGGTTGGATTTTGGGGGTTGGGGGTTGAGAGGGGCGGAGGTTGATTGGCACCAGAGGCGACATGCAGCGCAGACCGAAGAGCGCTTTGCAAACGCTAGCCTAGGCGAACGTTCAGCGCAGTAGGGCGCTGGTGGGACGCTAGTCTGCGCGGCTGCAAAACGACGCCCACCCCCACCAAAAAATCCTCCTCACCCGCGCCCGCCGCCGACGCCGCCAGCAGCACCTGCAGCTGCTGCGGCGGCCGCTTGTGGTGCATCTGCCAGTCGAGCGCGGCCGCCAGCGCGGGCGGTACGCACGCGATCCAGCAAAGCAGCATGAACACGCTGGGAGGGCGGTTTGGCGGGTTTGGTTCCAAAGCTCTGCTCAACCGCTCGTGTAGGCATCTCAACCGCTCCGTATGCCGTAGGGCGGCCTGTCCCGCCGCTCCTGGCGGCTGCTGCGCCTCCATTGAAGCGCGCCGGCGGTCCCGCGAGGCCGGCGCAGCGCGCACGCCAGCATGCGTGCGCGCATGCGCCACCACCCCGTGCGTCGCCGCACCTGCCGTATCGCAGCGTGGCCATCAGCGCCAGCAGCTGCGCGCCCGCCACTGTGGCCTGCACCGACGCGCCGCGCACGGTGAACGCGGTGACGTGGATCTGCTCCTCAAGCAGGCCCAGCCCCGCCGCCGCCACGACGCCGCCCGCCGCGGCGGCCTGGTGCAGCGCGGTGAGCACCGCGGGCGCGGCCACGGACAGCAGCGAGGCCTTCATGAGCACCAGGCTCGAGGCCTGCGCGCAGACGAAGAGGCCGAGCAGCAGCGGCTCGCGGTGGCGCTCGAGCAGCGCGCCGAAGCGCGCGGCGTCGGCGAGGCCCGGCTCGCCGCCGCGCCAGCGCGGGCGCGCGGGGGGGACGGCGTCGCCGAGGCGCGCCCTGAGGAGGCTCGCGCCGATCGCCTTCCTCAGCGATGTGGGCGCCTGGGGTTGAGGTGGGGTGGGGCGGGCGGCGGTGGGGCGTGGGCGGGACGGGGCGGTGTCGTCCGCAGAGGGGGGACGGGCGCGGGCGGCGCAGCGCCCGCCCCGCGTGCTGCGGCAGCAGATCAGATCACGAGCTGAGGCCGATCTGGATGGCGGATTACCTGCTCCATCCCTGCGCCCTCGCCCCGCCTCTGAGTTTGGGGGCAGCCGGCCCCACGGAAGATCAGCGCCTTCTGCTCGATTTGTAAGACCGTGCGATCGGTCTTCGTTTTTTACCACGCTGCCGCGCAACTGCAGACGCCAAGGCCCAGGGCTGACTGCGGCCGATGACTGAGACGCGGCGCCACCCGACCGGCGGCCGCTGCGGCGGGGTGATCAGCCCGAGCCCTTCGAGCGCACGCCCCAGGCCCCAGGCGCACGCCCCAGGCCCCAGGCGCACGCCCCAGGCCCCCCTCTACCCGCCCCCGGCGCCCCCACCCCGGCGGGCTAAAGGGGGCGGCGCGCCCAGATGGGGCCAGCACCGCATCCCAAAAGCCTTGACCGGGCCCCCGTGAGCGCGCACGCGCCATGCGCGCGTGCCACATGCGGCCGCAGCGGCAGGAGAGCGGCCGCGCCGCGCGTCTCAGCACGGCAAGGGGAACCGCGCCTCCTCGGCGCGGCACCAAAGGATGCACGAGCACTCGAGCCTGCGGCGGCGGCGCGCGGGGCGCAGGCGTGCGGCGCGCATTTCGCAGCGGGGGCCGTTTTGCGCGCGAGTCGAGGCTGACTGCGCAGCGGGGCGTGCATCAAGTCCAAGCATCCGCGCGCGAGGTCGGGCCCGTTGACCGGTCAACACGGACAGCAGAGGCCGTTTGGGGGCTGCAATGGACTGGTCTACAACGGTCAACACCGCCGGGCGAGCGTGCACACGCCCCGCCGGGCCACAACACCCTACCCCCCACCCCCTCACCACGCGGGGCTCACGACAAATTTGCCACGCTCCCTCGCCCAAAACACCTGCGGCAGGTGCAGGTTGCGACGTTTGGGGGCGCGGGGGTCAAGCCGGGGTCGACTCGACCGACACCGCCCCCCACGGTGCCGGCTGCCGCGGGGAAGTTGCCGGCCGCGGTCCCCGCCTCATCCTGCGGCCCCCCGTGCCCCCGAGCCACCGCCCTGCTCAGGGTAAACCGCCATCGCGCGCACGCGCACGCGCCGGCGCGCCTTTTGGGTGCCGCCGTGCGTCGCGACGACGTGCGTCGTCTCCTCCCCGCACGCCTCCCCGCAGTCCGCGCCAAACTGCTCCGCGAGCCGCCACAGCGGGTGGCCGCGGGGGTCTGCCTCCAGCGGGATGACTCGGCTGAAGGCGAGGCGCACCCCCCGCAGCACGCCGCGGCGGCGGGCCTCCATCACCGCGCGCACGTCCCACGCGGCCTGCGGCGCGCGCGCGGCGATGCGCTCAAAGACCTGCGGCGGGGCAGGGGGCGGTCGGGGGCAGGCGGGGAATGGGGTGGGGAATGGGGTGGGGAATGGGGCGGGGTTGGGGGTAGTTAGGGGCCCGCGTGCCGCGTTTGCGGCTGCCGCGGTGCGGGGAGTCGTTCAAGCAATCAGGGCGCCAACGCATTGCGCCCAGAGCGGCGACAGGCGACGCTGGCATTCCCGCGACAGTTTGGCCAGCGTTTGACCGGTCAAAGCGTGCTCGCCCGCCCGCCCGCCCGCCTGTGTGTGGATCTGGTCCAGGATCCGGGACGCCGCCGCCAGCATGCCGCGGCCCGAGTCCTCGTCCCTGCGCGCCCGCGGCCGGCGGTGCGCGCGCCGTTTGCAGTGCGCGGCGGCGTGCGCTTACATTGGGGCAGCGCACGGGCGCAACCAGTGCCGATAGACACCCCCATCGCGCGCAAAAACCACCCTGGCCCGCTTTCCAAACAGATTCTCATTTCCTCAGCAGCCCCAAAGCCCGGTCGCAGGCCCAGCGGCAGACCGGCCCCCCACCTGCCCGCGGCCATGAGCGAGCCGCGGCCGCGCGTGCGGGCTGTCGGGAAAAAAACGTACCGCTCCGCCACCAGCAGGTTGCGCCTGCGGGTGGGAGGGGGAGGGCCGCGAGGCGGGGAGCTCCTAAGGCGGGAGGTGCACCCCCCCCCACCCACGCATGCGTGCGGCGCTCGCAGCCAACCGCCGACCACTCGCAATAGGTAGGTGTGTGGGTGCGTACACAAGGCCGGGGAGCGCCCATGAAGCAAGGCAGTCCGCAGGCCCAAACAAACCGCCGCTGCGCCCGCCCGCTCGCCTGTCGTGCGGCCACACTGCGCTGCTATCGTCCAGGATCACAGCCAACGGCTCGCGCCCCTCAAGGCCGGAGGCGAGGCGCTTGTTCAGCACCTGAAGGGGTTGGGGTTTGGGTTTGGAGGCCCGGATGCATGCATGGCTGAGCGCCGCTCGCGCATCGCCTTCGCGGGCACCAAACTCGCACGCAAACGCAACCGTGTGCGCAAACGCATACGTTTATACGCAAACGCAAACGCAGACGCCGGCGCGCGCGCCTGCAGCTCCTCCGCGCCGTCCTCCTGCGCGATGACCCGCCCCCCAAAGTAGTGTGCCCCCAGCAGCTCCGCCATCGCGGCGGCGTAGGACCGTGACCCCGCGGTGTGGATCCAAAGCTGGAAGCGCTCGGCGGCGCGGCTCAGCAGCGCGCGCGCGCCGGGGCGCAGCTTGGTCCACATGGACACGCGCGGCAGGCGGAACAGCTCCTGGCCGGGGTCGCCGACCTGGGGTGTGGTGGGGTGGGGGTGCGGGTGGGTGAGGGTGGGGGTGCCGGTGGGGGTGGGGGTGGGGGTAAGGGTGGGGTTGGGGTGGGGTGGGGCCGCAGCCAGTCGGTTTGCGAGGGTTGGAGCTGCTGAGCGCAAGCAGCGTGCGTTCGTGCGAGCGCGCGTGTGCATGGGGTGCCCAAGCCCAGCCCATCCCGGCTAAAGCCCCGGCCCGTCTCGCCCCCCAAAAAGAGGCCCCCTCGCCTGCTCCGCCAGCATGGCCTGCAGCCGGTACTCCACCTCCGGCTCAATCTCCCCAAACTTTGCGCTGTTGACCAGAGTGTGGTCGAGGTCGAGCACCAGGCACAGCCGCCGCGACTTGAGGAGCGCCTCGATTCCGGCCTTGGCCTCCGCAGCAGCTCCGCCGGCGGGCGGCGACGGCGGCGGCGCAGGCGAGGCGGGCGGCGGCTCGAGGCGCACCCGCTTCGCCGCGGGCTCGGCGCCGCCGGCCGCGCCCCGCTGCTGCTGCGCCTCCGCGCCGCCGCCCCGGCCGCTGGGGCCAGGGCCTGCTGCCGCCTTGCCGCCGTCCTTTGCCGCTGCCGCTGCTGCCGCCGCTGCTGCTGCCGCTGCTGCCGCTGGCGCTGCCGCCGCTGCGCGGGGCGCGTCGTGCGGGAGGAAGCGGCCGTCCCCGTCCCTGCTTTCAAACAGGTAGCGAAAGTCCCTGGGGGGAAGGATGAGGATAGGGCAGAGGGCAGGAAGGACAAGCGATGAAGGAAGGGAGAGGTGTGGCGAGCGAGCGGGGGAGGGAGGGGAGGCGCGCGCCTGGCGGCGGCCGGGGCGCTCGTGCAACGCTTCGAGCTTGGCACTTGAGTGAGGAGCAGCCCCTGCGTGGCCTGGGCGGGCCGTGCCAAGCGCGGACACCGCCGCCGCCGCCGCATGCTGCATGCGGAACACGCCGCACGGCATGCGAGGCGCGCCGGCCGCGCGCCATGCGGAAGTGTCCGGGCACGAGTCACCAAGGGTCACCTGCTGTCCCGGACGAGCCCCTCCAGCTCCCGCGCCTGCGGCGCCGTGAAGATGCCGTGCCGGTGCGCCACCGCGGCCTTGACCAGCGCGCGGATGGCGGCCATGTCATGCAGGCGCCCGTGCCTTTGGCGGGCGGGTAGGAGGGGCGCGCGCGCGCGCGCGGGGGGATCGGGGCGGCGTGGGCAGAGGTGGGGCGCGGCTCCGCGCCGCGCACAGCGCGTGCGCTGCGCGGCGGCGCGCCCCTAGCTGGTGAATCGGTTGCCGCTTTCAAGCCGCGGCGGCGGCGGCGGCCCCCCCAAGGGGGGTTGTATCCGACCGCGCAGGAAACTGCCGGGTGGGGCCCTTCCACTGCGTGCCCACCCGGTGCCACAGAGCACGAGGACGTGCTTGAGCCCTTCAAACGTGCGGCGCGACAGCTCGGCGGCGGCGGGGTAGGAGGACACGTCGTCGTGCTTGCGCAGCTGCGGGGCGGCGGGCCGGGGCGCAGCGGCGCGTGCATGGGCGCGGCGCGGCCGCGGGCGTCTTGCATGGCCGCGATCGCGTCTTGCATGGGCGCGGCCGGGCGGTGCGCGCGTGGCGGTGCGAGCGTGCCGAGGCGCGAGCGCAGCTTGCGCGCGCGCGCAGCGGCGAGCGGGGACGGCGCCGCTGCTGGCCGGGCCCGCCGATGGCGCCGGGGCGGCGCGCGGCCCATCCCTCCCTTCCCCTCCCTCCTTCTTGCCCATCCTCAACGCCCCGCGGCAAGGCACACTTTGATGCGCCGCAGCAGTCGGTCAAGGCCCGCCACCGCCGCCGCCAGCCGCCCGGCCGCGCCCTCCATGTCGCCGCGCACGCCGACAAACGACAGCCCCCCCGTCGCGCGCCGCAGCTCGGACTCGATGGCGCGCGCCTGCCGGGCGCGCGCCTCTGCAGGGTCTTCTCGGGCGAGGCGGTGGCGGCCGCCCGCGCCCGCGTCCGCGCCGCGCGGCCCGGGCCCACGCGCCGCCGCTGCGCGCGCGCCGCCTTCGTCGCGGAGCGCCGCTGCCGCCGCGGGGGAGTCCGGCAGCTCCCCTTCCTCCAGCACCTCTCCCTCCTCTAAATCGTCGTCCGCCTGGCCCCCCATGGCCGCTGCTGCTCGCCTCGCTGCCTACGGTATGAGCGGACGGCCGATCTGACTCCCGAGGGGCTAAAACTACACCGCTACTCGTGGAAAAGTCAATTGGATCGTCACGATTAAACAATATCGGTGCGATCGAACAACAGCGCACCCAGAGCGCACCGCTCGTCGCCGCTGCACACACTCTGCCGCCCGCGCCGCCGATGCGCGCCTCAGCAGCATCCGCCGCCGCCGCCGCGGCCGCCTCGGCGCAGCTGCAGGTGCGGACGGCAGGGCCGCCCGCTCCTTGGCACTCCCCCGCCGCCGCCGCAGCCGCATGCCGCCGCGCGCCGCGCCGCGGAGCGGCGCGCGGGACCGCCGCCGCCGCCGCGCAGCCCCGCGTAGCCGTCGTGGGCGGCGGGTTTGCGGGGCTGGGCGCCGCCAGGGAGCTGGCGGACCGCGGCGTCGACGTGGTGCTGGTCGAGGCGGGCCGCGGCCTGGGGGGCCGCTGCTGCTCGCGGCGCGCGACCGTCGGCGGCGCGTCGATTGCGTTTGACCACGGCGCTCAGTGTGGGTTGGGGAGGTTTGGGGGACAGGGGCGCCCGTGGTTGCAAGATTGACTGGGCAGAGGATGGCATTTGCCGAGCCCGTGCCATTGGGGGCCAACCCTTGCCGCCGCAGGCACCCCCTCCCAAAAAAACACGGGGAGCCCGCAACCGAAATCGCCCCCTTCTTTGAACCCCGAAACGCCGCGCCGCAGACCTGAACCCCAAGAGCCCCGCCTTTGCCGGGGCGCTGGCGGAGGTCGAGGCTGCGGGCGCGCTGGCCAGGTGGGGGGCGGACGGCTCAATCGGCGAGGCGCCCTCCACAGTCGGTGGGGTTTTTCGCTTTTTCGACGGGGTGGGGTATAGGGGGAGTCCTGCTCAAGGAATGTGCACGAAGCCCTCCGTCTCGCCGCGTGCGCTGTGGGCATTCGCTGTGGCGCGCGCTCGCGGAGCGCGGGCTGCCCCACCATCTGCCGCCCGCCCCCGCCCCCGCGGCTGGGGGGCGCCGAGGGCGTTCCGGCGGCGCGGGGCCCGATCCGCCCTCCATCCGCCCCCGGCCCCGCATGGATTGAACCAGGCGGCGCCATCGACCTGGGGGCCTTCAAGGGCTATGATCCCTCGGCCAAACCGATGTGGGTGGGCACCCCAACGATGAGCGCCGTCGGCCGCGCGCTGGCGGCCGCCGCGGGGCCGCGTTTGACCGCTTTGACCGGCGCCCGCGCGGCCGCGCTCGAGCGCGGCCCCGGCGGCGGCTGGCGGCTGCGCCTCGAGGCGCGCGGGGGCGCGGCGGCGGACCCCGCTGACGTGGCGTCGGGGGAGTTTTCGGCGGTTGTAACCGCAATGAGCGCCAACTCCACGCGGCGGCTGCTGACGGGGGTGGTGGACGCGGCGGCCGAGGAGGCGGCGCGCATAAAGGCAAACGGTGCGTGGCTCCCATTGGGGCCTTGCGGGGCGTTGCCTGCGCTGGCGCCGGCGCAAGCCGCTGCGCTGCTGACAGGCGCCGCGCCGTCTTCAGACGGTTATGCGGCTGCGCTGCCCATCAGCGATGCTGGTCCCATTTTGCATGTGAAGGCCCCTTCGCATAAAACCCCATCACCCCAAACTGAAAACGGACCGACCCGCAGTGTGCTGGTCGCTCATGGTGGCCCTCGCACGCCCCCTCGGCCTGCCCTTCAACGGGGCACTGATCACCGCGCCCGGCGCCCACCCGCACGCCGCCAGCGGTGGCGGCGGCGGCGGCGGCGGCTCCCGGGCGGCGGCCGCGCCAGAGGCGCGCCCCTGCGTGGTGTCGTGGGTGGCCCGCGACTCATCAAAGCCCGGCCGGAAGCTGCCGCCCGGCTGCGCCGAAACGTGGGTGGTCCACGCGTCCCCGGATTGGTCAAACGCGCGCGGCGCGGGCGCCGACCGCGCCGCAGTCGCCGAAGAGCTGCTGGCCGAGTTCCTGGCCGCGGTGGGGCAGGCGTCACCCGGTGACGACGTGCTTTACCTGGAGGCCCACCCCTGGAGCAACGCCTACCCGCTGAACCCGCGGCCCCCCCAGCCCGTGCCGGGGCTGCCGGACTGCCGCGGCGCTTTCGTCCTGGATAAGGGCGCGCGCCTCGCGGCGGCAGGCGACTGGGCGCTGGGGCCGCGGGCGGGGGACGCCTGGGACAGCGGGCGCGAGGCGGCGCGCGCCGTCGCGGAGCTGCTGCTGTGATTGGCCGCGCGGCGGCGCGGCGGCGGGGTTGGATTTTTTGCAGGCGCTGCTCTGTGGTGCGCTTGGCCGCGGCGCCGCGCCTCCCCGGTCAAGCCCCGGAGCCTCGACAGCTGTTGACAGTGACGCCTGTGTGATGGTGGGGCCGTGATGTTGATGCAGTGCCGCTGGGATGACGAAGGGGCAAGCTGTAGCTGTGCCTATACCGCACTGTAAGGCTGCAGAGCCGACCCAGGACGATGGAGCGTGTACGGTAATGGGTCAAGTAGGCTTGACCCTGCGCCTGCGCCCGCCTGCCCCTGGTGGCCGCACGCGTTTCAGATCAGCCCCAGAGCAGCCGCAGTGCCATCAAACTCCTCCGGCGTGCCGCTTCACGAGATGACCAACGTTTGCGGGGCAGCCACCTTGCCACCTTCACCCACAGCCCCTCAGCCCCTCACCTTCCCGCTTTCCCGCCGGCTCGAAACTCTCAAAAATCCCTACAACGGCTTTGGTGGCACGGCCGGGAGCGCTGACCCGCGACCGCGAGCGACCGCGACTTCCGCGGGGTCGGTGGGAACTTACGGCGGTCACGCCCGGGAAGCCGCATTCAGCCCCGGTTCGCCGCGCGAGACACAAACCTAGCCAAGCACCGTGTCGCTGCGGCCGAAGACCCGCTCCCGGCGGCGCTGCGCAGGCTGTCATTCCCGCCGCCCTGCGTGCGCGCCAGCCCTGTCGCCCCTCCCGTGCGGCCCGGCCAGCCGCGGCCGCGGGGCAGCCCCCCTGTAGAGGAGCTCTGGAAGCAGGCCCGCCGCCACGGCGGCCGCGCAGGATGGCGGCACCCGCGCCGCCGAGCGGCCCGTTAGATCGCGCCGCTGATGAGGACCCCCCCGAGCAGCGGGCGCCCGCCGACGCGGGCGCCGACGCGGGCGCGGCCGCCGCCGACGCCGACGCGGAAGCCGCCGACTCGGACGTGGGCGCCGCGGCGTCCGCCGCCGCCGCCGCCGCCGCCGCCGCCGCGCGCGAGCCGCCCGCGCCCCGCAAGAGCGCTTTCACGGGTCTGACCTGGGACAAGGGCACCGCGTCGTGGCGCGTGCGCGTCAACGTCAGCAGGCGGCAGCACCACGTGGGGCGGTGAGCGCCGGCGGCGGGGCGCGGGCGGGCGGGGTTTGGCGCGCCCTCGCGCGCGGCACGCGCAGCCAATTCGCTCGCCCTTTGGCAGCGAATGGCGCGCCCTTTGGCAGCGAGCTGGCACCCAGACACGCATGAAAGCCCCCCTCAAGCCCTCATCCGCCGTACCGACCCCCCCCCCCCCCGCCAGGTTTGAGGACGAGCAGGAAGCTGCCATGGCCTATGACTGTGCAGCCTTCCTGCTGCTCGGCCCGAGAGTCGGCCTCAACTTTGGGGCGGCCGTCGCCGAGGCCGTGCTCCCGAATTTTATGGAGAGGATCAACCTGATCGCGCTGAGGCGGCTGCAGGCTGAGCTCGCGGTCACAGCCGCCAGCGGCGGCGGCAGCGGAGACCACGCGGCGGCGTTGGCGGCCGCAGCCGCCGCCGCCGCAGCCGCAGCCGCCGCCGCCGCCGCCGCGCCAAAGGCCGCTGCGCGCCAAAGGCCGCGCACGAAGCGGCCCAAACTCGCGGAGGGCAGCGCGAGCGCGCCGCTGCCGCGCGTGCGCGCCGCGGCGGCGGCGCAGCAGGCGGCCGCGCCGGCGTTCGCGCCCGCGCCCGCGCTGATGCCCAGCTGCCCGCTGCCTGTGCTCCCATACTATTTTGCCTCGGCGACCGCAGCCCTGGCGGACTGCGGCCAGTCCATCGAGGCGGCGCCCGGGGCCTACCCTGCGTCGCTGCTGATCCTTGGTGGCAGCGTCGACGACGGCTGCGACGACTACGGCAGCGGCACAATCATCACGCGCGCGCCATCCCGCGCCAGCGAGGGCTCCGCCCCCCAATGGCCCGGCGCGCCGCCGCAGCTGGCGCCGCGGCTGCCGGCGGCGGCGTCCCAGCCCGCGGAACGGCTGCCGACATGGCCGCCGTCCGGCTCCGGCTCAGATCAGGCCAACGGCGCCTCGGCGCAGCAGGGCGCGGCGTCGTGCCATTACTCATTCGATGATCTGGACGACCAGATCGACCGCATGGCCACCGCCCTCGACGCCCGCGCGGGAAGCTTCCACGTCAGCGGCGGCTGCGGCGAGGACGACGACGCCCGCAGCACGGCCGCCTGCGGCAGCGACGGCGCCGGCGCGGCAACGGCCGCGGCGTGGCCGCTGCCGCGGCCGCCGCCGCTCGCGAGGGAGTCTTCCCTTTCATCCGCCGCATCGGAATTCGCGGCGATCTATCAGGCGTGGGCCGCCGACAGGAGCGACTGGGACCGCTCCGCCGACGGCCGCGCGCGGCGCGTGTCGGCGCCGTCGGGGGCCGCCGCGTGGCGATGATGCCCGCCGCCGCCGCCGCCGCCGCCGCCGCCGCGAACGCCGCCGGCTGGACCCCCAAGAAGCGCCGCGCCGGCAGCGGGATGCGTCGACAAACCCTGCCGCGGTTCGGCCCCTCGTGCACGCCTTGTCATCCATTGCCCACCGATCTTGTTTGCTTCTAGCAGCGCGCCGCCATTGATCAGACCGTTTTTGCTTTCATCGCAGATGGCCGGCCCTTTAGCCGCCACACAAACACCCGCTTCTCTGTTTACGTGCCCCGCTTTTGGGCCTTTGGTCTTGCTCTCTCATCCACCGTGCCGCCTCGGCCGGCCGTACGCTCATCAACGCATGGGGTGGGGGCGCGGTGCCCCCCCCTTTTCAGCTTTTTTCCGCCGCTTTTTTTGACTCACCACGCTATCGCCGCCGCCGTTGCCGCGGCCGCCGCGACCAAAGGCGGCAACAGCGCGGATAAGCCGCACTATCGCTCCCTGCCGGCTATGGCGCGGGGGCAGCGCTGCAGGCCCCCCAAACGAGCTTTGACGCGCGCCGGCCTGCGTGCGGGCGCACACCTCGTGCGCGCGCGCGATTGAAGGCATTCCGATAGCATCAAAGCCTGCTGCCGATTCATGAAGATTTGCCACCCGAGACCCGCACGCACGAAGCCTCGACTCCACGTCCCACACCAGCAGCCGCGCCCGCCCGCCCTCCCAGCCGCGCGCGCGCCCCACCGCATCTCCACCCCGCCCCTCCGTGCCAGCCCAAACTCCTAGGCCGCCCCTCTCCACGCCACGCGTGCGCGCCGTCACCGGACGCCGCCCGTCCGAATCACTGCTACTGCCCCCTCTGTCGGCCCTGCACCCCACGAACTGGCCATCCTTTACTGCCCTCGTGCCCTTTCCACCCCACGGACTGGCCGTCCTTTACTGCCCTCGTGCCCTTTCCACCCCACGGACTGGCCGTCCTTTACTGCCCTCGTGCCCTTTCCAACGCCCCGCCGCGCCGAAGCGCGCCTTCACCCCGGCCTGTGCGCGCGCGCCTGCCGCACAGCGCTGCCCGGCAGGCCGCACGCCCCGCCGTTGCGCGTCGCCGCCGCCACGTTCACTCCTTCAGTTCATCTGTCCCAGACACTCCTTGCCGGCCAACCCCACTGCGCTGCCCTGCACACCACCGGCACCCAAAAAAGCGACGCACGAGGTGCGGTTCGGCCCACGCCGCGTGCCGCGCCCACCCCGCCGTTCTCTCCAAACAGCGGAAACGCCGGCCAATGCTCTGGCGCGACCCCACCCACACATTGTCACGCCCCCGCCCTGCAACCCCTATATATGCCCCCGCGAGAGCGCCACAGGCGCGGCTGCCCTCGCCGCCGCTTGCACGGAGGGGCTGAGGGCAAACACGGCAACGGCTTGCTCCCTGGGCCACGCGTGGCCGCCTCGCCCTCCCACGCACCCAGGAATGGGCCGTCGCTCCCACCGCCCGCCAGCCCAAACCAACCCGCGGCGCCGGGGGCTCCTCCTGCCACCGAGCGCCGCCGCGGACGGCCCCTCAATGCCCGCAAACGCGCGTCCGCTGCCCCCGCTTACGTGCGTGCCTTGCTTATCGCTTGTAAATTCCGCGGACTGCTTCTGCAGCGTGGAACACGGCTGCAGGCCCCAGCTGGAAGCTCAGCCCCTGTGTGCGGAATGCTTGTGCAGCGTGGAACACGGCTGCAGGCCCCAGCTGGAAGCTCGGCCCCTGTGTGCGGAATGCTTGTGCAGCGTGGAACAGGGCCAAGTGGAAAACTCCACGATGAATCTTACACAAACAGCGGTTTCGCAGGGGAACCGCCAAAAGGCATAGCGCACGGCGCCCGCCGGCGCGGCCCATCGCACGCGCGGGGGGGGGGGGACGAAAACACGCAAGGCGCCGCAAACAAATAAGCATTTGCAGGCGGTTGCGGCCCGCACCACCTCCGGGCCGCCGGTCAAAGCGCCCGGACTGCGGTCAGTCCGGCTGAGTCACGCACGCGACCGGGCAGCTGCCCGCCCGCGAGCGCCGGCTTTGGCTCACGCGCCGACGGGCGGGCACACCAGCAGCGGCACAGTCCAGACCAGCTGCTCGACCCCCTTTGGGCCCCCCCGGACTGCCGAACCCAGCGTCAGCTCAAACCTCAGGGTCCACCGATGAGTCACCAGCGGCGTCCGGAACGAGGGGTGCGCGTTGGGCGGCACCGACAGCGTGAACTGGCCTGTCAGAAGGTGGGCGGTCACCTGGCTCTGCTCAGAGTGGAGCACCCGCATCGCGCAGACCCCGCCGGGCCCCCCGCCGGGCGCGGGCTTTGCCGCGCCGCGGCGCGCGAAGGGCGGGTGGACCTCCTCCTCCGACTGCAGCAGCGCAGACACCTGCAGGCACGCGGGGCCGCCGCCCTCGCCGCCGCCGCCGCCGCCGCCGCCGCCGGCGTGCGCCGCCGACAGGTCCAGGAACACGCCCAGCGTGGCCCCCGGCTGCAGCGGCGTGTCCATCGGCGGCTGCAGAGTGACGCGCGCGAGCGGGTGGTCGCCGGCCCGCAGGTGGAACGTGCGCGGCAGCATGCTCGCGCGCTGCGCGGCGGTGAGGCGCCCCGCCGCGGCGGCGGCCGCGGCGCCGTTCCGGAGGCCGTCCTCCGCCTCTGCCGCCTCCGCCGCCGTCGCCGCCGCCGCCGCCGCGCCTTCGCCGCCGTCCGGCGGGCCGCCGCTGCCGCTCGCCGCCGCGCCGGGGGGGCTGCCGCTGGGCAGTCGCTGCAGGGAGCCGTCGCCGGCGATGGCCACCTCCTGGGGGGGGGGGTTGTATCGAGGGGGGCGGGGGGTGCGTTGCGCAAGGGTTCCGCAGGCGGCCACAGCAGCGGGAGCCGCGACGGCAGGCAGGCGCGTGGCAGACGCGCTCTCCAACCCTGCCGCTGCCCCTCCGGCAATGCCACGGCGACGGGAACGGCGCGTGCCCCCTCTTGCACGCGCCCAGGCAACCCAAATAGGGAGCCGCACGGCGCCCCGCAGGCGCCCCGGCCCCTCGCCCGCCCGGCCGCACCTCCCACACCGCCTTGACGTCCCCCACCCCGAGCCGGTACTCCAAAACATCCGGCTCAAAAGCCTGCTCCGCGGGCCCCTCCGCGCCCGCCGCCGCCGCAAACGCCGCGCCGCCGGCGCCGCCGGCGGCCTGCGGGGAGCCGGCGCTGGACGCGCGCGGCAGCGAGCCGGCGCCGCCGCCGCCGTCGAGGCTGCCGGCGTGGTGCAGGCTCGAGCGGCGGCCGTCGAGCGAGGCGCCCGCGCCGGCGGGGCGCTCGGGTTTGGGCCACACCACGAAAGGGGCAAAGGCCTGGGTGGCCACAGGGGTGGCGGGCTTGCCGGCGGCGGCTGGGGGGCGGGGCGGGGAGGGGGCGGTGGGGCGTGCGGGAGGGGTGGGGCGGGACGGCGAGGCAGGAAGGAAGGAAGCTGCTTCCTGGCTGGGGCGCGCGCCGGTCACCACTCGGCACCGCCGCTCACGCTGGGGCGTGCGCCACACCCGCAGGCCCCCGGAGGCACCAGCGGAGAAAAGGAAGCGCGCGCGCGCGCGCGCACCTGGCGTCACGGTGGCGCGCGCCGTTGCGCTGTAAACGAAATGCACGGCGCTGCCCCTGAAGCTCGGGGGTATCCGGCCCGGCAGGCGGAAGCTGCGGGGCGGTGGGGGCCGAGGCGGCGGCGTCGGCGGCGGGGGCGGGGGCGGTCGTGCGCGCTGCCGCTGGCAAACGCAGCCCCTTGTTTGCGGCCCTGGCCCCCACACCCATAGCCACAGCCGCGGCCACGGCCACGTCCATGGCCATGGCAACAGCCGTAAACAGCGGGAGAAGATGATCTTCCAGCTTCGGTTCGAACCCCAGAACCCTGCTGGGCCGGCCGCCGGCATGGGGCCTTCCTCACCTGACAGTGAACGCGCGCGTCGTGCCCGGCGGCCAGTCGTCCCCGTCGTACAGCGGCAGCTGCCCGGTGGCAAAGACGGCCCGCACGAGCCGCTGCGCGCGCGGGCGGCGGGGGCGGGCGCGGGCCCTCGGTCAATGCGGCGGGACGGGTCCCGCTGCGGCGCGCAAGCCGGGCGCGCGCGAGAAAGGGGGGGGCGCTGCCGCCCCTGCCGCTGCTCGTGTGGCCCAACCCCGAGCGCGCGCGCACCTTTGTGTCCTTCTGCGCCGGCACCTGCGGCTGGTACAGCGACTGCACCCAGCCCGGGTCCACCTTTTCAGCGCCGCCGCACTCGAGCGTAAGCTGCGCGCTGCCGCCGTCGCCGCCGCCGCCGTCGGCGCCGAGCGCCGCCGCTGCCGCGCCGCCCGTCCGCGTGGCCTGCGGAAGCGCGCGCGCCGGGGCAGCGGTGGTCGGAGACGGACCAGGCACCCCAGCTTCGCAAACCGGGCGCTTTCGCGGGCGGGGAGCCCACCTTTACCAGGATCTTCACCACCTCGCCCGGGAGGTAACCCCGCTTGTTCAGCGCGACAGAGAGGTCCATTGCTACCGAGATAAGGAACTCGGCATAATCAGCTGCGGTGCACGGGCCGCGGAGGCTGGGCACGGGCGATCTGAACGCACTCCCGGGGCTATCGCTGCGGGTGTTTGAACCGTGTTTCGGTCGTGTCGTTGAAAAATGCCCACCACCAGGGGGAGAGGCGGCTGCCTCCCGGTGCGCAGCAGGTGCGCGGCCGCCTCCCGGTGAGAGCTCGGGTGACCGCGCCGTGGCCGCGCCCGCGCCGGCGTCGCCGCACCGGGATCGCCGCGCCCCCGCCCGCAGCACCCCTATCTGCTCCATCGCGGTTTGGAGGGTGCGTTACTGGTGGCGCCACACGCGTACGCGGCACACGAGGGCAGAGCCGAGCGGGCGGCGGCCGAGCGACGAGCACGGCCAGCACGGGAAGGATGAGGAGAGGGGGGGGGCCTGTACTGCTACAGAAAGGGGCCGGCCCCGGGGCGGCCCAAAAAAGCGCGGCGGCGGCGGCGCCGCGGCGGCCGCCGGCGAGCGGCATGCGGCAGCAGGGCTCGCGCGGCGGCGGTGGCCGGCCGGGTGCGCGGGGCCTGCAGCGGGTGCCAAGGGGCGGGGCGGTAGGGGCGAACAGCAACGGGCGGGGCGGAGGGAGGAAGCAGCGCAAACAAGGAGAGTTGAAAAAGCGGAGCGTGGGATGCATTGAATAAGCCAGGACTCAAAAACTGGGCCGGCGACGGCCGCAGGCAAAGGCGCGCGCCATGCGCAGCCTCGGGCGCCCGCCGGCCGCCCGCCGCCGCCGGCCGCGGCCGAGCCGTCACCGGGCCGGCGTCACCGGTCCACGTCCATGCCGTCCGCCTGGTCGGACGCGCGCGCGTCCCCCTCCGCCCGCCGCCGCCCCGCCTCTGCCGCCTTCTCCAGCTGCTGCTGCGCCGCGCCGGCGGGGCCGGGCAGCTGCTCGGGGCCGGCGGGGGCGGGGCGGATGTGCCTGAGGTTGTCCAGCACAGTACGCAGCACCCTGGCCAGGCTGCCCTGGTCGTTGCGGTTCTTGAGGGTCGCGTCCGGCTGGGGGAAGGGGGAGGGAAGGGGAGCAGGGCGGGGAGAGGGAGTGTCAGGCGCCGTGCCCAAGGTTTTGGCCCAGGCGAACCAGCGCACAAACACGCCCCTTACAGGGAGCAAACACCCCGGCGCTTGCTTGAGCCGGCAGCCGAGTGACCCCGCACGGCGCGCCGCCAGCGTACAGGCCCTGTGGCAACGTGGCCCCCAGGGCCCACTCCAGAACCCTAGAACCCGCCAAAACCCCACCAAGCCTGCAACCCCCCCCCCTCAGTAGCCCTAAAAAGCCCACAAAACCCTCCGCTCACCGTGAGGTGCAGTTTGTAGTCGGGTTTGAAGTACTCGTAGTACTCATTGGGGGGTAGGTCATCCGGCACGCTGGCCTCAACACCTGGGGAGGTAAGGAGGGGGGCAAATGCCGTTTTCGGGTGCGTCGGGTGCGTCTTGCGGAAGGGGCGGTTTCGGCGCTTGGGTTGCGGTGTGTGGGCGGGGGTGCGGGGGAGGGAAACGGGCACAGAAGGAGCGCGGGTCTAGGCCACTGTGAACCGGCGAATGCGGCAGCAGTGGCGGCGCCCGCGGCAGTGGCGGCGCCCGCGGCAGCAAAAGCAGGGGCAGCGCAGGAAGCGGTGGCCGCGGCCGCAGGCCCCCACCGAGCAGCACTGCCGTTTCGTACGCCCAGCAGCGCGCGACGTTTTTGATTTTGTAGCCGCCGCCGCCGACCACCAGCATGGGCAGGCCGAACTTCATCATGAACTTGTGGCACGCGGCGTGGCCCTGTTTTTAGGGGGGGTGGGGTTTTGTGGGGGGGTGTTTTGGGGGGGGTTGTAGGATTGTGTGTGGCAAGTTGCGGTGTGGGGGCGTTTGATGTGTAGCACGCGGCGTGCGTGCTCTGCGGCCGCGCATCCACCAGGGCCGGGGCGCGCCACGAGCAGGGCAGTGGGACGCATCGCGCCGCGCCCTCCCCCCCCCCCCCGCCGGCTCGGCTCGGCTCGGCGCGGCGCGGCGCACCTTGATCGTGAGGTTGAAGCGCCCCAGCCGGTCGCCAGTCAGGGAGTCGGCGCCTGGGGGGGGGGGGTAGCAAACCCCGTGCGATGGGCGGCATCGCGATTCAGCGGATTGGGACGGCGGAGGCCGGAAAGCAAAGAGGCCGGGGGGCCAGGCGCGGCCACGTGCGGCGAGTGGGGAGCGCTGCGCCCGCCGGCATCGCCGCACGGGCCGGGACGGGCGGCGCCCGCGGCGCGAGGCGCGCCCGCGCGGCTGGCCCCTCCCCCCCTATCGGGCGCACCGCTCTGCAGTACGATCGCCTCTGGCCTGTACCGCGCCACCACCTCCTCCATGATGGGCTCAAACAGGAAGGCAAAGGAGGCGTCGTCCATGCCGTCCTGCAGGTTTGGGGGGGCGGCGGGAAAGAGTCGGCTGGGCACCACCGGTCAAACGCGCCGCCGCCAGCCCCGGTCAAACGCGCCGTCCCTGGTAAACACACCATCACACCCCCACAGCTGGGTTTCGAACCCCTCGGTCAATCCCCCTGGCCGCCCCCTCCGTTCAACCTGCCCGGTCAACCCCAGGTCAAACCCTGGTCAAACCCCGGTCAAACCCCGGTCAAACCCCGGTCAAACGCACGTCCAGGGGCACGTTGACCGCGTAGTACTTGCCCGTGTCCACGCCGACCTCCTCGGGCCCGCCGGTGCCGGGGAAAAAGTCATCGCCGTATTTGTGGAAGGACACGGTCAGCACGCGGTCTGGGGGGTGCGGTTTGGGGGAGGTTAGGGGCGGTTTGGGTGGGTGAGTTTTAAGTTTGACGGAGGGCAGTGCGTTGAAAGGCGTTCGCGAGCCACGGCGTCGCCAAGCCACAATAGCCACTGGCCACCAGCCACGAGCACTGCAGGGGCGCGCTGGAGGGTGGATTGAGCCCATTGCGCCCGCGGCGCCGCCCCACCCGTGTCGAAGAAGGCCTCCTCCACGCCGTCGCCGTGGTGGATGTCAATGTCGATGTACAGCACGCGCTTGTGGTACCTGCGGTTTGGGGGTCGCGGTTGCGTGTTTGTGTGTTTGTGTTTGTGTGTTTGTGTTTGTGTTTGTGTTTGTGTGTGTGATCGCGTTTGCGGTGGCGTTCGCGCATGCACACTTGTGCTCCCATGCACTGTGCGCGTTCCTTGCGGGGGTTTCGCACAACGGCCTAAAAAACCACCCGCGTATGACCAAAAGCCCCCTCCCCGCCCACTTGAGCAGCTCCAGAATGGCCAGCACGATGTCGTTCACGTAGCAAAACCCCGCCGCCTGGTTGGTCTTTGCGTGGTGCAGGCCGCCGGCCCAGTTGATGACCGTGTCGGCCTGCCCGTGGTTCAGCTGCACCGCGCCGCCCAGGGAGGCGCCCACGTAGGACTGGGGGGTGGGTCGGGCGGGCGGTTCGGTTTGGCGGGGGAGAAGGGGGAGTTGGGGGGTTGAGGGTTTGGGGGAGGGCGGTCCTGCCGACGCAACCTCAAGGCCTGGGTCTTAACCCGCCACAGCCCCCTTGCGTCTCAAAGCCCCTCCCGCCCCGCTCAAAGCCGCCGCCCCGCTCAAGGGCCCCGTCCCGTTCACAACTACCGCCCCCGCCCGCCCCAAAGCCCCTTTCCCCACCTGGCAGTAGCGGAACACGCCCTCGAACACGGGGCAGTCCCCCTTGAGGTTGAACTTTGCCTTGAGGCTCGCGTTGGCGGTGGCCTGCGGCGCGGCGGCGCGGCGGCGCGGCAGGGGCGGCACCGTGGGTCGAGGTCGCTGATTCCGCCGCGCCGGGGGGGTGTGTGTGCCGGCAGGCGCGACCGCGAGAGCGGCGCCGCGGCGCGCTCTTTCCCGGGCTCCGCTGCCCGGCCGCGGCCGGTGCGATCGCCCCCGGAACACACCCCACGTGCATGTGCGCACAGGTGGGGGCGCGCGCCCCTGCCCCGCCCCCTGCTGCACTCGCAGCTGCAAGCAGGCGGCCGCCACGAATCGGGGGGGAGGGGCCACCACCCAGCTCCGCGCCCCAGCGGCATTCGCAGCTGCAGGCATTCGCAGCTGCAGGCGTTTGGGGGGGAGGGGGGGGCCTGGCGCTCACCCTGTCGCCGCCCCTGTCCGCGACTGTGAGGTATTCGAGGTAGTCCCTGTGGTGGAACGCGGCCATGTCATCCAGGGTGGCGTGGAGGGGCTTGTAGACCTGTTCCGGGGGGCGGCCGTCGGCCGGGCGCGGGCCGCGGGGCGCGTCAGGGTTGGGGCTGCGGTCGCGGCGGCGGCCAGGAGGGCTCGAGGCGGCCGCGAGGCAGGGGGCGGCAGGCAGCTGTGCGCGCGCCGCCGCCCCGGCTGCGGTGCGGCCGGCGCCGCACGACCGCACGAGCCGCGTGGCTGCGGTACTGCACCGCCGTGCGGCGGGGCGCATGCGCTGCATGGCGGGCCCATGCGCCGCACCTGCAGCTGCTTGTACAGCCCGTACCGCACGATTAGGTCGTGCGCCATGCGCACGCGGTGGGGCTTCATGGGGTGGGACATGCCGTAGTAGTAGTCACCCACATCGCTGTCGTAGTAGTAAGATACCTGTTGTTTCGGGTTTGAGCACGGGTTTGACGAGCCGTGCTGGCCGCGGCGCCGCCGCAGTTGGCAGCTCAGTGCCGCGCGGCTTCGGGGCGGCCAAGCTGCGGGCGCCGGGCGGGTCGGCTGCGGCACACGCGCGATGCGCCGGTGCTGCCAGGCGGGCAAAGGCACGGCAGCACAGCGGCAGCGGAGGACCGGCTCTGCCGCCGCCGAGGCGCCAGGCGTGGACCTGGCGCACGCGGGCAGCGGTGCCCGCAAACGAGGCCTCCCAGCCCCGCCGCGCGCATCCGAGCGCCCCACCTTGCGTTTGTTTTCCATCCCGCCCCGCGCTGCTGCCTCCTGCAGCTTCTGCCGGGGCTCCGCTCAAAACTAGCTCTGATCTGGGGGGCGCGCCTGCCCGGCCCCTGGAGGCGCTATAATGGGCGCGGGGACCGAAGCTTTCCACTGCGCCCAGCGCCGGGGCCGCGAGACGCCTCGAGCGGCTGGGCGGCAGATCGAACTCGACGAGCGCGCGCTCAGCTCGCTCGTGGCAAGCAGCTCGGGCGGCTCGAATCGCGCCGGCCTCGAAGACGAAAGGCGGGGGCAGTCGCTGCAAAGGCGACGAGCGGCGGCAAAACAACGCTGCCGCGCTCGCGCGCCGGTGCCGACGCGGCAGTGCCGTTGCCCTGCGCGCGTGCCGCGCGACACGCCGCTGGCCTGCAATGGTGGTGGACGTCGCCACCTTTGTGCCGGCATGCCGTGCCCAGCCTCCACCAGCGCGCCTGTCAACGGCGCCGGTCCCCCGACTTTGACCGGCGCTCGCCCGCTGGTCGCCGCCTCGGGCACAAGGCGGGATTTGGGTGGTACCGCAATGCGAGACGTGCTTGCTTGACAGTATCCCCAATGCAGCACAGTGCGCAGCGCAAGCAAGCGCAAAAGGGCCGCGCGGGCCGTGCAAAATGATCGCTTCCCCGAATTCGTGCCGACCGAACGCGCCAGGCACGCGGATAGGGTGGAGAGGGGCTCACGAGCAGCCACCTGCGCGGCTGCGGCGAGCAGCGCGCAGCAGCGGCGGCGGCAGCGGCGGCAGCAGCGCGGCGGAGGCGGATGGTGCTGCGGACGTGTGTGCAGCGCAAGCAAGCGCAAAAGGGCCGCGCGGGCCGTGCAAAATGATGCCGCCCCCAAATTCGTGCCGACCGAACGCGCCAGGCACGCGGATAGGGTGGAGAGGGGCTCACGAGCAGCCACCTGCGCGGCTGCGGCGACCAGCGCGCAGCAGCGGCGGCGGCAGCGGCGGCAGCGGCGCCACGGCCAGCACCAATGGCGCGTTCGGTCGGCACGAATTTGAGGTGTTCCTCGGCCGCACGCCGCTGGTCGGCCTCGAACGGCTGACGCTTGCTCTGCCGCCTGGGCTGCGGGCGCCGCTGCGCCTGCATTCGTTCGTTCTGCTGGACGTGGGCAGCGAGGTGCGGGGGCTGGCGTGGCGCGTCCCGCCCAGAAGCCGGCCTCGCTCGTCTGCACCACCCACCCCTCCATGCTGCTGACCTTTGCTTTTGCTGCCCCTTCCCCCCCCCCGCAAAAAGCAGTGCTGGCTGTACGACTTCCTGCCAGAAGCGCCCACCGCGCCCGGCACGGCCGCGGGCCTGCTGTCGGGGCGCGCGGTGCGCGGGCAGGCGCGGCGGCGGCGGCTCGCGGGGCGCGCGCCCAAGCAGCTGCCCGTGGGAGCGGCGCTCAGGTGGGCGGCGGTTGCCTTGGCGCGTGTGACGAGGGGCAGGGGGCGCCTGCGGGCCACCCTGCAGATTGACGACGCGGTGTGCCCGCTTGCTCACACATGCACCCTGCCCTTTTTGGCCTCCCCTCCCAGGAGCGTCGCGCGCCTCGTGCGCTGTGACGCGCTCGCCGTCGCCGACGCTTTCACGGAGTGAGCTGGCGCGCGCGCGCTTGCGCTGCTTTTTTTGCAGCCCGGAATCGTTTGTGGCCTGCCGTCGGAGACTCAAACTCGCCTCCCGCCCACCTAAATGCGCCCAACCGACCCACTGCAGGGCATGGGGCACCGAGCTGACCCTGGCCACCCGCAACTGCCGGCACCACACCGACGCGCTCATTGCAGCGCTGCTGGCCGCCGAGCAGGCGGGCGGGCGGTGAGGGCGGAGCTGCCGCTTTCGAGTGCAGCAAGCCTTGCTGCTTTGAAATGTTCAACGCTGCACTGCCCTGCCCTCTGTGCGCCTGGGACATGGCGCCGCCGGATTCCTTCAACTCCCTGAACCCAGCCATTCCGTTTCTGTGTGGAGAGTAAGCCAATTACATGCGTACTTTGTTGGGGGTATAGCTGCAGCCGGCGTTTAGGCCTCAACCTGCTCGCGCAGGCGGCGGATGGTGCTGCGGACGGTCACGGAGGACGCGGTGCTGTTTTTGGATTGGGAGAGGTTTGGGGGGGGGGGGAATGAGGGGTGGGGGGTGAGGGGTGAGGGCGCGTGCGCGGGCAGCTGGCGAGGGCAGTGCTGCAGGCCGTGCAGCAGGGCGCGAGCAGGGCGCGGCGCCCCGAAACAGAGCCTCTCGGGGCGGCCCGTCTCCCCGCATGCAAAACCCCTGGCTTCGGGGCACTCACGCAAGCACGTAGGCGCCGCCGGCCACGGTCTTCTTGCACGCCTTGCAGCCCCAGATGCCCACGGCCACGCGCTTCACCGCGTGCTGCGATCGGCGTGGGAGGCGAGCGCCGTGTGAGCAGCGGCAGGCGGCACGCTGCTGAACGCTGCCTCTCTGCCGCTGCGTTCGCCTGCCACTGCCACCGCTGCACCATGGCCGCCGCTCCGCGAGAAAGCTGCTGCGCCGGCCAGCCCTGCTGCATCAGCGCATCGCCAGCTCCCAGCCGCATGTGTCGCCTGACTCGCGCGCAGCAGGCGCACGCCTCGCACAATGCTGCCGAACGCGGCTGCACGCGCCCGCTGCGCGCCGTTGCGGCCCAGCCCCCCGCCGCGCGGCGCACGCAGCAGCGCGACTCACCTTGCCGCAGAAGTTGCAGAAGTACTTGGAGTGCTGGCTGACCTCCATCTTCTTGATCTGCTTGCGCAGCGACGCGCCGTAGCGCGTACCGTACTTGCCGACGATGCCGACCTGCGAAAAAGTGGCGGCGGCGGCAAAGTATTGACGGCGTCCCTGCTGGGATGGCGGCGCTCTGCTGCGTGCGGCAGGCGCCATTGCTGCAAACATCCGCCTCCTGGCAAAGGCAGCGGCGCGGCCACGGGGGCGGCAGCAAGAGCAGCGGCGGCAGCGGCGGCGGCGGCGGTGGGCGCGCGCCCACCTTCTTCGTGCGCTTCGCCTGTCGTGCGAAGCAGGCAGCGGCAGCGGCGGCGAGGGTGCGAGGTGTCAGCTTTCTACCGCATCCAGGAGCGCAGCAGGCAGGCGGCAGGGGCGAGCACACGGCCGCGGGCGCGCTCTGCCCCCTCCCAGCTGCCCGGGCAGACGCCCCTCCGCCGGCGACAGCGTCTCCAACGCAATGCCGGAGGCTCCGGGTCAACATGCCGCGCGTTGCGGGCGCGCCCTGCACCGGGAGCTGCCGCCTCCGCTCTGCAGCACACCACCAGCCCGCGCGCGCACCATGGCTGCTGCTGGGCGAGTTACCGCCCTTGAAGGCCAACACAAGAGCGACCGGGAAAGAGGGCGACCTGCGGGCGGCAGGTCGCGTTTGACCCAGGCTCTCGACCGCCCGCTCCAGTTCCAGTTCAAGTCCGCCCCAGATGAGTCGAATGTGCGTCGCCCCGCAAGTCAGGAAAGCGACCAAAAGCCTGCATAACGGGTGCCGAGAGGACAGGCCGCGAGAGCTGCTGCAGTGCACTCGGGACAGCCTTTTGCTGCCGCAGGGAGCTCGGGATGGCGCCGCCCTGCGCGGCGCTTGAAATACGCTAGCCCCGATCATCATGCTGGCTTCGGGGCTCGCGCGGCGCCCACCCCTGCCGCGGGAGGGTGGGGTGGGTGCCAAGGCAAGGCGCCCGCGCACAGCGCCCACAGCGCAGCTCGCCAGCCCGCACGGCCCCGCCGGCGCGTACGCGCCGGCATCCTGGGCCCCTTATTTCAGCGGCGGCTGCGCGGAGTGCCGCGCAAGAGCAGGTGCGGGTGTTGGAGGCTCGCGCGCGCCGCGCCGCTGCGCCGCCGCACGGCACGCCGCGGCCCTGCGCACGCCCCTCGCCAGGCCGCCCGCCCGCGCCGACCGCCCCCGCCCCACGCAACGGCCGCACCCGCGCCGCAGGCATCGTCGCACGCGCGCGGCGGCGCCGGCAGGAGGCGCAGGCCGGCCCGGCAGCGGCGCGCGACGAGGAGGGCAGCGGCGACGACGAGGGCGAGGGCGAGGGCGGGCCAGTCGGTGGGTGGACACCACGCAGCGCGGGGAACACGGCAGCCGCGGTCGCCGCGGCTGTGATGCACCGCTTGGGTGGTTTCAGCCTGGCCATTGCTTGCCGGCGCGCCGTTCGGTTGCAACGACACCACCACGCGGCAGCTGGCCTCCCGGCCGGCCGGCGCGCCGCGCGGCCGAGGTTCCGCCGCCACCTCAAGCCAACCCACCCCCACCCCCACCGCCCCCCAGACGTTTCGCGCAAAGTCGACGCCATCGCGGCCGCCCTCGGCGTGCGCCGCTCCCACGTCGCCTCGCTCGTGCGGCAGCAGCCCGCGCTCGCGGCGGCGCGCGTCGAGGTCCTCGCCGCGCGCCTCCGCCGCCTCGCCGACACGCTGTGCGTGCCGCCGGTCCAGGCGCTGGTCATGGCGGCGCGCAACCCCGCGGTGGTGTCCGCCAACCCCGCCGAGCTGCGGCGCAAGGCGGAGCGGCTCGCGGCCGCGCTGGCGCTGCCCGCGGAGCAGGGCATGTTCCTGGCCGCGCGGCAGCCCGCGCTGCTGGAGTACGCCCCCGAGGCCGTCGCCTCGGACTGCGCGCGCCTCGGCGCGTCGCTCGGCGCGTCGCCGCGCGGCGTGCTGCAGCTGCTGTCGCGCGTCGGCGCGAGGGAGCTGCGGGCGCTGCTCGGCGCCAGCGGCGGCATGCTGCGCGAGCAGCTGATCAACGTGCTCGAGTCCCTGGGCCTCCCAAACAGCAGCACCCGCGAGCTCGACACGCTGCGCATGGTGGCCAAGAGCCCCGCGCTGCTGTGCACGCCGCCGGCGCGCGTGGCGGACTCCTGCGAGGCGCTCGTGTCTGTTTTCCAGGCCGCGCCCGCCGCGTTCGTGCACGTGCTCAACCGCTGCCCCAGCCTGCTGACCTACGACGCGGACGGCATCCGCCAGAACTACCGCGGCCTCGGCCGGCTGCTGGGCCTGCCGCCGCCGGCGCTCGCGCGCCTGCTGGCGGCGCAGCCGCGGCTGCTGCGGTGCCGGCCGGAGGACGCGGCGGCGAAGCTGGAGGCGTTGATATACGACCTTTACATGCCGCGGGAGCAGGTGCGGGGCGGGGCGGCTGCGTGGATGTGTGCGCGGTTGTGTGGAGCTGTGCGGTTGCTTGCGCATGCACGCCGACGGCGCGCGCGCCGGTGCGCTTGCGCGCCAACGCAGCCGCCGACGCTCCGAAAGGCAAAGAGCCCTTTGGCATTAAAGCCACCGAACGCCAAACTCAGCCAACCCCCGGCCAACCGCCCCCCCACAAAACAGGTGCTCGACCTGGTGATCCGCCAGCCCACGCTGCTGCTGATGGCGCCCGAAACGCTGCGCGCCAAGCTCGACGCGCTGCGGCAGCTGCTCGGCGGCGCGGACTACCAGATGGCGCTGCTGCTGCTCGCCAAGCAGCCGTCGCTGGCCGGCTTCAGCGCCGAGTCCCTCGCGTCAAAGCACGCCGCGCTGCTCGCCGCGTCGGGCCTGCCGCGCGCCAAGGGCGCGGAGCTGCTGCTGCGGTTCCCAATGGTGCTCACGCTGGCGAGCGAGCAAGTGGAGGGCACGTGCGCGCTGCTCATGGAGGAGCTGGGGTTCAGCAGCCGGGCGCAGCTGGCGGAGCTGCTGGCGCGCCACCCGGAGCTGCTGCTGTACGGCCCTGAGACGCTCACGGTGCGCGCGCGGGGCGAGGGTTGGTCGCGGCGTTCGCCTGACGGCTAGGAACTGGGCCCTGCTGATCGCATTGCGTTGTGGGCTGCCTCCCCTTTGGAACTGGGCCCTTTGTTGCTGCTTCCAACTGCGGCCCACCACCAGCCCCACCACCAGCCTGGCCGCGGCCTGAACCCCCTTGTCCGCAACTCAATCAAACACAACACCCTCCCCCCCCAACCAACACCGATTGGCCCAAAACAGGACGCCCTGGACGACCTGCAGCTGTTTGTGGGCCTGGACCGCGCGCAGGCCGCCGCCGTGCTGCGCGCCAACCCGCCCGTGCTGCGCGTCAGCGCGGGCGCGTGGCGCGACAACATGCGCGCCTTTGAGACGGAGCTTGGCGTCACGCCCGCGCAGGCGCGCGACGCCGTCGCCGCGAGCCCGCGGCTGCTGCTGCTGCCGACGGGCCCGCTGCTGGAGCACTGCGCGCGGCTGCGGCGGCTCGCGGCCGCGTCGCCGGCGTGGGCCGAGCAGCTGCCGCTGCTGAGCGGCGAGGAGATTGCTGTGGCGGCGCGGTACGACGCGGCGGCGTGGGACCGGCTCGAGTACCTCGCAGCCACCGGCCAGGAGGACTGCCTGCAGCTCGGCAGCGTCGCGCCGCTGCGGCCCGCCGCGTTCGCGCGGTTGTTCCCCGAGGCGGAAGCGTGGGTCGCGGCGCGGCGGCGGCGGTGGCGGGGCCAGGAGGAGGCGCGCGCGGCGCGCGAGTGGGAGCGGGAGCGGCAGCAGCGGCGGGAGGCCGTGCAGCAGCAGCAGGAGGAGGAGCGGCGGCGGCGGCAGTGGCAGGAGCAGCAGGAGCAGCAGCAGGCCAGCGCGTCGCGCAGACCGCCGAAGAGGCGGCAGCGGACGGGCGCGGGTGCAGAACAGCAGCAGGACCAACAGCAGCAGCAGCAGCAGCAGCAGCAGCAGGAGCGGCGCACAGCGGTGGCGGCGGCCGGTCGCAACGGGGCCAGCAGCAATGGCGCGGCCCCGCGCGGCGGCAACGGCGCCCCGGCGCTCGACGAGCCCTCCCTCGCCAGTGTGGCGGCCGCGGTGGGCGTCGGCGGCAGCAACGGCGGCCCCTCGCCGCCGCCGGCGCCGGCGCCCGAGCCGCTGCTTGCCAGCAGGGGCGGCCCCGCGCCCGCGGCGGTGGGGTATCGCGGCCGGAGCCGCGGCTGAACCGGCGACTGAACGCGCGCGCGCGATTCGAGTGCCCCACGCCTTGGTTCCTGCACAGCGGCCCTGCCGCATGTGTTCCAGTTTCCTGCCCTGTAATAAAGCCATGTTCACGTCGCAGGGGCGGGCGTACGTGTTGTGGCTGCCGTGCCTCAAGTTGCAGACCACGTGTCCAGCGTGCGTCATGTGGTGCCCCTGTGGCACAGCAACCCAGGGCTTGGGAGCCGTGCAGCCGCGCGCGCGGCCGCCCCGAGCGCCCCCGGCCCCAAGTGCCGCCTGCACGGCGCAGCTGTGGTCGGGGCGCGCCCCGGGGCGCACGGCGGCGGCGGCGCACGGGGCGGCGGCCGGTGGGCGCCCGCGGCAGGCGGGCAGGCGGCGGCCCGCTGCCGCTCATCGTGAAAAGGCCGTCTCGCTCCGTCGCGCACCATTCCCGCTTGTCGGGCGGCTTCCCCTTTTTGATTCTTCAGGAAGACTCCTACTCAATAAACAGCTCGATGAGCGGCAGCAGCAGCCAGCCAGCGAAACTCTGAGCTCTCGGCGAGAACTCCCAGTGATCGGAGGATCGGTAGCCGCGGCCCGCGCGCCGTAAAATGGCCGCACCATCCCTCGACGCCCTCTGGACCCGCTGGTGCGTGGGAAGCGCGCGCAGCGACCGCAGCAGCCGCCCCGTGGGACCCCGCGCGGACCCAACTAATCCCCAAAACCCGCCCCTCCGGCCCATGCAGGTATGGCCTGACCCCGTGTTGCGATGTGCGCGGCGGTGCGGGCCAGGGGCCGGACGCTCGGCACGCCAGCCGGAGCGCCCGCGCCGCGTCCAGTGCCTGCAGCTCGGCAGCCGACTCGGACGACGAAGGCGCGCTTTTTGACGTGCCCAGCGCCTTAGCAGGTGGGGGCGGCGGGGGGAGGGTTGCGGTGCCAGCAATGCGCGCGCGCCGCCTCGCGTGCGCGCCTCGCGTGCATGCCGGGTTACCGGTACGCCCGTCCCGCCGGTCGATCGCCGCCGCAAACGTCCCGCGCCGAACGCGCTCACCTCGACAGTCGTCGCCACAAACGCGGCAATCGCGTCGCCGTGGCGGCCCGTGCGCTACGCCGCGGCCGGCCCGCCCCCTTCCCCCGGCGACGGCGGCGGCGGCCACGCGGCGGCGGGCTGGGGGCTCGCCCCCGCGCTCGCGTCGCTCGTGGCGCCGGGCGCGGCCGCCGCGTACGACAACGCCGGCCGCGGCTCGCCCCGCGGGCGCGCGCCGAGCCCGGCGCCCGAGGGCGGGGGCGGGGACGGGGGACGCGCCGACGAGGCGGCGCCGTGCAGCAAGGTGGCGGTTCCCCTGGGCCGCGCGGCCCTGAGGTCGGTCCGCCGGCAGGAGAGCTTCAGCGCGCCGACGCCCGCCGGCGACGGCAACCCGCTCGCCGACGCCAGCCCGGACAGCGGCGGCGCCGGCGCCGGCGGCGCCGGCGTCGCCGCGGCCGTGGACGGCGGCGGCAGGCGCCTGCCGGGCCGCCGCTCGCTCAGCGACGTCGCTGCCCACGTGATGGCGGCCCGAGCCGGCGCCGCGGCGCCGGCCGCGGCCGCGGAGCCCGCGGCCCCCGGGGGGCAGCAGACGCGCGCCGCCGCGCGCGCGATTGACCAACCTCCCGTCGGTTGGATCAGCGCGTTCCCATTCGCAATCGGCGCGGCCACCCCTGCGGCCGCGCCGCCCGCGCCGGAGCCGGCGCCGACGCCGGCGCCGGCGCCGGCGCGGCCGCAGGGGCGCGAGGCGGGCGCCCCCGGGCCCGCGACTTTGGTCGGGCGGCCCGGCCCGGGGTCGGAGGCCGCAGCTGGCGCCGGCGCCGCTGGCGTGCCGCGCGTGGAAGGCTTTGCGGAGGGCGGCACCCCCAGCCGCCCTCTCGGGGCCGGGCCTGCCGCCGCGGCCCATCCCCCCTTTGAGCTGGCCGAGGCCGCCGAGCCCGCTGGCGCCGCCAAGCAGCGCAGCGGCGCCGCCGCCGCCGGCGCCGGCGAGGGCCTCGCCTGGCGCTTCCGCTTCGCGAACAAGTGGCGCCGCGCCCGCCGCGTCGACCCGCTGCAGCAGTTTGAGGCCGACTCGCCAGACCCTCTCGCCTTCATCACCGCGCACGGCGCCGCCGCGGCCGAGACGCTCGCCGCCAACGCGCCGTCGGCGCGCCCCGGCTCGGGCGGCGGCGCCGCCGCCGCCGCGGCGGCGCCGCGCGGCGGCGGGGCCAGCGCGGGCAGCTGCGCGGGCAGCGCGACGCTCGGCGGCGCCGGCAGCCTGGTGCTGCCGCGGGTGTTCAGCGGCGGGGAGATGCACCAGCAGCTGGTGGCGGAGGCGACCCTCGCACGCGACGCGCTCGTGCAGGCGCAACAGGCTGCGGCCGCCGCTCAGGCCGCTGCGCCCTCGCCGCCCGCCGGCTCGCCGGCCGGCGGCGCCGACTGCGGCGCCGCGCGGCTGGCCGCGTGGGTCGGGCCGCTGCTGCCGGCCGTGTCTGTTGACCTTCCCACAGTCAGCCACGAGGCCTTCATCTTGGTACGCGTCACCGACGCGCGCGCGCCCGGCGCCGCCGCGGCCGCGGCCGCGGGCGCCGCCGCCGGCTCTGGCAGCCCTCTCTCTGCGGCCGCCGGCCGCGCGCGCCTCGTGCTGCGCGCCGCGCCGCGCGGCGCGCGCGCGCGAGGCGCTGCCTTGGACAAGCAGCTGCTGGCGGGGCTCGCGTCCGAGGCGGCGGCGCTCGCGGCGGCCTCGCGGCTGTCACCCTCCGGCCGCCACGGCCTGCGCTTCGAAATCGTCGGCCGCGGCCGCCTGCTCAAGGCCGGCGCGCACGCGGTCAAAGCGGTTGGCGCGCCGGCCGCGGCCGCCGGGGCCCGTGCGGCGCCGGCGGGCGCGCTGGCGCCGGGCGCGGCCGTCGGGCTGGCGGCGGCGCTGCTGCGCCTCTCGGCGCCCCCCGGCTGGCGGGTCCTCGAGTGAGCCGCGCCGCGCCTCGGGCGCGCAGCCACAGCAGCCGCCGCCAAACGCGGCGCACAACAGCACAGCGGAGCTTTCAAGAAGCACAGGACAGCAGGAAACAGCCAGCTCAGCCCAGCCCGGCCAGGCCCCCTGAACCGCGCGCCCGCTGCCAGTGCCAGCGCTGCGCCTCTCACTGCATTCCGCGGCCCCGCTGGCCGTCCATTGCCACGACGTGGCCGTAGTCAACCGCCAACGTGGGCGCAGTCAACCGCAGTCAACCGCCAGGATGTGGCCGCGGTCAAACGTGGTCAACCGCAGGCCGGCCGTGCCTCTTCCTCACTTCGCACCATTTAACAGGCCCTGCCCGCTAAACCCCATCCCGCGCCGGCCCCGCATACCCCATTCCATGGCATATGCAAATGCGCACGGCGCACGACCATGAACGCATCTCATTTGCCTGCAACACTGTTGGCGCGCGCGCGTGCGCGCGCGCCGCTGCAGCCCTTGCTTCGGCGACCGGCGCGCGCCGGCGCCGGCGGCCCCACCGCTCCCCGCCGGGCCCCTGCCGCCCGGCGGACGCCCACCCCCGGCCGCCGCGCCGCCGCGCCGCGTTGTTTCCGCCCCGCTGCCGCAATGGCACCCCCGGTGCGGCGGTCCGTCCCCTATTACCCCACCAGTCGCAGTCGCAAGACCCCGTTGCCTCCCTGCGGCCGTCCCAGTTTTGCCGTGCGCATATTACGTGTGTTTCAGTGTTCCCCCTTGCGTCTCCCCAGGGCCCTGCGGGGCCCGCGCCTTCCCCCCCTCGCAGCACTGCGGCCCCTCCCACACCTGAGCCCAACCCCCGCAAAGCGTTAGAAACAACGCAACCGGCCCCTCGCCCCGGCCGCGCCCGCTGGCCGGGGCGCCGCCGGCGCCGCCCGCCCCTCCCGCGCCCGCGCCGAGCCTACCCCCCCCAAAAAGGGCCCGGCCCGATCGGCGCGGGAGGGGGCCTCCATCGCCGGGCTGGCCAGCTGCGGTTCGGCGCCCGCCAGCTCAGCAAGCGGTTGGGACACGCCGCCCCCCTCCCCCTCCGAAAAACGACCGCGTCTGCTGTTTGGGCCGCCGCGCGAGGGCGGCCCCCATCCGGCAATTCTGCGCCCGCCCATGCCGCGGCTTTGCGCAGTTTTTAGTACAACCCAACCGAATCGAGCCAACGACACTCCCTCGCAAAGCATCACGCCTCGGAAGGCAGCCCGGCGGCGGGCCGGCACGAAAAGCCGGGGCCCGCCTGCCCGCCCAGAAAAAACATGGTGCGTCCGTCAACGGTGCGCGCCGTCGCCGCGCGAGCGGCGGGGCGCGCCCGCCATTCCACATACGCATACGCGACCCCCTCTCGCGGTTGCGCTGCCTAGCAAAGCGCGTAGGCACGCCCCACTATGCAGCCCCCGCCCTCCCCCCCACACACACAAAAAACTTATCTCGGCCGACCCCGTGCGTGCGCTCCAGATCAGAGCCGCCCTTTGCTTTTGAGTTTGACCAGTCAAAACAACTGGCACCGGCCCCGCCGACGGCCCAGGAACTGCTCTGCACCACTGCACTGCGCTGCGCTGTGCGGCTAGGACGGGGGTTGCGCGCCGGCCTCTGCTGGCCCGCTCCGCCCTGAGCCCCGCCGCCCTCCGTTTTGCGTCGCGCGTCTGTTGTCCCCAACCAAAGTGCGTCCCCCCCCCCACCTTTTGTGCTCGCGCGTCTCTGAAGTGCGTCCCCCCTTTTGTGCGTGGTTCCCCTCCTCCCGGCCCCCCTTCCCCTGTTGCGTGCGCGCATTCGTCCATCCGCTGGCCTTTGAGGCCGCCCGTTGGCGGCTCAATCCCGCCCGCCCGCGGCCCCGCCGCGAGCCTCGCGGGGCCGCCCCGGCCGGCCCCCGCGCCCGCACCGCCCCAAAGGTTCTTTTCCAGCCATCTCGGCCCGCCGGCGCCCCCAGCGCAGCAGCTGCAACAGCACAGCCAAACTCCACCCCGCCCCCCCTGCCAAGCAGCCCCGGGCCCCATTGCAATCGACACACCACCACTTACGATCCGCGGCAGCGGCACTGCCCGCAGCAGCATCCCATGAAAGCAAAAGCCTTCGCCGCTGGGGCGCTCCCTCGGTCGGCGCCCGCCCCAGCCGAAAGAACTGCCCTCGCCATGCACGCATGCGCGCCAACCATCCGTATTGTTTGCACCGGCTGTTGCAATGAGTAAAACGCATTGATGCCCACGTTGACTTTTGGTCCCACGACAGCGCCCGGGCGACAGTTACCGGGGCAGGCACTTCGGCCGGCCGGATTTGTTTTTCGAGCCTGAGCCAGCAGCCCGCCAGAGGGGCCGGCGCCGGTGGGGCGGAGGGTTTGGGTGGGCAGGGATTGTGCGCTGCTGTTTAAGCGCGGCCAGCGAGGGCGGCCGCCGATGCGCGTGGAATCAGTCAAACATGCCAGCAAAGGCGTCGCCGCCACGGTCCCCAGCCTGCCGCGGCGCAGCAGGCGCAGACGCAGCCGACCCGTCGTCGCCGCCGGGCCCAGGGCCCCCAGGGCCCCCAGGGCCCCCAGGGCCGAGCTCTTCGGCCCCCCTCAGCGGCGGCAGCCGCCGGCCGCCGAGCCCCGGCGCCTCCAGCGGCGCGCTCCACCGCCGCCGCAGGCCCTTGCGTTTCCGGAGTATGAAAGGCTCTGGAGGGTAGCGCCATGCGGCGTCCGGCGGCGGCGGCGGCGCCAGCGGCGGCGGCGGCGCGAGCCGCGCCAGCGCGCGCCCGCGCGCCGCCGCGGCGCCGCGCTCCGCCGCGCCGGTGAACGGCGGCTCGCGCGCCGCCTCGGCCTTTCGGAACGCGTCCGCCTCGGCGCGCGCGGCCGCCTCGGACGCGTGGCGCGCAAAGGCGATCGGGCCGAACCGTACCGCCTCTGTAAGATTCGCCAGCCCATCCAGTGAGTCGCCGAGGCGGTACGCATAGCCGATGTAGTCACCGTCGCTGTACGCCCTGGCCGAGGTTACCAACGCGCGCAGCTGGGCGGCCGTCTCCCCGACTTCAGATCTCAGCTTGAGCGCGGCCGCCTCTCCGGCTGCCAGCTCGGCCTCTGAGACGCGGCCCTCGGACACGGCCTGGGGTTGCGCGGGTTGCATTTTGCGGGGGCAGCGGGGGCGTGGGTTAGGGGAGGGGAGGGGAAGAAGAGCAAGCTTTGGGGCAGGATCAGGGCGGGCAAGCGGGCCGGCATGCGCGGCCGCTGCTCCTTGGCACTGCTCTTTTGCACTTTTGCACTCCCCCACCCATTCAGGGCACCGCGGGTTGTTCGGGAGTCAACGGGGCCGCGCGGGGCGCACCTTTCGCGCCAGCGCCTCTGCGCGCACCGACTGCAGCCGGGCGTCCTCGAAATGGTCCCGCAGCCGCCGCTCCGCCACGGCGCGGCTCGTCAGCACGCGCTGCATGGTCTGCGGGGGGTTGACCGGGGGAGAGGGGGTCTGACCGGCAGCCAAAGGGGTTGGTGGCGTCGGGCGTCTCCCGTGCTGCGCGCTGGCATCCCTCAAACCCGGGAAAACACATGTGGTCAAAGCCCTGAACGGCGCGGGGTCAAACACCAGGCGTCGTGGTCAAACGCCGCGGCCGCACCTGCACGTTCATATCCGAGTAAATGTGGCACGCGGGCGGCGGCAGGCGGCAGCACAGGTGCTCCAATGCCGCCCGCTGCCAGGGCCGGGACCGGTCACCCGCCAGCCCCTCGAAGCGGCGCGGCGGCGCCGGCCCGAGCGCCGCGGCGGCGGCGAGCGCGGCCGCGAGCCCGGCCTCGCTGAAAGCGCCGGCCGCCGCGACCGCGGCCCCGCCGCCGCTGCTGGGCGGCAGGCCTGGCGCGGGCGCTGGCGCGGGCGCGGGCCCCCTTGCGCCCGCTGCGGGCGGCGCGGCGCGGCGCGGGGCGGGCGCGGCCGGCTGCTGGGCCGGCAGCGGCGGCAGCGGGAACAGGGGCGCGCCGGCGGCAGGGGCGGCTGGGGGAGGGTCCTGCTGCGGCTGCTCCCCCGCGGCGGCGGGCGCATCGCCGCCTCCCGGCTCGGCCGCCCCCGCTTGCGGCCGAGGCTGCGGAAGCAGCACGGGCGGCAGCCCCTCGGGCGGCGGCGGCTGCCGCCGCGCCGCGCCCCGCTGCTTGCTGCCGCCGCGGCCCCGGCCCGTGTGCTGCTGCCTCCGCCCCCCTCCCCCGCTGCTGCCTGCGCCGTCCAAGTACCCCGGTGCAATGTATCCGGCCTCCCTTCCGCCGTCGCCGCTGCTGTTGTCAGTGGGCCCGCCGGCGTGCGTGCGCGGCAGGCGCCGCCGCGGTGCGGCCCCGCAGCTGCAGCGGTGCGGCAGCGGCGGCGCGGCGCGCGGCGCGCCCGCGGCGGCGGCATCGCCGGGGGCCCGCAGCGCGCCCTGGCCGCTCCTCAGCATCGGGACATGCAGTGCCTGCGCATCCAGAGCCCGCAGCAGCGCTGCCTGCTGCTCTCGGCTGAGTCGGGCTGCAGGGGGGCAGACTGCTGGTGAGTCCGGACGACGAGCTCGAAACGCTTCACTTCGATTCAGAAACCAATCCAATCGCATCGCACAAATCAATTTCATTGCGTTTTTTATCCCGGCCAGCAGCCCCGGGCCTTTGACGCGATCTGCAGATCGGAACCGGGTGGACTGCGGCCTCCCGGACGGCCCATTGCCGCTTCTAGGCGCACGCAAGCTCGAGCCTGTTTCGATTGCGGAGCCGCGGCCGGCGCGGCGCCTCCGCCGGCATGCAGCAGCGGTACGCGGCCCAGGCCGCCCCCCAGCCCCAGGCCAGCACCAGCGGAAGGTTTCAGCAATGCGGCCGGACGCCCCTCAGGTGCGTGTGCAGGGCGCGGGACGCGGAGCGAGCAGCAAAGCGCCGGGACGGCGCCGATCTGGGGCCCACACCGCCGTGCTCCCTCCCTGGCCCTCCCAGGCCCTTCAGGCGCTCCAGGTCGGTCGTGGCAAAGGCCTCGTCCCAGCAGCAGCAACCGCCCAGCCCCGGGGACGACGCGGGCGCGTGGTGGGCGTCGCTGAACAAGCGCGCCGTGCGCGGCCCCGACCCGCCGGCGGTCGACCCGGAGCCGCGCACGCCGGAGGAGTGGAACGAGAGCCGGATGGGCGTCAAGGGCTACAGGGACTTTGAGACCACCAAGCGGGACGAGCGGCAGCGGGGTGAGCGCGCGGGGTGGGGTACGAGGCAGCGTGCAGCGGACGGGACCGCGGCGCCATCGCGGCGGCGCCGCCGACGGCGCGCCACCTGCGCAGCTGCACGCAGGCATACGGATTCCGCGGGCACTCTGCGTGGGCAGCTGCCGCAGCCTTGCAATCGCAGCTGACCCCGTGCCCCCTCGCGCCAAAGCCCCCTCGCCGCTCGCCCCCCGCCGCCTCAGTTTGGGACTCGATGCGCCGCATCGCGCGGCAGCGGTACCAGCGGGGCGAGATGCCAGGCTGGTTCAAGCCCGCCTGGCTCGACGTTGAGGAGGCCCCCACCAACACCTTTTGGCGCGCGCAAGGGATGCGGTACTATCAGCAGGACCCCCGGTGGCTGGGGGACTCCGCGCCCAGCGACGGCGGCGACGACGGCGGCAGCAGCAACGGCGGCGGCGACGGCGACGGCCGCGGCGGCAGCGGCGGCGGCGGCAGCTGGCGGTGGTGGCGGGAGGAGGACCCCTACTGGCCACTGAGGGATTGGGGGGATCACCCCATGCGGTGGTGGACCCTCGGCTTTGCCGCACTGCTCGCGGCCGGCGGGCTGGCGGCGTCCGTGGCGCACGGCAGCGTCGAGGCGGCGCAGGTCGGGCTGGGCGCGGGCGCGGTGCTGGCGGTGTGCGCGGGCGCCATGTCAGACATGCAGGACGCGGCGGCCGGACACCTGGCGGTCAAGATCGCATGGGGTGAGGCTTCCGCGCATGCTTCTGCTGTACTTGTTTGCAGTTGTGTTATGTTGCAGACGCGGATGTGTGGGCCGCACATGGCAGCCGGCCCCCGCTTGCGCAGCGGTCTGCTGGGTGGCCAGGTGCCGCATGGCCGACCGCATGGCGTTGCATGGGCATGCAGGGCACGCGCCTGCGCCGGCGGCCCCCTCCCCTCACCCCTCCACGCCATGCGCCCCTCCCCTCCCCCCACCATCAGCCACATGCGCGTCGCTGGCCGCCTACGAATACTTCCGGGGCTGGCGCCACAAGCGCACGCGCCGCATGCGGGTGCCGCACCTGGAGGGCTGCGGCTTTGCGGCGGTCGCGATGTGCGCGCTGTACATGCTCACCGGCATGAGCGGCCTGTCGCAGTACGCGCTGCCCACCAACCCTGGGGAGGCGTTCAAGATGGCGGATGTGGCGCAGAAGAGCAAGATCTGGACCCGGTGGGGCTACGGAAACGTGGAGATGCGCGGCTAGCCGGCGTCGCACAGCGCCGGCCGCCTGCCCTCTCGCCCTCCTGTAATCACGTCTGCGCTCTAGCATGTTGAGGTGTGGCTCGGTGGCGGCTCAATGTGCGGGCGGGGGCTCGGGTGGATTTAACAGCGTCCCGACGGCGGTCGCCGCAGCTGCCGACGCCGCAGCGGGTGACAATCTCGGCAAACGTGCATGCTGCCTCACACCGCAGACTTGTATTGTTCCCGCTGCCGATAAGGCCGCTATCCCGCTCGTCTAGCCGCAGCCTGGCTGCAGGACGCTCGTCTGGCGCGCAAACACCCAGCGCAACACTCCCGCGCCTGTCGGGGGCCTGGCGGCCGAATTAGCAGCTGAGAGGATGGCCAGCACTGCCTAAGGCGACCTCGATCCGCCGCGGAGCGATCTGCAGCGGCCTGCGAGCGCGCACAGCGTCCGCCCCACGCCGCAGTGCTGCGCGCGGCGTGCGGCGCAGTTCACACCAACCCCACAGCCGGCACGCCAATCCAATGCAGCAGCCACGGCCTGGCAGCGGCGTGCGATGGAACCCGCTGGTGGCCGTGCCGCACATCCCGCCGGCGCAGTCGACCCCCCCGCAGGCCGGCGCGGCAGCGAGCAGCAAGTGGGCGGCTTTCGTGGACAAGGCCCCCGCGCCAGCGGCCCCGCAGCAGCGCAACAGCGGCTGGGGCGCGCACACGCCGTCGAGCGGGGGCTCGGCCCACACTGCATACCGCGCGCCGAGCGCTTCGGCCGTGGCAGACCCTTCCGCAGCATGGCCTGGCCAGCAGGCCGGGCCGCGCGTCGAGGGCGCAAGCTGGGGCGGCTGCGCAAGCCGGGCGGAAGGCGAGGCGCGGCTCAGCGACTCGTATGAGGCGCGGCGGCAGTGGCAAATGCAGCAGCAGCAGCAACTGAAGCAGCGACAGCAGCAGCAACAGCTGCAGCAACAGCAGAACGAACAGCAATGGGGGCAGCAGCAGCAGCAGCAGCAGCAGCAGCAGCAACAGCTGCAGCAACAGCAGAACGAACAGCAATGGGGGCAGCAGCAGCAGCAGCAGCAGCAGCAGCAGCAGCAGCAGCAGCAACAGCTGCAGCAACAGCAGAACGAACAGCAATGGGGGCAGCAGCAGCAGCAGCAGCAGCATTGGCAACAGCAGCGGGACGAACACCAATGGAGGCAGCGGCAGCAGCAACAGCAGCAGCATCTCCAGCAGCACCACCAGCAGCAGGAGCAGTGGCAGCCAAGCCGGCAGCAGCACAGCCAGCAGGCAGAGGGCTGGGCGCGCTGGGCTCCATCCACCGAGCAGGCAGCCAGCCAGCCGCAGCAGCTTCAGCCACCCAGCCAGCCGCAGCAGCTGCAGACGCCCAGCCACCCACAGGCCTGGAGCCAGCCACAGGGTTGGGGTGACAGCCAGCAGCAGCAGCAGCAGCAGCAGCAGCAGCAGCAGCAGCAGCAGCAGCAGCAGCAGGCCACTGCACCCCGGCCGGGCGGCCGCTTGTCGACCGGCGCCGCGCGGCCGGCACTGGAATGGCTGACAGCGAGCCGCGTCGGTGGCACCGCTTCGGCGCTGCCGCAGGGGCTGGCACCGGTGATGTCGGCACAGCAGCGCGGGCCACTGTCACCGCCCGCAGTGCTGCAGCAGAACCCGCAGCCTGGACTTGCGCCGCCACAGCAGCAGCAGCAGCAGCAGCAGCCGCCGCCGCCGCCGCAAGCGCCGCAATGGTGGGATGAAACGGCATGGCTGCAAGAGGAACAGCCATGGGAGCAGCAGCAGCAGCCGCAGCAGCAGCAGCAGCAGCAGCAGCAGCCGCAGCAGCAGCCATGGGAGCAGCAGCCGTGGCCGCAGCCTGGTGGACTGCCACTGCCGAGCGGCGGCACCAGCGGCGCCCCAAAGCGGGGCTCAGGCAGCGCCTGGAACGTGCCTGCACACGTCGGGCGCGTGCCCGTCATCGACCCCCAGCTCCAGGCCTCCCAAAGGGCAGCGGCGGCGGCAGCGCCTGCGGCAGCGGCGCCGCAGCAGCAGCAGCACCGGCCGAAGTCGGCGGGCGGCGAGGCCGGCAAGCGCAAGGCGGGAAAGGGCGGCGGCAGCGGCAGTGGCGCCAAGGCCGGCGCCGGCGGCAGCAGCGTGGTTTTTGAGCTGGTCCGGCACGGCGACAAAGACGCCGACCCCGACGCAGCCGCGGCGCGCGCCCCCAAGCTGCAGCTGACGATCGGTGACACCCTCAAGCGCCACCAGCAAAAGCAGCAGCAGCTGCAGCAGGCGGCGGCAAACGGCGGGGCCGAGCCTGCCGACGGCAGAGACGAGGGCGACCAAAGGCCAGCAGCCGCGGGCGCCAGCGGGCAAAGCGCGGCTTCGAGCGGCGGCGGCGGCGGCAGCGGGACGGGCGCCGGCACCAAGCGCCGCGCGCCGCGCGCCGCCGCGGCCAAGAGCGGCCGCGGCGCCAAGTCCGCGCGCGCCGCACCGCCGCCCGCGACGCTGGCCGAGCTGCTGGCTGCAGAGGCGGAGGCGGAGGCTGGCTCCGGACTGTGCGCATTGGACGCGGGGCAGTCCGCGGTCTGGGCTCGCCTCGGGTCCGAGGCTGCGACGGCGCGCGGCTGGTGCCTCGGCCTGCTGCTCGCCGCCGAAGCGGGCGGCGGCGCGGGGCGGCACCCGGTGCGCTTCTTCTACCCCGCTTGCGAGGGGCTCAGCAGGCAGCAGCTGCGGGAGCTTAGGAAGGCGGCCAAGGGCTCGGCCGCGGTGGCGGCGGCAGAGGAAGAGGACGACGAAACCGAAGCGGGGGGCGCGGGGGGCCCCTCGGCCGGCGGCGAGGGCGGCCTGCCGCCGGGCGTGTTTGGCTGGCTCGCGGCGGTGGCGCTGCTGCCGGTCAACTCTGCCAACCACGGCGCGCTCAGCGCGGCGGCGGGGCGCGGCGCCGGCGGCGGCGCTGGCGCGGCGGCTGTCGGGCCGGTTTACCTGCTCCCAACCCAGCCCGCCGCCGCCGTCGCTGCGGCGGTCGGCTCGGCCGCGCCGGCGCGCGCGCCGCTGCCGCCTGCCGCCGCGGACCTACTGCGGGCCGTGATCACCGGCGCAGGCCGCGGCGCGCCGGCCGTGGCGTGCGATGCAAAGGGCCTGCTGGTGGCGCTCTCACGGCAGGGGGTGGCGCTGCCAGCGGCGGCGGAGCTGCGGGTGGTTGACCCGCTGGTGCTGGTGAGGCGGCGGTCAAACAGCAGTCAATCGACAGTCAAACGCTGTCGAGTTGGGGGCCGTTGTGCACCGTGCTCGCATACGAAGTCGCCTGTGCGCATGCATCGAACCCGTCACTTGTCTGCGCTGCACCTAACACCCCCCCTCTTCCCCTCACCAATGCCTCCCCACCAACGAAAAACCAGGGCTGGATGGCGGCGCCGACGCAGGGGGGCACCTACACGCTGGACGCCCTCCTCGCGAAGCACCAGATCAGGCCAGATCACGCCGCCGCCGCCCCGGCCGCCGCCGCCGCCGCCGCCGCGCCGCTGCGCGCGCTGCGGGCGCGGATGTCGGCGGCGGTGCGGCTGGCGGACGCGCTGCACGCGCCGCTGGCGGCGCAGGGCCTGCAGGCGGCGATGAGCCTCGAAAGCAAGGTGCGGGGCGCTTGGTGGGGCGGAGGCTTGGAGGGAGGGGAGCTGCGCTGCCGTTCAATCTACCGACTCTTTCTGCATGAGGGGGGACTCTGCAGGACAGAGTGTGGGCGTTTGAGGGTTCTCGATCACCGCCACACCGGTTTGTTAGACTGGTTAGACTGACCATGTTTGCTAGTCACGGTTTCCCAACCCCGTGCCGGCCCCTAACCGCAAACAGATGGTGGGGGTGCTTGCCAAAATGGAGGCCGCCGGCATCGGATGCGCCCCCTCGGTGCTCGCCGGCCACCGCCCGACCATCATCGCTCGGATGGCGGAGATACAGGGTGGGCAGGGGGAAGGGCAGGAGGCCTCGCAACGGCTTGGCGTGCTTTGCTTTGCGGTTTGAGGGGAGCTCTAATCGGTTCGGGAGCTTGAGCACTTTGAGGAACGAGGCATGTTATAGTCATAAAACGGAGCCGCACAGCGCGTGCCAACCCTCCCTCGCGCAAACCTGCCGCCTTCCACGCGTGCCAACCCTCCACTCGCGCAAACCTGCCGCCGCGCAAACCTGCCAACCCCCCCTCACCTCCGCGCAGCGCGCGCCTCCCAGCTCGCGGGGCGGCCCTTCAACATTGCCAGCGCGGCGCAGCTGGCGGTGGTGTTGTATGAGGACCTGGGGCTGCCGGCGCCCGAGGGTTCGGGTGAGCGCTCTTGCTGTGCTTTTTGAACGGGTGTGCTTTGTGTGATGTGGTGAGGCGGGGGTGGTGCTCAGCTCAGTCCTGTGAGCACTCAAATCCCACCCTCTCCCTGCCCCCCCGTCACCTGCAACGCCGCTAAGACGCACGGCTCCAACCCCAACCCCAACCCCAACCCCGACCCCTCCAGTCGCCCGCAGCGCCGCCAAGACGCACACCCCCACCGACGAGGCCTCCCTGAAGGGCCTGATGGCGCGCCACGAGCTGCCGGGGCTGGTCCTTGAATACAGGCAGGCGGCTGCTTCTGGGGGCTTTGCGCTTGCTGCATTGCTTTTTGTATCCGCATTCGGGCGCGGCGCACTCCGCAGCTGCTTTCGCCCTGCCGTGTTGGTTCCTTAACAGGGCGTCCACCCGCCCGTCCGACGCCGCACGTGTCATCCCGTCGCGCCGCGCCGCGCCAAACCAAAAACTGTGCGCCAAACCAAAACCGGAACCGCAAACGCAGGACGCTCGTCAACCTGTGCTCAAAATGGCTCGACGCCGCGTGGTGCCGCCGCGCCGCCGCCGCCGCCGCCGCCGCCGAGGCGGCGGGCGGGCCGCTCGCGGCCGGCGGCGGCGGCGGGGGCGTGGCGCGGGTGTTTTGCACCTGGCACCAGACCGGCGCGGCGACGGGGCGGCTGTCGTGCTCGGCGCCCAACCTCCAGGTTGGCGTTTTTTTTTCGGTTGTGAGGCCGGCGCCGGCGCGGCGGCCCGCCTGGAGGCCTCAAACGCCAGGCGCCCACCCGCCCGCGCGCGCCTGCCCGACTTCCCGGCCGCCGGGACAGGAACGCCCCTTTGCTGACTTGGGGGTTTGTCGCGCAGCCGCAGAGCGAGCGTCCACTGCCAGTCACAAACCGAACACCAGCAAACACAACGGCTGCCTCGACCAAAAAAACGCAACCGCAGGCGGTGACCCGCTACACGGTGGCGGCAGAGCCCGACGCCGGCGCCGGCGGCGGCGGCGACGGCGGCGATGCAGCAGCAGCAGCCGCCGCCGCAGCGCCGATTAATGTCCGCGCCGCGTTTGTGGCGCTGGCGGGGCGGCTGCTGCTGTCTGCCGATTTTTCGCAGGTCGAGCTGTGCATGCTGGCGCACTTCAGCGGTGCGCGGGCGGTTTCTTTCTTCGCGGGGAGGGGCTTGTGCCTTGAAGGCCAGAAAAGGGGGCCTTGGGATTGCGCCAGCTTCTCTCGCGCTGGGGGCGTGCATGCCGGTCGTCACGCTTTCACGGCGGGCGGCCGGGCGCTGCGGGTTCGCTTTGACCTCAAATTGACCTCAAAAGCCGCTCTCACGCAGCTTTTCAGCGGCTTGGCTGGCGCCGCTGCGCATGCAGCTGCCAGCACATCGAAGCCGCCGAGAGCGCCACCTGCTAAACCCTAAACCCTAAATCCCTCAACCCGGCCCACGCAGGCGACAAGGCGCTGTGCCAGCTGCTGAATAAGAAAGGGGACGTGCTCGCCTCCATTGCGGAGAGCTGGCTGGGAGGTGGGCGGGCAGGGGCCGGCGCGGGCAGGGGGAGGGACGGGGGCCAGGGCAGGCCTGGGGGCAGGCTTGGGGGTCAGGCCACCTTTGGGCCCACAACACACGCACACACATCAAGCAGTGCACCCTGAAAACCCAACCCGCAGACCGCGACGACCGCGAGACCGCCAAGCGCGTGGTGTACGGCGTGGTATATTCGATGTCGCCCTACGGCCTGGCGGCGCGGCTGCAGGACAGGGGGGTGTCTGTCAAGGTGGGGGGATGAGTCATCGATTTGTTGGCGCGGCTGCAGGACAGGGGGGTGTCTGTCAAGGTGGGGGGATGAGTCATCGATTTGTTGGCGCGGCTGCAGGACAGGGGGGTGTCTGTCAGGGTGGGGGCGGGGGGGTGAGTCATCCAATAAGTTTCTGCGCTTTGCGCAGGTCAGCCCCGTGCGCACAGGCGCGCCGGTTTGGGAAAGGAAGCGCAGCACGCTCAACCCGCAGCGACTCCAGTCACTCCACCCCTCCCTCCAACACCGACCCCCACGCAACACTGCCCCGGCCCCCCAACACCGCCCCGCCCCTCCGACACCGCCCCTCCCCCGCAGGAGGCTGAGAGGCTGATCCAGTCCTTCCTAGGGGCCTTTCCTGGGGTTCAGGCCTACGTCAACAAGTGAGATCGGTGGAGGTTTGGAGGGGGGACTGGTGGTGCTGCATTCACGGCCTGGGGTGTTGACCCCTGTTGGGGCTCAGGTAGAGCCAGGTGGCCACAGTTGGCCCGTAGGCCTGCCACGTGCCCTCAACCGCGCCCCCGATCCCCCCTGCTGCAGCAAACCCCCGCCAGCAAAGCGCCCCCGCCAAAGCCCCCCCTCCGGCGAAAACACGCCCCAAAACCCCGCAGCCTGCAGCTCCGCGCGAAGCGGGAGGGCGGCGTCCGCACGCTCCTCGGCCGCTGGCGCCCCATCGAGGGCCTCGCAGCGCGCGACGCGCGCGCGCGCGACGCCGCGCTGCGGCGGGTGGTCAACTCCCAGATCCAGGGGTCTGCGGCGGACCTCATAAAACTGGCGATGGTGGGCGTTCCGTGTTTGTGCTGGGCTTTCCGGGCCTGAGGTGTTTTGGGCACCAGGCGCAGGATAGCTGAGGACGGGGTGGCTTTGCTTTTGGGGGAGGGGCCTTTGCTGCACCCCGTCTCGGGCGGCCTGCTGTTGTTGTGCGGTCGGCCCCTGGGCAGTTTTGGGGGTCGGCCCCTGAGCGGCCGGCCAAACGGCGGGGGCGCCCCTGGCTGCTTTCAAACCCGTGCCCCGCGCGCCGGTCGCCCTCCCTTCGCAGTGCGCCTGGGATGAGTTTTGCGCGCGCGCGCAGCAGCTGCTGCTGCAGCAGCCAGGACAGCAGCAGCAGCAGCAGCCAGGACAGCAGCAGCAGGCGCAGGCCGACGCGGCCGTGGCGCGCGCCTGCACTCTCGTGGCCTCCATTCACGGTGGGTGCGCTGCGCAGCGCGCACTTTTGGGGCCGCGCCCAGCGCAGCCGCTATGAAAGCCCCGCCTCGCCCTGACACGCGCCTGCCAAGCCCTATCCCCATCACCATCGCCCTCCCCCCTCTCCCCCCTAAACCCTAAACCCTAAAACCCTAAAACCTCCCCCCCCCTAATAAAACCTCCCCCAGACGAGCTGCTGTTTGAGGTGGAGGGCGGCCCCGCCGAGGCCGAGGCGGCGGCCGCCGTCGTGTCGCGCCTGATGTGTGGCGCGGCGGGGCGGCTGGCGGTGCCGCTGTCGGTCAAAGTGCGCGTCGGCGAGCGGTGGGCGTTCTGACGCGGTGCGCGCGGCAAGCGGCGGCGAGGCAAAGCGCGCGCGCGCGCGCGCGCGAGGGGCCTTTTTGTCCCTTCTTCTTCCGCGTTTTTCAGACCGCGCGCTTCAGTTCGAGGCGGCCCCCCTTTCCCACAACAGTCAGTAGCCAGGCAGCTTCCTCCCCGCCTTCCCTGCACCCTCCCCCCTTTCCCCAGTCGACGCCTCGCAGCCTGCACTGCCCTGCCCCTTCCGCCCCCGTTTTCCCCCGCACCAAACGCTTGCACGACAACAACAGGGGGGGCAGCGCGCCAACCGTTTCCCTCGCGGCAGGTTACAACTCAACTCGGCAAATCTTCTTCGGGGGGGGCGCGCAATTCGGAGCGCCGGCCAGGCGGGCGGCGGCGGGGCATTGTTCGAACTCAGCGGGCGGCGACAGTGGGGTGTTGTTCGTTTCGCTTGCGCGCGGCGCGGCAACTTGGGACCGCCCGCGGCGCGTTTCGAGCCTGCTGCTGGGCTGTCGCTGCAAGGGAGGGCTTGGGAGGGCGGGCGCTTCTCTCCGGGCGGGCGCGAGAGACGGTTTTTTCGGCAGCGGCGGCGGCGGCGGCGGGGATTTGAGCAGCGGTGAATCGCCTAGTTGAGTGCAGGGTGGCCCCAAGGGAGAGGGGTGGGGCCGAGCCACCAACGGCGGGGGGATCGGCCCCGCCGCCAGCGCCCCTGGGCCCCCATAAGAGAGGCGGGGCGGTGCTTCGGGGTGTTTGGGGGTGGGGTGTATGATGGCGGGGCGGCGCCGCGGCCCGGGCGCAGGGCCGGGGCGGCCCGCGGGGCTCGGCGGCAGCGAGGGACGGGGGCCGGTGCGCCGCGGTGAGCATGGGAGCATTAGGCAGCAGCCCGGCGGCGGGCGTGCGGGACCGGGACCGAGGCGCCGCCCCCGATAATGTGGGGGGCGCGCACAGGGGAGACGGCGGGCGCGCGCGCCACGAGGCGGCGCGCGCGCGCGTAATCGCGCACGGTTTTGGGACGGATGCGGAACGGACTGCGATGATGCCGGGCGATTCATCGCGGCGGGGCCGGCAACGCGCCGCCGGGCATTCTTTGCGGGGCGCAGGGCGCGGGGCGGCGGGTACCTTTTGGGAGGGCAACCTAGGTCTGATCTGCGACGGGTTTGCATGGGGTCCGTGCATAGGGAGCCGGTAAGAGAAGGGCGCGGCCGGAGAGCGGCCGCAATCGTTGAAGCTCGCCTGTGCTAATGGCGTGCTGTGCTTTCGTGGCGCTTGCTATGGCCTCTCTAACGCTCTGGGGCAGGCAAAGGCGGCCGGGGGGCCGCGGTCGGAAGCTTCCTGCCGAGGCCGGCGCAGAGGCGGCCGGCTGCTCTAATCAATCCCAACACCCCGCGGCCAAAAGGGCTGGCGGCGGGGGGGAGGGGGGTGCGCGGGGGGCGCGCATGCCTCTTGCGCAGGGGGCGGCTCGAGCCGCCAAGGGCGCCGGATATGCTCAAGCGGACAGGGGGCCAAGGGGCGGGCCAAGGGGGAAGCAAAAGGGCGGCGCCGCCGGCGCGCTGCCGCCCGATTGGTCGGGGCCCTCGAAAGGGGGGAAGGGGCGGCGCGCCAGCCTGCGCCCCGCCCTGGGGCCTTGGGGCGGGCGTGGGATGCACGGGGCGCGGCTTGCCGGGCCAGCAAGGGGCGCGCATTGGGGCGCGCATTCGAGAGCCTGGGGCGAGGGTGGAGCGCTTCGAGCGGGTTTGGTGCGTGTGGGGTGCGTGCGGGCGACCGCCCCCGTGCGCGGCGGCGGCGGCCGCGCGGGGCGAAATTTTCCCGGCGCCGAGCCGCGCGGCACTCGTCTTGCTTAGACTGTTTGCCGCGATCGTGCTTGGGGTAGAAGGAAGCCGGAAAGGGGGAATGCGCGCGCGCGCCTCCTCGCGCGACGCCGCGGCCGCGCGTGGCGGTGCACGGCCCTTGACCGCGGCCTCGCCGGGGCGCGCGCGGGGACCGGTCCAGGGCAGCAAGTGTGTCGGCGCGCATGGTGGTGTTGTGAGCAGTGCTGTGGGGCTCCGGGGCGGCCGCTGCAATACCTGCGGCCGCCGGGCCCCGCCAATGCGAGGGCGCGCGCGCGCGCGCGCGCGAGCGCCGGCCGCGCCGCGCCGGCGCCGACACCGGGCAGGGGGCGCCGTGCAGGGCGCCCGCCCCAACCTGGCGCCGCCGCGCCAGCCGGCCTTGGTCAAAGAAAGGGGCGGTGACAACGTATTATGGCGGGTGGCCGGCCCCGGGAATTTGTGTGCGGGGCGCCACGCTGTGTGTCACGCGGGGTGAGTAGTTTAGTGATATAAACCTGTGCTGTGTTTGCGATGCGCGCCCGCGGGCAGTGACCGGCAGGCCGCGTCCCCCGCGCCGCGCCTCCCCCAAGGGCGTGGGCTCCAACCGGGCCCCGAGCCGCCGCGCGCCGCACGGGCGCGCGCTTGGGGGGAGGGGGTATGGCGCTCCCCCTTCCGCATGTGGTTTTGGGTGTTTTTGGGGGGGAGGGGGCGCGCGCGACGTGCCGGTGGCGACGGCAGGGAGTTTGGGGCGCGGGCGCGCAGGCGGCGCCTCTCGGCGTGCGCCGGCCGGTGCTGGCTCCAATATTGGCGGCAGCGGTGCGGCCGAGCTGCTCTCATTTCAAGAGCAAAACAGTGCAGTGACGGCGGGTATCGGAGTGGGGGCACCCGGTGACGGTTTCTGCCGCGGGGGCTTTTCGGACTGTCTAGCAAAACTGTCTTGAACACTGTAGGGCGGAAGTCAGGGCAGCTCCCGAGCCTGGCTAAGACTGAGAGTGTGCGTGGCGGAAAGGGCCGAGGGGACAATGGACGGAGGACGGAGTACAGAACCGGCCCGCGGCGCCTCGGCGCTGTGCGGCCGCCGCCGGCGCCCCGTCCTTGCTGGCGGGGCGTCCAGCGGCGCCGCGTGCGCCCGCGGGCGGGCGCTTCGGGGTTTGGGGCTTGGCAGCTCGGCAGGCCGCCAAACGCGGGGGCCACTGATTGGGGGGGGGGACAAGGCGTGAAGCAAAAAAAGCCTTGGCGCGCCGCCGCGGCCTGCTCGGCGCGCGGGGCGGGAAAACGCTGTGGTGGTGGGGGGGCTCGGCGCCTGCGCCTCCGGCAGCGCGGCGCCTCGCGTGTGGGGGATCTAGGGGCCAGTGCTTGGGTGCGCGCAGAGAGTGTTGGGGGTGGTGGGCCGGAGAGAGGGGTACTAAACAGTGCTGCGGCCCCGCCGGTGTCGACGGCGCACGTCGCCTTGATATCGCAGCCGGCGCGCCCGTCGCGGTCAGCCGTAAAGTCAAAACGGCCAGTGCCGGGGGTTCCTGGGTGGTATTCGAGTGCGCAACGGCGGCGGCAAAACGGGCAGGCGGCGGCGGCGGCGGGGCGCGGTGGGGCCCGCCCGTTCTTCAGAGCGGGCGGGGCCGCCGCGCGCCCCGGCGCGCCCCGCGTGGGAGGCAGGGTGCGGGCGCCCTATGTGTTGCGGTGTGGTTTGAGGCTGCCCTAGGCCTGCCTGTGTGCCTGTCTGTTAGCCTGCCTGAATGTCTGACAGTGCCGGCCTGTGCCTCATTGGCTGGGCCCTAGTTGACGGCTGCCTAGGCCTCGTGTTGTGCTTTTGTGGCCTGAGGCGGCCAGCCGGCCCTGGGCTGCTGGCAGAGTCAAAGCCAAAGGCCAGCAGGCCTGGCTGCTAGTCCTTGTGATTGTTGCGCCCCCCAGTACTCCTTCTTTAGCGCGCAGCGGCGGCGGCGGCGGCGGCGGGGGGGGCAGCGGGGGCGTGCCCCCCCGCCTGCGCGCGCGCCAGCCAGTGCCGGCGCTCACGCCGCCGCGCCCGGCAGCAGCCACATCCAGCCGCCGCCGCCGCCGCCGCCGCCGCCGCCGCCGCCGCCGCCTCGGGCGGCGGCCGCCAGCTCCGCTGCGCGCGCGAGCGGCGCAAGCCGCGCGTCGGCGCCGCACGCGATGGGCGGCACCGCCAGCGCCGCCCCGTCGAGGGCCAGCCAGCGGAGCGAGCAGGCGTAGGGGTTGCCCGACGCCGCCGCGACCGCAACCGCCGCGTGCACAGCGCGCAGCACGTCGGCCGCGCGCGACACCTCGGCGGCGGCGCCCGCGCCGACGCAGCAGCCGGCGGCGCCCGCCAGGGCGGCGTCGGCGAGGGGGCGGCCGAGGAGCACGTGCGCATAGGCCAGGCACGCGGCGGCCACCACGCTGGGCCGGAACTCGAGCAGCTGCGACTCGAGGAGGGACTGCTGGCCGAGCAGCATGGACAGCGAGCACAGCGCGCGCGCCGCATCCGAGGCGGGCGGGGCGCCGCCCGAGGCGGGGACGCCGCAGAGCCGGGGCAGCGCCGCGCGGAGGAAGGTCTCGACCGTGGGGCGGCTGAAGAGGCGGGCGCCGTAATCCAGGGCGCGCAGCACCTCCTCCTCTGCGCGAAGCAGCCGCCGCCGCGCGGCGGCCGCCGCCGCCGCCGCGCCGCCGCCGCCCGCGCCGCCGCCCGCGCCGCCGCACGCCCCGCACGCGCCGCAGCCGCACGCCGGCAGCGCCGCGGCGACCGCGCTCGCGGGCGGCGCCGCCGCGCCGCGCGCCCATTTCGAGGCGATCCACAGGCAGGCGGCGCCGCAGATCAGCGCGCGCGGCGCCTCGGGCGGCAGCGCCAGCGCGTCCAAGGCGGCGACGCCGAGGAAAAGCGAGTCGTCGCCGAGGCGCAGGCGGCAGGCCGCCGACGTCATCCAGTTCACGAGGTTGGCGCGCTCCGTCCCGCCGAGGGCGGGGGCGGCGCAGCGGCAGTCCTGGGGGCGGGGGGAGGGGGGGGCGGGGTCGGTTGGGCGTCGGTTGGGGGCGGTTGGGGTCGGCTGGAGGGTTTCGGGGCCCGTTGTGCTGCGTGTGCGTTACCTGCTGTGAACGGCTGGGGGGTGCGACGCTGTAGCAGGGGGGCCGGGAGCTGTGCCTCACGGCCGCCGACCGCGGGCTAGGGCTCACGCCTCCCTCCCCTGCGAATGTCCGCACCCACACCCCAGGCGGCCCTCCCCCCCCCCGCTGCACGGCCCCCCCTCACACCTGCTCGTCGGCGAGAAGCTGCTGGAGCTCGCCATGATCTGATGACGCAGCGGCATCGGCGGCGGCGGGCGGCGTGCGCGCGCGCTGGGGCGGGCTGGCTGCCTCGCCGAGCCAAGATGAGCTGCGGCCCGAGTCGGCGGGCTTGGCGCGCAGCAGGAGCGCTGCCTGGGCCGGCCCCAGAACGGATTGCGAAGAGCGCGGCGATGAGGTCGTGCTGGCGCTGTCTCCTTCGGGGGAGCAAGCCTGCGGGAGGGGCGGGGTGGCGGGGCGCGCTTTTGCACGTGCACGTAGCTCTTCAGCCGGCCGGAGTTCACGGTGCAGCTCCGCTGCGATCGGCAAGATCCGATCATTCCATTCCGTGGAGGCAAGCGAGCGATCGCGCCGGCGCCTGGCGTAGGGAAGGGCGGAACCAGATCCAAAGCGCTTCTCCATGGGGCGCACCTCGCGACGAGGCTCGCCGGGAAACGTCCACATATCGCTTCTGGCGTCCTTAGGTATGCCTGCCGGGGGCTATCGACCGCCTGACCGCGCGTGATGGGCGTGCGGTGCGCTCAGCGTTTTTTGGGGGCCCGTTGCTGTCCTATGTGCTGTAAACTCCTTCTAACTTTCCCTCTAAACCCGGAAAGACCCATTTCTGGGCGGGGGCACGGCGCGGAGGGATGATCGAGCCAGGGCGCTGGCTCCCGGCGGCAAGCACCCGGTGACACCTCTCGTTCCGCCCTTGAAAACGCGATTTCAAGCCATTTAGATGCACGGTAGCACCTGTGTTAGGCCCACCGCAGGCCGGCTTGGGCGGCGGGCGAGCCCTGGGCGAGGCGATGTGTGATGAGCCGAGCGCCAGCGGTCTGTCGCGCCGCCGCAGCGTTTACGCGGGGCTTGCAGACACAACTTCCTCTGCCAGAGCTACCCGAAACCTGGGAAATTGTGTTTTACAGCTCCGCGGGCGCTGGAGAAGACAGCGACCGCACCGGCGGGGGCAGCAGATGGAGGCCGCGGGCGCGCTCGCGCGCGCGAGGGGGGGGGCTCGAGCGGCCGGTCGCGCGCGGCTTGGGGAGCGGGCGGGTGGGTGGGCGGGCGGACCAACGGACTCACAACGTGGCTGGGCACGGCCGCCGTGGGAAGACCGGCAGGCCTGCAGCCGCTGGCGACAAAAAAGCAAATGGTGCCACTATCGGCGCCCCGGCCTGCGGGGCTGGCCTGGGCGGCCAAAGGGCCGCCGGCCACAGGGGAAAACGAAAAAAACGGAGCCTGGCGCAATCAACGGGCAGCGACGAGCAGCGCGCTGCTCCATCCTTAACCGCCGATGCGCGCGGCGAGATCCCAAAAAAAGGGGGGGAAACGGCAGGACACGGGATGCGGGATGCGGTAGGGAAGAGCAGAGAGAGAGCAGGCAGGGAGGGAGGGAGGGTGGCAGCGAAGTGCAGGGTATTGTGCAAGGAGGGGGCTGGGGCAACTGCCCTGGAACGACCAGGCCGACCCAACAGGCCGGTGCGGCCGCCACGGCACCAGCAGCTTTGGCCGCGGTGGGGTCGGCGGCTTGCGCGCCGGCGGCTTGCGCGCCGGGCCCTCCGAAACCGGGGGGCTCGCTCATGTGCGGCGCCCGCCCGCCGCCCGCAGCGGCCGAAGGCTACGGCCCCCTCACTTCTTGGCCTTGGGCACCCAGGTCGTGCGCGCCCGCCACACCTCCCCGCCGTCGGGCTTGCGCAGCGCGTGCAGGAACTGCTGCGCGCAGCCGTTGCCGTTGGAGAGGTCGGTGAGGGGGTGGCCCAGCACCTGGACGGTGTCACCCGCGTGGCACTCGGCCTTGAAGTCCATCTCCACCTGGGGGAGGGCGGGGTGGGCGTTGGGAGGGGTTAGGGCGGGGTGAAGGGGCATTGGGAGGGTGGGGTAGGCGTTGGGAGGGTTTAGGGCGGGGCGTTCCTGGGTTGAGGGTGTGGCGTTGCTCCGTCCGCGAGACGGCGCCCACGCTGCCCCAAGCACGATTCACGGCCTGGAAACCCCTGAAGAGGCGTCCAAGCGCAGCCCCTGTCCCACACCCCGAAAAGGAAGCCCCCACCCAAAGTAAGTGCCGCCCCTCCCCCCAAAAAAGCAAGGCCCCCCCCCCCCAAACAGATATCAAGCCCCTCCCCGCACCTCCATCAGGTTGTACTTTTCGTAGACCTTTTGAGGCACCGCCTCCAGCGCCCAGCTCAGGTAGCACACGTTGTTGATGTGGCCGTTGGGATCCACGTCGCTGCGCCGCGCGCTGACGAGGGGCCCGGTCAGCGCGGCGTCCGCGGGGAAGTCGGGCAGCTTCCGCTTGGTCGCCTCCGGCGGCAACACCGCGCGCGGCGGAGAGGGCGCGAGGCTGAGCCAGCGGGAGCGGACAGAGTCCGGGAGCTTGGAGAGCTTGCGGGTGTCCATGTTGATGGTCACCCAGGTGCTGGGTTTGGAAGGGAGGGCGGGGGCGCGGGGCGGCGGATGAGCCCACAAAGCCGGGTCTGCAGCGAGCGGGGCGTGCGTCGCCCGTTGCCTCGCGCCAAAGCGCCAAGCGCGCCGCGCCAGACGCGCCGATCGCACGGGCAGCAGGCCGTGCGCACGGGCAGCAGGGCACGCGCCAAGCGCGCCGCGCCAAGCGCCCGGGCAGCAGGCCGCGCGCAGCGCCGAGCGCCCCACCTGGTTGCGGCCCCCAGGTACGCCCCCGTGATCGCGTCGGTGATGTGCCAGTCGCGCCGCGTGGCGAGGCGGCCGTCCTCCGCAAAGTAGGTCTCAAGCCGCACCAGGTCGCCCCTGCGGTCGGCCGGGGGCGTTTCGACCGGGCGCCGTTGAGACCGGGGCGTTTGGCAGAGCGCGCGGCGGGGAGTTTCCACCGCGGCATTCGACCGGGGTTTGGCCGGGGCGTTTTGGCCGGGGCGGCGTTTTGACCGGGCCGGGCGGTTCAGGCGCGGCGGGGAGCGCTCGAGAAGCGCAGCCGCGGCGCGCCGGCCGGCCCTGGTCCCGCCGCCGAGGCGGGCTCGGCCGATCGGGGCCTGGTTGATGGGCGACGTTCCCCAAAGGAGAGGCCGGCCGAGCTGTGAAGCGGCAACGCGCCGCAAAAGTTGAGGGCTCACCATTTGGGGTAGGCTTCCATGCGGAGCTGGATGCGCGTGGCCACAAAGATTAGGTGGTCCATTCCGGGCATGGAGGCAAAGCCGCTGTCGGCGCGGCCCCACAGGGCGACGCCATGGTTGCCGCCAACCTCCTGCGGGCGGGGGCGGGGGGGTTCAGGGGATGGGTTGGGGGGCGCGGGCGGGGAGGCGCTGCGGGTGTGGGGTCGGGCGGGTGGCATGTGAGGCGCGGCGGCCCAGATCACGAGGGGGCTGTCAGATCACGACGGGCTGTCTGGGCCCCCCGGGCCCCGCCGGCAGGGGCTCGTTCAGCCCCCCGCCCTGCAGCCGCCACCGCCGCCGCGGCGGCCGCCGCCGCCGCCGCCGCCGCTGCCACCCCGCTCGGTTCCGCTGCCCGGCCGCCGAATGAGTCACGGCCCCGCCCAGCGGGGTTTGCCGCGCCGAATCAGGGGCTCCCGCCAGAAACTGCGGCGTCACCCCGCACTCGCCTGCAGCAGGTTGGCGATTGTCGTGATGTTCGCGTGCTGATCCGCCCCGCACTCGTTGCCCCTGGAGGGGTCAAGGGGAGGGGCAGCAGGGCGGCGCGTAAGGAGCCGTGCGCGGGGCCACGGGGCGGGATCGGGCCGCGGCGCGGTTGCTACATGCGCAGCCGGGCGGCGGGCCGCCCTTTCCCGCCGCCGCACCTGATCCGGAACTCCTCCGCAAAGGAGGTGTTGTTGTTCAGGAAACTGGACGGGTGCGGCGTGTGCAGCACTCCGCCGACCTCGCAGGTCGGGGCCGAGGCGGCGGCGGGGCGCTCCACGGCGACGGTCGTGGTCGGCGGTGCGGCGCGGCAGCGCCGCGTGCGAAGGGGAGCTGCCGCTGCTGCCCTGCCCGCGCCCGGGACGCCGCGCTCGTGCGGCGCCCGGGGGTTTTGTCCTCTGATCATGATTTTAGACGCGACTGCCGGGGCTGGTGCGCGACCTAGAAATGGCGCGTTGGGCGTTTCGTTTGAGCGGGAGAGGCGCTGGAGGGAGAGGCAGCGTGGCGTCGAGCTTTCACGACTATTTTCTCACGGCTAATTGTTCAACTGTGAGGTGGTGGCGCGGAAACAACGCGCAAACCCTCGACGCCGGGGGCACCGGTCTCACCCGACCCACCCGATCGCGCGTATTGAGGCGCGCAGCCCCGAACTGGTGTTTCCGGGACTCAAAACGCCGCCTGTGACGCGCGCCGCCCTCGAGCTCGCGCCGCCCCTCTCCGCCGACGCCGACGCAGCGGTTGGCGCTCCCTGCCGCCGGGGCGGGGCCGAACCGCCATCGGCGCGCCCCACCCCAACCCCAGCGAATGCCGGCCGAGGTTCACAAATGAGAAACAGCTATAACTCACGACCAAAGGCCGCCAACGGGAACCTGTAGGGGTGCGGTGTGGAGCGTGTGCAGGCACGTGCGCTGTTGGGGCGCAACTGTCGACGCCGGCGTTTGGGCGGTCCCTCAGGCGCAGCTGCCGAGTGCTGACTGCGTGTCTCGGGGACGGCAAACTGCCAGGCGGCTTTTACATGGGCCTGGTGGGGAGCCCGCCTGGTTGCATGGGAGTGCCCCATGGCCGCCGCCGCTGCGCGGCCCACACTGCAGCCGCCATGCCAGCGCGCCGCCCCACCAGCGCGCGCGGGCCGCCAGGCCCCTGCGCACACAAGGCTGCGGCCCCGCAGTCGGCGCCGCCCCGGCCGCCGCCCCAGCCGCCGCCGCCCCCTCAGCTGCCGCCCAGCGCCAGCGCCAGCCGCACAATCGACCTCGTCGCGTCCGTCTTGCCGCCCGGCCCCGCCGGCCGGAACGCGCCCCCCGCGCGCGCCGCGAGGCGCTCCCGCTCCTCCTTCCGCGCCGCCGCGCGCGCGGCCGCCTTGGGCTCGTCGGGGTCGGCCTCGTAAACCGGGAACCTCGAAAACGTGGCCTGCCGCCCGCTGCGGGGGAACGCCGCCGGCCGGAACGGCGCGCCCGGCGCCGACGGTGAGGCCGCCGCGGCCGCCGCGGGCGCGGCCTCCCCGCCGCCGGCCTCCTCGCCGCCGCCGCCGGCCGCTGCCGCGCCCGGCGCGCGGCTGCGCACCGGCGGCTCCGGCCGCGGCTGCCACGCAAACTCCCCGACGGCGCCCTTCACGCGGCCCCCAAAGTGGCGCGCCACCGTGCCCGGCCCGCCGCGCTTCGGCGGGCCGACGGGGCGGAAGGGCGCGTGGGGGGACTTTTCGCCGTCCTTCACGCGCACCGCAAAGTGCACGGGGTCGGCCATGTATTCATACTCACCGGCCACGCCACGCGCGCCCTTGCGCTCGCTGCGGGGTGGTTGCACATGGGGGGTGGTTTCGGCGGGGGCAGGGTTGGTTGTGCTTGGGGGAGAAGGGGTGACGCGCCAATCATACCCCCCTCCTGTGGCTGTTTCCATTCTGCCCGCGACAACAACTCAAGCGTGCGCACACGCCCGCCCACACGCCCCCACACCCACCTGAGCGTGGTGCCGATTGTGCCAAAGGAGCCCTTTTTGGGCGTCGAGGTTACTATGTTTTTGGGCTGGCCGGGGATCTCCCCCTTCTTCTTCTTCTTCTCGTCCACGTGGCCCTGCGGAGCAGGGTGTGACGCGGTCAAACCTGGGGTCAAACTTGGCTCGACCTGACCCCTGCGGGCTCGTTGCCAACTGAAACAACCACTGCTGAAAGCAGTGCAGGCCCCATTCCCACCCACGCGCTCTGCCAGCTCCCTCACAGCCCCCAAAACCACACCCACAGCCTGCCTCTCACCGCTTTGTACTCGACTTTGCCCCCCAGCGTTCCCACGAAGTCCCCCGGGCAGGCGCTCTTTTTCATGGGGGAGGCCACCCGAAACGGCTTGTCCGCCACGTTGCGCGCCGCGCCCGCTTTGGCCTGCTGCAGCTTGCGCCTGCGCGGCGCGAGGAGGGAGTGCGGGGCGGCTTTTTGAGTGGGCTGCCGCTCAATTCCCGTCGCGGCCTGACTGCTGCGCAGGCCAGGCAAACACGTGCTCACAGAAAGGCAGCCGAGTGCCCCTCAAAACAGCATACAGCAACTGGGAATGCGGCCTCGCTCGACTGGAAGCTGCCCACCCCCCTCGCACACACACACCTGAGGGGGTCTATGTACTTCTCCCCCTCGAACAGCGGCTTCAGCTTGTCAAAGCACGCGTCATTGTTCTGCGGCGGCGGGGCAGCGGTTTGCAGAGGGGCGGCGGTGCATGTAGAGCTGCACGCAGAGCTGCATGCTGCGCTGCACCTCCGTCCAGCACGCGCGCGCGCCAGAGCATCGGGCCAGGCGCACGCAAGCACACGCGCACGCGCAGGGTCAGCTGCTGCGGGCGGCGCACCTTGCCGCTGCGGCATACGGGGACCTTGATCGAGACCAAGCCCCTGTCGCGCGCGTCGGGGCGCATGGTGTCCACGTAGGGGTCCCCCACGCCGATCGCGCGCGTCTCCCCAAACACGCCGAAGCGCGTCGTCATGGCCGCTGGGGCGCGGCGCGCGGTGGCGCGCGGCGGTGGCGCGGCGGCGCGTGCGCGGAGCGGCTGCGCTGCGCTCGGCGGCGCTAATGCGGGAGCTCAAATAGCGTTCGCGTGCTTATTAGCGTCTAGCTCCCTCCCAGCCTTCCGCCAGCACGGGCCTCCGAGCCGCTGACTATCGGTCGCGCTTTGAACGCGCTTGGGGAAATCACCGGTGTCCAAAAGTGTTGCCGAAAGTCTTACATGCCAGCCGGAATTCAGAGCCAAGCCTACGTAGGCGGCGTAGCTGCTGCTGCGCCGGCGAGCCTGGCCACCATGCAGCACCGGTGGTGAGTGTTGCCTTTCTTTCACCTTTTACTCAGCGCAAAAGTTCGTTGGCTGCAGAGGGGGATGTGTGGAAGGCCGGTCTCGGGGGAGGGTGAAGCGTGACAACAGCGATCGACCTGAACCCGCGCAGCCAGCGGCGCGGCGACAGGATTGGGACTTTGAAGCGCCGGCTTGGGGTTGGTTGGTAATAGTTGTTTGGATGGATGGATGCCAGGGCGCAAAACCGGGCGCGTGCGTCGGTGATAGGGGCGGTAGCAAGGCGCGGTGCAAAAAGGGGAGTTGGCGTGTATGCCTGAGGCGCGCCATCGCTGCACGCACTGGCGCGCGCGAGGTTTGACTGAGCGCATTGCCTCGGTGCGGGTTCGATTCGAGGGTGTGTGCGCGCTCTGGTTGGACTGAGCGCGTTGCCACGGTGCGGGTTCGATTTGAGGGTGTGTGCGCGCCCGACGCGGTGGGCGCCGGCAGAGGGGGCAGCAGAGCGGAGGCATGGGAAGAAAGCGGAGGCGTGGGAAGAATCCGGAGGGGGTTCTGCCATTTGATAGGCCTGGGAGAGCGTGGGAGAGCGTGGGAGAGCGTGATAGGCCTGGGAGAGCGTGGGAGAGCGTGATAGGCCTGGGAGATAGTAATAGGTTGGGCCCAGCGGGGTTGGGGGCGGGACGGCGCGCGCTTTGGGAGTCAGGAGGCTGTGCACAGTTTAAAATGCCGGCGGGGTACGGGGAAAGGGGGGAGGGGGTCCGCAGCCCCCTGGGTGGTCCGGCTTCGGTTCAAGGCGGGGGCTGCTGAGGCGCCGATACCGCCGCCGTCGGCAATCCAGCAATCGAGGCTGGACCGCCGACGGCTGATCATTTGCCGGCTGCCGGCGCGGGAACGAGGCCTACAGCAGCACTGTGAGCGCCTCCCAATCCTCTGCGCTGAGCTCGCCAATGCTGGGGAGGGACTCCACCGGCACTGAGGCCGGCGAGTCCGAGCCGGCGGCGCGCGGCGCAAATGTTGTCTGCGCGCCGGGGGCCAGCAGCGGCGCGGGCGGCGGGGGCCGCTGCTGGCACTGGGCCCATGCGGCCGCGGCCGTGGGGTGGAAGGCAGCGGCCGGCGGCGGCGGCGGCAGCTGCTGCGCGCCCGGCAGGTGGGCATCCGCCTGCTGCGGCGGCGCCACGGGGCTCATTTCGACGCAGCCGTGGAGCTGCTGTGCTGCTGCCGCTGCTGCCGCTGCCGCCGCAGCCGCCGCAGCCTCCGCGGGCTGCGCCTGCGGCGGCGCAGCGAGGCCGTGCAGCCGCAGCTCGAGCAGCCTTTGCTCCGCGCACTCTTGCTCGACAAAAAGCTGCAGCGCCTGCCGCCGCAGCGCCAGCTGCTGCAGCAACGCCATGTGCAACAGCTGCTGCTGCTCAGCAAGCGAAGCATCAAAGGGGCCGGCGGCTGGCAGCGCGGCCAGCAGCGGCGGCGGCGCGGCCTGCTGGGGAAGAGCGGGCGGCGCCTGCTGGACTGCCACCTGCATGACTGCGCCGGCTGGGGCAAATGCTGCCGGCCACGGCGCCGGCAGCCCGCCGGTGGCGGCGGCGGCCGCAGCGGCTGCGGCAGCCGACGAGGCGGCGGGACCAGAGGCGGAGCCTTCTAAAAGGTCGAACCGCGACAGCGAGCCGCTGCCAGAGCCGCTGCTGCTGCGAGCCGGCAGCTGCGCGCTCAGGGGCGGAGGCCGCGCCTGCGCCCAGGCGGCAGCCGTGTCAGCCGGCGCCGGCGGCGCAGAGGGCTGGCCCAGCATAGGCCAGGCGCAGGCCGCGCCGGCGGCAGTGGGCGCTGCGGGCGGCGCGCTGGGGCCGCGGCTTCTGCCGCTGTCGCCTTCCTCGTCGCTGCCGCTCCCCGCGCTGGCCGCGCTTCCGCTGCCGCTGCTCCTGCCGCTGCCGCCGGCGCCGCTGCCGCCGCTGTGGTTCGCCTCGGCGCTCTGAGCGGCGGGCATTTTGCGCGGCTGCGCGGCGGGCCGCCGCACGCGCTGGCGTCGCTTGGGCTTGCACACACCGCTGCGCCGGCCGGTGGCCATGACCTGGGAGGGGGATGTGAGTGTGAATAAGGTAAATAAAACGCTAATGGCGCTGAGCCCTGGCAAGTCACTGTAGTCACCGCAGCAGCGCCCCACTTGCTTTGCATGCATTGCACGCCCCTTTCCCCTCCCCCTCCCCACCATTTTGCTGCCGCTGCTGGCCGCTATCTCCTGGGGGTCCCGCAGCTCCGGGTTTGCCAGCAGCCACTCCAGGGTGGCGCCGGCCTCGAGGTGGCGGTTGACCACCGCGCCGCGGACCAGGCGGCGGACGAGCGTGGCGTTCCCTGCGCAGCGGCGGCGGCGGCGGCGGCGGCGACGATCAGTGGTGGCGTTTGCACGCGTCAGCAGCGGGTCAGTCGGCGCGCCACCGCTCGTCTCCAAACGCCTCGAGCGGGACTGCGGATTTCCCTGCACGAATTTCCCTGCACACGCCCATTTCCCTCTGCTGGTTACCCCGTTGCGCGACAACACCCCCCAAAACAGGGCCACTCACAGTGGTTTTTGACCGAGTTGTCCGTGCGCGCCTGCAGCAGCCGCGCGATTGCGGCCCAGCGGTTTTCATACTCCGGCTCGGACTGGGCCTGCGCGGGGGCGTTTTTGGTTGGGGAGGGGGGGGCTGATTAGAAGCGCGGGCAGGCCTTGGGTTTTGGGTGCACGTCACTCACTGTTTGACAACGCATCTTCCTTCTGTCAAAAGATCTGTCCCTGCTCTGCCGCACCACCGACCCTGATTCCACTGACCGTTCGTCCTCCCCAAACCCAACTCTCAAAACCCCCAAACCAACCCACCTTGACAATCACAGCCTGCTCCCACTCGGTGAATGGGGTCTTGTTGACATCCGGGTCCAGCTGGTTTGTCCACCTGCATTGGAATGGGGGCGTTCACTTCAGCCTTCAATGGATGGATCAATTCATGCGCATGCGGCCGTGCGCGTGCCTTGCGCACACCCGTCACCGGCCGCTTGCTGAGGCTCTGCCGCGTTTTGCCGAGAGCCCCACGCTGCAGAATCAATGCGCCCCAATCGCGCCGCCGCCACCGACCTGAGCCGGCACGACTTGCAGGTGCGCCGCCCTCCCAGGCCCGAGGCCACGGCTGGCCAGTTCCCCGTGCCGAGGCGCCCCACCAACGAGGCAAGCAGCGCGTCCTCCTGCGGCAAGCGAGGGTATGCGGGTGCGCGCGTTCTTGCTGGCTCGGGCGCGTGGAGCTGTCGGCTTGGGGAACACGGCGTGCCACGGGCCCGCGCCGCGCCGCGCTGTGCAGCCGTGTCGCGCCAGCCATTGATGCCGCGCCGCTACGGCCTCGGCCGCCCTGCCTCTGAATTCAGCAGCCCGTCATGCATGCCAATCGCTCGCCTTTTGGCTCCACGGCCCCGTTTTCCGGCGTCCCATGGGTTGGCTGGCCCGGAGTGGGCGCCCGAGAGATCGACGGGCTGCGGTCCTTTGACGGGTTACACGGGCTTGTGAGCTGCTACTAATAAGTACGCAAGGCTCGACCGGGGCGGAACACCAGCGGCGCAGCCTGGGCGCAGCTGCGCGCAGATTGGCTGGGCAGCGACGCGCCGCGCGCGGCCCGACGCGCCCAGGTCTTCTCGTGCACAACCTGCAAAAGCGGTGCTCACGGCGCTGTCCACCCAGTGTGGGCGCCTGTCGTAACACCAGAGACTCAGCTGGGGCTGTTTTGCCAGCCCGGCACTGCCCCGTGCACCGGTACCGTCCCACCCAGGGCTTTGGCCAAACCGAAATAAAACAGCCGACAGGCAGGGTGCCCCAGGTGACTGCTTGCGACCCCTTGTGCTGGCACGCACGCCACGCAGGCACCGTGTGCAAGACCGCGCATCAATGACTTGTGGGGTGGCCCGCTGCGCGCCGCTGCGCCGCATCCCGTTCCGGGCCATTTGCAGCGCGTTGGGTGCTTTTGATGCTCACTTGAGTTTTAACTCGCTTGCCGCCCTGAATCACCCGGCCTCTGGCCCGCACGACACAGGCGTCATTTCGCTGCGGGTTACTTGGCCGCCGGTTCTAGCCTACGCCTCTTGCGTACATTCATATAAGTTTGCGGTCCTTCAAAGGTTTCAGAGCGACCTCCGGACACCCGCTTGCGGTCGCCACCGCGCGGGGCGCGAGTCCTCTGCGCTGTCCGCCCCCGGGCCCGCAAGCCCGGGTGCGACAGGAGTTGCAATGTCGGAAGAAGTTGTCGACGCTGTCGACGGGCGGCGGACCGGCGCGTGGACCGAAGAGGTGGGAGCGCGGCATCACTTCGCGGTCTGGAGTCCCCACTCGCCCGTGCCGAGCGCGCACTGAGCGCCCCGCTCCCGGCGTATTCGCAGGAGGATGCGCTTTTGGAGAGCTTGGTCCGGGAGCTGGGCACGAAGAGCTGGTCTGCGGTGGCGGAGCGCATGGGCGGCGCGCGCTCTGGCAAATCCTGCCGTCTCAGGTGTGTGGGGCCGCTGTGGATGCCCCAGCCGCGAGCCACGGGCCCTCGCCGCCCGGGCCGCCACATTGATGCGGTGCCGTGTACATCTTCGCGCCCGCTGGGCGCCGTGAGCTGAGCCCGCGGCGCGGCCCCGCACCAAGCCCCGCTCGGCACGCCGCGGCGGGGCCGTCCCCCGGAGTCGCAGCTTTCCCCCCGCGCGCCCAACGCGCGCCGCAGCCACAAATGCTTCGCCGGAGATCCCCCAACAGCGCGCGCGCGCCCTCCCATCCTGCGCCTCCCCCTCCCCCCCAGGTGGCACAACCAGCTGGACCCCTCAGTCAACAAAACCCCATTCACCGAATGGGAGCAGGCGGTGATATTCCAGGTGCGGACCAGGGGCAGCCACCGGCGGTTTCGGGCGGAACGGCCGGCGGGGCGCCTTGCAGCACCGCGCGGCGCGGCGCGTGGGAACTCTCAGTGCCGCGACCTTCCGCCCGCGGCGGCGGCGGGGCGGCCGCAACGGCGTGCCGTGGCCGCAGCCTTGCGCGCGCGCGCGCGGTGCGGCCCTGCGCGCGTGCCTGCCAGCCCCAGTCCAGGCGGCAACGCCATCAAGCCCCGCCACCCCGCCCTCTCAACCCCCTCGCCGCAAACAGGCGCAGTCGAGCACGGCTTACGCCAACCGCTGGGCCGCCATCGCGCGCCTGCTGCAGGCGCGCACGGACAACTCGGTCAAAAACCACTGTGAGTGAGGCATGTTGGGGGCGTCGCATTCCAGGGCTGTTTGGCGCTGTTGTCGCACACCGGAGCTTGCAGCAGGGGGCTTGAGCCAAGGTGCAGGTGTCTACGGCACGAGGCGTTGTAAGACAGGCGATGGCGCGACGGTTGACCCGCCGCCGCGCGTGCAAACGCCACCACTGATCGCCGCCGTCGCCGCCGCCGCCGCCGCCGCCGCTGCGCAGGGCACGCCACGCTCATCCGCCGCGCGCGCGCGGGGACCCTCCGCAACCGCTACCTCGAGGCCGGCGCCACCCTGGAGTGGCTGCTGGCAAACCCGGAGCTGCGGGACCCCCAGGAGATAGCGGCCAGTAGCGGCAGCAAGCGGGTGATGGGCGCGGCGCGCCGCGTGGCGGCCGGCGGCCGCAGCCGCGCGAAGCGGCCGCGCACGTCGCGCGCCGCCGCGGCGGAGGGCGCGGCGGCGGCGCCGGCGGGGCGCGTCAGCGCGAGCAGCAGCTGCTGCAGCGCGGACGGCGGCGCCGCCGCGGGCGCGGCCGGGGCGGCCGCGGGGCCGGCGGTGCCGCCGCCGGGAGCTGTGCTGATCCCCCTCGCCTGCGACGCGTCGGCGGGGGGTGCGTTTGGCGTCTGGGAGGGCGCCCTGGCTTGGGACGTCTTTGCTCAGCACCTCTTTGTTCCGTTCCACCCGCCCGCCACGCCGCTGGGCGCCGGCCCCGCCGCCGCCGCCGCCGTCCCCGGCGGCAGCCCCGTTGGCGGCCACGCCGCAGCGCTGGCCTCTGACGTGGCGGCGGCCACGCTGCTCAGCGGCGGCGGCGGCGGCGGCGGCGGCGCCTGCGAAGGCGGCGGCGGCAGCTGCACGGCCCTCGCCCCTCACGAGGCTCTCGGCAGCCCCCGCGCCCCCCCGCCGCTCTCGCCCGCGCCGACCGGCGGCTGCCACGATCACTTTGGCTGGCCGCAGTCGCCGCTGCCGCAGGGCAGCGGCGCGGCGGGCGGCGGCGGATGGACCTGCAGCTTGGAGAGCTCCGGCACGTGCGCCGACGGCGGCGCCGTGAGCCCGCTGCCACCGCCCGCGCACGCCGCCGCGTCGGCGCCGCCGCGCGCCGCCGCCGCCGCGCTCAGCGCGCCGCTGCCGCCGCCGCCGCTGCCGCTGCTGCTGTCGCAGCGCTCGCTGTCGCTGAGCAGCAGTGGCAGCCCCTCGGCGGCGCTGTTTGGCGTCGCCGCGCAAGGCGACGCCGCGGCGCCGACGCCGGGGCAGCTCGCGGCGCACGAGGAGGCCCTGCGGCAGAGGGTGATGAGCGACAGCCAGCTGAGGGAGCAGCTCCACAGCCGGCTGCTGCTGCTGCAGCGGCGCCAGGCGCGGGAGCAGCAGCTGCGGGCGCTCATGCAGGAGCAGGCGGCGCAGGCCGAGCAGCACAGGCAGCTGCTGGAGCAGCAGGCGGCGCTGCACGAGCTACACGCCCAGATGCAGGCGCAGCTGTCGCAGCACGCGCACGGGGACTGCGAGTCGCCGGCGGACGGCGCCTGGGGCTGCCGCGGCGGCGGCGGCGCCGGCTGCGCGGTCGCCGCATGCGACGAGGCGCTGTTTGCGCTGCAGCATGCGGCGGCGCATGAGGAGGCGCTGCTGGCCGGCGCGCTGGACGACGTCGACGAGGCCCTCGCCCTTTCCTCGCTGGACTGGATGCTGTCATGATTGCGCGATCTGAGGCCCGGACTGGCGATCCGATCTGAATGGAAAACGCATGGGCAGCAACCGCATGGGCAACCTGTTTTGTGCTTCCTTGTGTCACCTGGCAAACAAATAGGACCCTCTGCATAGCGCCGTGCAATAACGGCAGCAAATCGGGCAACCCCGCCGCTTCGCGCGCGCGAGCGGCCACACATGGCGTGCCCGCGCGCGCGCGCGCGGCGGCGGCGGAGCGCCCTGGGCTCCCCTTAAGTTCCCTTAAACGAACGGCACGGCACCGCTCACGTGCCCGAAACACGCCGCAACCCCCTGCCTTCTTCCGCTCGCTGGCGACTTGCAGCTGTTGCTCAAGCCTCCACTCAGGCCCGCACCACACCCGGCAGGGGAAACCGCGCCCGCGCCCGCGGCGGCGCGCCCCGCCCTGGCCGCCGCCGCGGGGGCGCGGCGAAAAAACACTCATTGCGCGCGCGCGTTTGGCGCGTCTGCACTTTTGCAGACGCAAACCTTCAGATGAACTGCGATGCACCCACAAACGAACGGACCCAAGGGGAACCGGGCCCGCATGCATACCCTCCCAGCAAACCCTCATCCGTCCGCAGCGCGCCGTTGACCGGCGCCGGCGCGCGCACCTGTGCGCGCCGGCGGCCGTTGATACCGTTTTTGTTGCTACTTCGCCCCGCGGGGCCGGCGCAGCCGCCCGCAACCGATCGAAACCCCCGCCGCCGCACTGGCGCGCCCCCAGCTTCCACCGTTTGACGCCCACCCCCGCGCGCGCGCGCGTGCGCGCGCGGCAGGTGCCACGCCCGCCCGCTGGGCTCCCACCGACCCGTCTGCCTGCTGTGCGCGCCCAGACGCCTCGGCTGCGGCGCCGCGCCGCTGCGACATAGAAGCGCGCCTCACAGCCGGGCTTTTGCCTTGCGAAAGTTTTGCATTGCTACTGCGCGTTGTGTTCTCTGGTCGTGTTCTACTTCTGCTTCTGCATCCCCTTCTCCGTTCTCAGGCGTGGGATGGCGCGCGCGGCCGAGCGTTTTGGGGTGCGCCCAAACCCCACCGCCGACCCGCCCCCACGACCCGCCCCCAAACGCGCGGCCAAGTCGTCACGCGCCCCCCAAAAAGCCGGCACCGCCCGCCGCACCCCGCCGCCAGCATTTGAGACGCGCCCCGCAATCGGGCCGGCGGCGCCGCGCCGCACCCCGGCCGCGCTGGAAGTCTAGAACGCATGCACCCAAATCCCCCATGGCCGCGCCGGCGCGCATTCCTCCCAAACCCCGGTCGATCCGTCCGCCGGCGCCGGGTAAATCCGTCAACTGCCTGAGCGCCGCGCGCGGCGGCCGCCGGCCCCATTACTCAAGGAAAGCAAGGCCGGGCCGGCGCGGGGGTTGGGGGGGTGACGTAAAGAAGGCTACGCCTGCCAGGGAATGCCAGGGGATGCAAAACACTGCGAGCATTGCGAATGTATATCAAAGGATGGACTGCGGCGGAATCAGGGAGGACGGGACGAGCGCTCCAAAAACGGGAGAGGGGCACACAAAACACGCGCGCGACGCTGCGCCCGCTGCGCGGCACACGAGGGGAGCGGCTCTACAGCCCGCGCACCGCCGCGGCCGCCACCGCGGGCGGCATCCCCGCGGCGAACCCCGGCGGCGGCGGCGGGGAGCCAAAGCCCGCCGCGACGGCGATAGACCTGCGGGGCGGGGGGGCGGGGGGCCAGGTGGGCGGGCGGCGTGTTTCACGCGGGGCGCGGCGGCGCGGCAAGTGCCGGCAAGTGCCGGAGAGCATGCATGGACGGCCGACGGACGCCCAAAGGCGCCGCCGCCCTCCCCTCAACAGCCTCCAACTAAACGCCCCGCCACACAACCACAGCAACGCGCACCTGTGCACTGTGTGGTGGGGTGCCAGGTGTGCCAGCAGGCTGAACACCAGGAATATGATGGGGTTGTAGACGACCATGTAGCGGATGGCGTCAAGCATCTGAAGCCTGGGGGGGTCGGGAGGGGTTTTGCGAACGGCGGTTTAGAACCGCCCCCGCGACGCCGGCCCGCGGCCTTGGGCCAGAGAGCATCCGCAAGCCTTCCGCCGCCCCTCCCGACGAGCGCGCCCCCCCAGCCGCGCCGCCCCCGCCCCGCCTTTGTCCCGGCCAACCCCGGTCAACCCCCGGTCAAACGCACCACGACAGGTTCTGCGTCTCCCACGGCCTGTCCGCGTAGAGGTGCCGCAGGTCCACCTTTTCGTTGCAGACGGGGCACACGTCCTTCTTGCCAACAATGGTCCAGCCGCGGATGCAGAGCTCGTGGAAGGAGTGCTTGCAGGAGAGCTGCTTCACGGGCTCGACGCCCTCCTGGTCGGGCGGCGGGGGCGACTGGGCCGGGGTGAGGCAAACGGCGGCGGCGGCGGCGGGCGGCGGGCGGCGCGGCGGCTCGGCGGCGACGGCGGCGGCTCGGTGGCTTGGCGGTGTGCGGGTTTATTCGCTCGCGGGGCAGCCGCGTCGCGGGGCGGGAAGAGAACCAAAACGACGCGCCGCACCCACCGGCGCCGCCTCCCCCAGGTGCGAGTAGTCCCGCAGCTCCCCGCCGCACACGCCGCAGGAGTGCGCGGTGCTGGTGATGCGCCCGTTGAGGCCCGCCGCCATGGCATCCGCCATGAGCTCGGCGCAGTCGCGGCCCAGGATCCCAAAGTAAAGGCTGGCGTTTTGTTTTGAGGGGGGTGATTGGTCATCGCCTCATCCGTGTGCGGCGGCGGGTGGGTGGCGGTTTGGAGTGGTTGGCGCGTGGCTTTGGCCCTGGCGCACTGTCCCCTGCGCCCGCCCACCCCCCAAAAAAGCAAACACCCGGGCAGGCCCCTGCGCCCGCGCCCCCCAAAAAGCAAGACCAAACGGCACCGCCCCAGCGGGAAGAGGCCGCACCCAGGGTCCAAGGTTGACTGGTTGACTTCAACCCCAAACCCTAAACGGTAGGCGGCGCCGCGCACTCACCCATACCACAGCAGCACGAGGGACGTCCCTGCCGGCAACCCTAGCGCGGTCAGCAGCAGGCCCACGCCAAAGAGGTCCAGGATGAGCAGCACGTAGCCCGCGACGCCGAGGGTCCAGGCTATCTTGTAGGCCGCCAGGAAAAAGGTGTAGACCTGGGGGAGGGCAGAGGGGGAAGGGGGGGCGTTAAATCGGCTGTGTTGTGCGTGCTGTGCTGTGCTGTTGTGCTTGGCTGGGCGGGGCGGGGCTTGGCCGGGTTTTGGTTTGGGTCGGGCTAGGCTTTGGAAAGGGTTGCGTTTCAAGGTGGCGTGGCGCGTGGTCCCAAAACACAGGCGCGTGCGTGCGTGCGTGCGTGCGGGCGGGCGTGCGCGCGCGCGCGCGGCGCCCACCTTGCGCGGCGTCTGCATGTCGACCTTCTTCTTGCCCAGGCAGAGCCACAGCAGGTAGAGGGTCACGGCCGTGAAGCCCGCCCACACCACCAGGAAGCGCCAGAAGCCGAGGTGGATCGAGAATATGGCGGGCATGAGCCAAAGGCCAAGCAGGGTGACCTGCGGGCGGGGGCGGGGGCCGTTGGTTGGGCGGGGCAGGGGGGTGACTTTGGTTTTCCGGCTTCCGGGGGGGAGGCGATTGGAACAGGGCATGAGGGAGGCGGCTGCCCCTGGCGGCTTTGCTGCCGAACCGCAGCAGCGCTGCGGCCCCGGTTGGCAAGAGCACCGGCTTTCCAAAACGCACAGGCTGCTGCCCAGCTCCAACCCCCCAAAAGCGGAGCGGGACGGGGCCCACCAGCTCATAGCTGCGCTTGTGCTTCTGCTTCCATATCACCAGCCCCGTCTGCGCGCCGAGTATCAGCAGCAGCAGCGAGTACATCAGCAGGATGGCAAAGCCGGGGGACACGGCGTCCTCCTGCGGGGCGGGGCGGGGGCGAGCGGCGGCGGGCGGTCGGCCCGGCCGCCGGCGGCGCGCGCGGCGCGTGACCGCCGCGCGAGGTGCGCGCGGACCGCCGCGCACGAGGCGCAGCGCTGCGGTCGAGGCTGCGGTCGAGGCGCAGCGGCTGCAGGCGGCCTTCGCGCCTGGGCGCGGGCCTGCGGCAAACCCATCCCAAAACACAGCCGCACCTCGATCTCGGCGTAGGTCGTGCCGTTGATGCTGGTGAGGTTTGTGATGTGCCGGCCCGACGTGTTGAGCGCCGCCAGGCGCTCCTGCAGTGCCTTGTCCGCCTGCCAGGGCATCACTGGCGATCCCTGGACGGCGGCATGGCCACCTGCCGCCTCTTCCATCGCGCCTGGAGGCGCCGAGGGGCCTCTACGCCCGCGCGGGGGCCCTCAGCGGGGTGCAACGTCCAGTCTGATCACTGCCCAGCGCCCGTTTCAATGTGCTGAGCCGCTCTGCGTGTCCTTCGTCGCTCTATAAACGCGCGGGGCCGCTCGGCTCCAGCCGCAGAGGGCTCGGCGGGGCAGCAGGACTGTCCCAGCGCGCAAAGTGTCCAGCTGCTCCTGCTGGGTGGGGGGCCTCGTGCCTAGCCTGCGACGCCAAAAGATGGACCGATCGAAGCTCTCGGCAGAGGCGGCGGCGGCGGGCAGGAAGAGGCGGACCGCGGTGCGCAGTGCCTGCGCGGTGGCGCAAGTGCCGCTGTTGCTGCGGCTGACCCCCCGCCGACGTGAAGCCCGCCAGTCTTCGGCGTTTACCGCGCGGCTCGCGCATCTTGCAGCGCTTTCGGCGTTCGACACGTCAACAGCACGTGCGCAACCGAGAAGGCAACGGGGCATCAAACGGCGCCTGCGAGCGGGTACGCCGGCATGCGCACCGAATCCGGCGGCAGCAGCGGCTGCGTCCGCCCCGCCGCGCTGCTGCTGCCGCTGCCGCCGCCTCCGGCCCCGGCGCGCGCGGCCGCCGCCGTGGCGGCGATGGCCGCGGCGGCGGCCGCGCCGCCGTCGGCGCCGCCGAAGGCGGCGCGCCCCTGCCCCCGCCCCCGCCGCCGCCCGCGGCAGCAGCACGCGCAGCACGGCGCGCACGACACCAGGGCCATCAGCGCCAGCTGCGTGGCGAGCGCGACGCCGGACAGCGCCACGACCGCGTGCCGCGCCGCGCCGCCAGCGAGGCCGCGCGCGTCGGCCGCGGCCGCCCGCGACGCGAGGACGGCGGTGCCGACGGCCCACCAGACGGCGCCGAGCACGACCAGCACCGCGGTCGCGGCCTGCATGAGCCAGCCGCCAAAAACCCAGCGGAAGCACTCTACCATTTTCCAGGCGAGGGACGCGCGCTCCGCGGCCACGCGGCCGGCCACCTTGGTGGGCGGGCAGGGGGGAGGGAGCGGGGCGTGGTTGACGAGTGGGTGGCTGTGCTGCGCCCTTTTTTGTCGACGGGGACTGGGCTTTGGGGGACGCCGACAGCTCCGTTTCGGCAGCCAGTGCAAGCCTCTCACGGGGACGCGCCCCAGCCAGCCTGCCGTGGCCACCCGCAAGCACCCAGCCGCGGCAGGTAAAACTCACCCGCGCGGCCACGCCCTCCGCCACGCTCACGGCCGCGTCGGCCAGCAGCGTCGCCACCGCCGCGACCAGCAGCGCCGCCGCGCCCAGCAGCGCAACGGCCGAGAGGGCCAGCGCGTAGTCGCAGGGCGCAGTGGTGGTCACGTCGGCCCCGAGGCGGCAGCGGCGGTGCGGCGGCGACGCGCCGCGGTAGAGCAGCTGGGTCGCGGTCGTGCCCAGGATCGCGGCGCAAACGGCGGCGTGCGCGGCGCTCAGCACCGCGACGGCCGCGCCGCGGCCGCCCGACGGCGGGCCCCCCATCCGCTCGCTGCTGGCGGGGTTGCGCGTGGAGGGTTGCGCCGCGCCGCACCACCCCGCCGCTGTCGCGCTGTCGATGCGCACCGCGGGAGACGCGTCCGAGGGAGGAGCCGATCCGGGCTCGCGGGCGACGTATGTGAGGTTGGCGATTGCCGGGGCGCGAACAATGGCCTGGGAAGCGGAGGGAAAGAGCCTGATGAAGCGGCAGAGCAGCTGCAAGTGAGTGCCCAGCGGGTGTGTTCTTCCCTGGCACTCCCGCTCTCGCTTCAATACCAAAAACGCGCGAGAGAGATCGGGATAATACGCTGCCCCAAAAAACCGGCTCGCCGCACGGCCCCAGATCAGTTTCGCTCGCCTCATCCGGCGACCAGCAGGCGTCCAGGGGGAGCCGGGGCCCGTAGATCGCGGCCAGACAGCGGCAGCATGAAGCTCGACCTGTCCCTGCTGGACAGGCCGGCGGGGCGGCTCCATGCAGAGCTGGACATGCCCGTGCTGGAGGGCACCGACCTCGACACGGGCGCCTTTGCGCTGCCCGCGGTTCAGGACGTGAGTGGCCGGCCGCTTCCGGCATGTGGGGGCTCGCACCGGGGCGATCGGCTGCGGCTGCGCCGGGGAGGGGGTGCCCCCGCTGCGCCGGGCCCGTGCGCTCGCGCTGCGCCGCTCCCGCTCCCGCAACGCCCTCCCCGCGCGCTGCTCTCTCACAACCCCCCAGATCGACTCCTTCGAGCGCGAGGTGGTGGAGATGGTGAAGCCCAACCACGGCACCACCACGCTGGGCTTCATCTTCAAGCACGGCGTGATCATCGCCGTCGACTCGCGCGCCACGATGGGCTCCTACATCTGTGGGTGGCCGCTTCGGGGGGCAGCGGGGCGCGCATGCGCAAGCCGAAAGGGAGCAGCCCCGAGGCAGCGGCAGCAGGCGTGCCCGCGCGGCCGCGCCGCAGCGCGCACAGCCTGAGCCCGCACGCGGCCGCTCAACGCGCCCCCCGCGCCCCGCTCCCCCTCCGCGCAGCCTCCCAAACCGTCAAGAAGGTGATCGAGATCAACAAATATCTCCTCGGCACCATGGCGGGCGGCGCGGCGGACTGCCAGTTCTGGCAGCGCAACCTCGGGCGCCAGGTGCGCGCGCGCGCGCGTGGGGCTGAGCGCTCACTTTTTCGCTTGGCTTTTGCATTGGAAGCAATCGCATGCATTGGAATGGGCGAACCACCGGGCACGCATCCACCACGCCTCCGGTCTCGTGCAGCTGCGCACCGTGTCGGCTGCACGGCAGCAGCACAGCACGCGCCGCCCCCGCGCCACCCCCCAACCCGGCCCACGCCGCCCGCTTTCCCCGCCCAGTGCCGGCTCTACGAGCTGAACAACGGCAAGCGCATCACCGTGCGCGCCGCGTCCAAGCTGCTGGCCAACACCATGTTCTCATACAGGGGCATGGGCCTGTCCATGGTGGGGCGGGGTCTGGTTTTCGGGGGCAGCTGCCTGCAGCAAAATGGGCCCAAGGGCAGGCGCGACTGGCGGCGCGGCGGCGCGGCCGCAGCAGTCTGTGCGATGCGAGTGCCCCGTGCGCGCGCGCGCGAGCGTACGTGCCCGCGTGCGGCGCGCACACCAAACCCACCGCGGCTGTACCACTCGCCCCCCCCACCCCCTTCCCCAGGGCACCATGGTCGCCGGCTGGGACCCCAGCGGCCCGGGGCTTTACTACGTGGACAGCGACGGGCAGCGCACCAAGGGCACGGTGTTCAGCGTCGGCAGCGGCAGCCTCTACGCCTACGGCGTGCTGGACGAGGGGTACAGCTGGTGGGCGGGGGGGGAGCTGCTGATCCGGCTTTTGGGGTGTTGATCGGCGCTCCGGCGCCGGTGGAGGCACGGTTCTTTTGTGGACCGTGGGCTTGTGTGGTACTACGGGGGCCTGCTGAGATGCTGACGGGCCCAGCAGCAGTGGCCCAGCTCGAGCACCAAATCCCAGGCTTACGCCGGCCCGCGCCAGTAGCGCTGACGCCCGGCCCCCCGAACCCACCCCCAAAGGGACCTGTCCGTGGAGGACGCGATCGAGCTGGGCCGGCGCTCCATCTACCACGCCACCTTTAGGGACTGCGCCAGCGGCGGCACCGTCAGCGGTGGGTGCCGGGTGCCGGGTGCCGGCAGGCTCGGGGCGGCTCAGTGGGGGAGCGGTGTGCGATGCTGTCTCGAGGAGCAGCGGTTGCAAAGTGCGAACGCACGCAAAAAAAACCCCTTGCACAACAAAGCCACCATAGCACCAGCTCCCCCACGACTGAACCGCCCCCCCCCCCCTGACTCGCCTCCCCCCCCCAGTGTACCACGTGACCGAGGACGGCTGGAAGAAGGTGCGCGGCGATGACGTCACCGAGCTGCACTTCCAGTACTATCCGGACCCCAGCGCGCACCCCAGCGCGGGCGCGCCCGTCATCTGAGGGGCGCCCGGCCGGTGCCGGCGGGGGGGGGCCGCCGGCTGGGCGGCTGGGCTGGCCCCGGCGCCGCGCGCGGCGGGGCGGCGGCGGCCGCCGCGGCACCGCTCCCCCCCACGCTCTCCTGTTGTAACTTCAACCACGCTGTGGACTCGGTGCAGCGGCATTTGAGGGGCGGGGCTGCGCCGCCAGCCCCGCGGCGGCGTGCACGGCGCCGGTGCGTGCGGGGGCCACACCTGCTGCTGGGAGGTTTCGGCCGCCCCGCCGGTGGCAGGGCACGACAGCTAGGGGCCGTCCGATGCCATTCAATCGCATTTACCAAAACATCCATCACCCCAACAGCCCGGTAACACGTCCCATCGGGCTTGCAAGGAGGTAGGCCGCGGGAGCTGCATGCGCTTCGGAGGGCTGCGCTGAGCTCGAAAAGCGGCGTTACTTTACTTAAATCATATTTACACGCATTTTATTGCGTTGAAGTCCGTCCCAGGCCAACCCAGCTGCGCACGCCTCTGCTTGGCCTCGCGCGCAGCCTGGAGTTCGCAGGCCCGACCGGAGGGGCGAAGAAGAGCGCCGAGGGCGCGGCTGGAGTTCGCGCCCTCCCGATGCAGCAGCAGCACGCCGCGGGGGGCGTCACGGCGGCGGCGGCGGCGGCGGCCATCTCGCTGCTCCCCGGGCCCGCGCCGCCTGCCGCCGCCGGCGACGGCAGCGCAAGCACCAAGTCGGCGGCGAGCAAGGCCGAGCTGGCAAGCACGCTGTCAGGTGGCGCAGAGAGCTCGGGGTGCCTGATAGCGGCCTTCCGAGGCGGGGACGAAGCCGATGCTGCCGAGGCAGACGGCGCCTCGGCCGCGGCCGCCGCCGCCGCCGCCGCGGCCCAGGCCGCCGCCGAGGCCGCGGCGCGCGCCGCCGGCCGCCCCGGCCCTTGCTCCAAGCTGCTGGCGCTCTGCCCCACCGTGCCGCCGTTGATGGCGCGCGATGTTTGGTGCATCGGCGATTACGATGTCGTGGAAAAGCTCTACACCGGCTACGCGTCCAAGGGTGCGTGCGCGCGCGCGCTTTTGTGCGCATGCGCGCCGCTGCGCCGTGCTGCTGATGGCACCGTTTTGAGGCGGCTGCCGGCTAGTGGTGTGGCTGCGGCTGTGGTCGTTGCTGCGGCTGCAGCCGTTGCAGCAGTCGTGTCTTCGGCTGCAAACGCACGCACACAGCCTGCCACGCGCTCACACACAAAACACGCAACGCCCCTCCTTGCCCCTCCCCCCCAGTGTACAAGGCCGTCTGCCGCCGCACCCGCGAGGTGGTGGTCCTCAAGTCCTACCAGCTCAGCGCGATCTGCGAGCTCTACCAGCACCAGATCTTCAGGGAGGTCGCGCTGCACGCGGCGCTGAGCCACGAAAACGTGGTGGCGATGTACGCGGCTTTCCAGGTGTGGTGGGGGTGTGCTTTTGTGTGTGTTTGTGTGCGTGCGTGCGTGCATGCGCCTTGGTGGCGCAAGCGCTTCTTCAACCTGCTGCAAAACCCCAAGAAACCATCCCCGAACAACAACAAAACACCCAAAAAACCGCAGGAGGGTGATTACGTGATCCTGGTGCAGGAGTATGCCGACGGCGGCGACCTCTTCAGCCTGCTGCAAAAGTACGGGGGGCGCCTGTCGGAGCGCGCCGCGGTGGCGCTCGTGCTGGAGCCCTTCCTGCGCGTGCTGCAGGTGGGTCTGCGCTCCTGTTTGGGGGGCTGTTTTGGGGGGTTTTGACCGCCTCAACAAGCGCATGGCGGTGGCGCTCGTGCTGGAGCCCTTCCTGCGCGTGCTGCAGGTGGGGCGGGGGCTCGGTTTGCGCTGCTGGGGCTTGTTTTTGGAGCAATGATGGCCCCTTTCCCGTTTTTACCTCGGCGTTGCACCTATCCCGCCAAAGAACCCACCTCGAAGGCTGGCACCCGCTCCCGAGGAGGCTCCTCACCACACAACAAAACCTCTTCCCCTGTCCCTCCTCCTCCCACGCAAAAGTACCTCCACACGCGCGGCATCGTGCACCGCGACATCAAACCCGAGAACATCCTCTTCAGCAGCGGCATGTGCCTCAAGCTCGCGGGTGGGGCCCAGGGGCGGGGGGCTTGGGTTGGGCTTTGGGTGGGGGATTTGGTTTGGGGCTTTGGGTTTGGGCTTTGGCCGCTGCCACGTGCTTGATCTGGCGCCTGTTGTGTGGGTGCGCGGGCTGCTTTGGCCTCGCTCCAAACTGCCCCCACCCCCAAGAAGCATAAGAGGGCACCCTTCCACGCATTCCCCTCACACAAACACAGATTTCGGGCTGGCCATCGACCTGAGGCAGGAGCGCGCCGTCACGCGCGCCGGCACTCTCGACTATATGGCGCCGGAGGTGGGCGGGGAATGAGTAAACGGCACACCTTTGACTAAAACGCAGACACACAGACGCATGGACGCACACTGCTCCGGGCCTCTGGCTCGTTCTGCCTTGCCGCACCTCACCCCCAACCCCCAAAAAACGCCCCCACCCCCACGCCGCGCAGGTGCTCAACTGCCCCTACAAGAACCGCCCCGGCGAGAACAAGGAAAAGGCGCACCTTTACTACGGAAACACGGTCGACGCCTGGGCCGTGGGGGTGCTCGCCTACGAGCTGCTGGTCGGCTGCCCCCCCTTTTACGAGCAGAGCAAGGACAGGATCGAGGCGCGCATCCGAGGCAGCGCGCCGGTGTTCCCTCGGACCATGTCCGAGGACGCGCGCGCGTTCATCGCCTCGGCGCTGAGGAAGGACCCGGCGGCGCGCTCGACGGTGCTGCAGCTGCTGCAGCACCCCTGGGTCAACGCGCTGCGCTGCCGCCGGTCCGCGCGCCAGCTGGCCGCGGGGGCGGGGGCGGGGGCGGGCGAGGCGGCGGGGGCGGCGGCCGGCGCGGCCGCGGCCGCGGCGGCGGCGGCGGGGCGCGCGGGGGGCGGCAGGCCCGCGCCGCTGACGCTGCCCGAGCCGGGGGGTGCCATCGCCGCCGCCGCCGCCGGCCGCGGCGGCGGGTGCGGCATCAGCCCCCGCACGGGGCCCATCCCGCCGCACACCGGCGCCCCCAGCCCGCGCCGCGCGCAGGCGACGGCCGCCTACGCCGCCGCCGCCGCCGCCGTGGCCGCGGCCCGCAAGAAGGTGCCGCAGTCAAAATCCCCGCCCCCGCCGGGCTCTGCGCAGCTGCCGCGGCCGGGGGGCGGCGTCAGCAGCAAGGTGATCGGCGCGGCACTGACGCTGGCGGCAGTCGAGGCGCTGTACGCCCCCCCCGGCCATGCCAAGGGCCGCAAGCCCTCCGCCACCTCGCCGCGCCGCGCGGCCCCGGCGTCGCCCGTGGCCGGCGCCGCGGCGCGCTCGGCGCCGCCGTCGCCGCCGCCGCAGCCACCGGCGAGCCCCTGCGCCGCCGGGATCCAGGCGGGCGCGCAGGCGGCGGCGGCGCCGCTGCCGCAGGTGGCGGCGGCTACGCAGCAGCGGGCGCCGCAGGCGCCTGCTAAGAGCTCTCGGCTGCTGCTGCTGTCGGGTGATCTGAAGCCTGCGGATCCCAAGGCGGGTGAGCTGGCACGCCCGCACCTGTTCGGCGGCGGCCCGGCGGCGCCCGCGCAGCGCGGCGGGACGGACGCCGCCGCGGCGGAGGGCAGCCCCAAGCCGCGCCGGCGGTGGCTCGAAAGCCTCCGGCTGTGGCCCAAGAGCCGGCGGTGAACTGACTAACCGCCGCCCGCCGGCTGGGGGGGGCTGCTGTCAACCAACGCATCGCGGCGCTTTTCAAAACGGGCCGCCGCTTGCGGCCCCCGGCAATGGCGCACGGCGCCTCCTGTGCTGCAGCTTCCGCTGCGCTCCTGATTGTGCTGCTGTTTCCGCTTCCCAAACACTGCTGACAGTGCTGAGCTCATAAAATCATGGAATTGGGATTGCCTGTGCGCCCCCGCGCAGGGCCAGCCGCCACAGGCGGCCGGCGCGGGGGTCTGCTCCCAACAAACGCCGACCGAGGCGGCACTTACCCAATTGCTAGCCCGCGCGACTGCGCTGCTCCCCGTTTCGGCCCGCTGCCGCCCCCCTTTTGACGGCCGCCGCCGCCGCAGCCGATTGCCAACGCCCGCCTGTCTGCTCCGCGTTGCCGACTCCCAGGCCTCTCGCAAAACACTTTCTAGGGATGGTTTGAGATCGCACGCCCTTGTCCCCGCCGGCCCACGGGCAGCGCCGGCGCACCCCTTCCAGCCTCTTTGCCCTGCCCATCTGCCCTTGCCGCCGCCGCCCCGCACCGGCCCCCGCTGAACGCTGTAGCCTTTGCTTGCACTTAGAGCCGCACTGCCACGCCTTTTGTCCGGCCGGGGCGCCCGGCGGCGGCGCGAAGAAGCCGACACCCTCTGCCGCGATCGCCGCGCGCCCGGCGGGCGCATGTGCACATGCGTGTGCATGACAATTGACAGGGCTTCCTCGGGTGTGGGATATGCACTGCGCCAGCCCCTCCCTCTGCCAAAAGCGGGCCCGCGCGAGCCCCGCAACCGCCAGCGCTCGAAATGCTGTCATCAGTCTAATTTGTAATCCGGACAAGCCCGCCAGCCGGTCAAACGCTGGTCAAACCCGCCACCCGGTCAAACATCGGTCCAACTTCGGAACGCTCCAGCCAGCTCGGCAGGGCAAAGAGTTTTACAGCCGGGACCCAGGGCTGCTGCCGCGCAGCGTCGGCGCAGCCTGGCGTCACCGGACGTCACCCGCCGACGCGCCCCGTGGGCTTGCTGATGAGTGCCTTGGGCCGGTTTTTGAAAAGGTACTTGTGCCGGATGACACCAATTATCTGGGGGCCGGGGAGGAGGCGGGGGGTTGAGGTTGAGGGGAGATAGCTAGGCGGTAGAGGAGTGGGCGTGCCAGCTTGCAACGGCCCTTCTTTAGGCGCTGTCCCCCGGTGCGCCCGCAGGCGAGGCAAAGGGGATGCGACGTGCCCGGCGCCGTGCGCAGCAGCCCAGCGGCAAGGGCGGGCCCGCGCCCCCTGCGTGCCGGCGCGGGTGGGCCGACAGGCGGCAGCTCCCACCTCGTAGCTGCACGCCGCCCCCTGCTGCTCCTCCGCGCCCTCCTCGCCGCCGCCGCCGCCGCCGCCGCCAGCGCTCCCAGATTCGCGCCCCGAAGGCCCCGCGCCGTCAACCTCCATCCCGCCGCCGCCGCCGCCGCCGCCGCTCCCGCCGCCGCTGCGCTTCTCCAGGATGGCCAGCGGTTTTTTGAGGGGCACCTTTTTGCCCTCCATTAGGTGGTACCCCACCTGCAGCTGCACCACGTCTTTGCTCTGCCGGCGTTGTTTTGGGGGGATTGTTTTTTTCAGCGAGCTGCGGCGGGCGGGGGGCGCCGCTTGCGCGGCGGGGCGGCCGTTCGAAACGGCACGGGCTGGCAGGCCTGCGCCGCTTGCAGCCGGCGCCAAAAGCGCAGGGGCGTGGGCACGTGCCCAGCCCCTGAGGCGCGCTCGTTGCCCGGCTGCCGGCCGGCTGGGAGCGCTCGTACGCGCGCGCGCACCGCTGCGGACAGCTGCAGCGTGCCGACGGGCAGCGGCGTGCCGGGCTCGATGTCCAGCTGCTGCTCGACCCGCCCCTGCAGCTCCACCAGCGCCCATTCCACCAGCTCGCCGCTGGGGCCGCTGACGAGCGGCAGCAGCATCCTGTCCTCGCGGGGCGGACCCGTTCCCGCGCTTTTGCTGATCAGGCGGAGTCACGATGCGGCTTGAGCAGGTTGCTACGCGGATTGGCGGTATTATTGGATACGCTATCAATGTCGGCTTGCTGTAAGCCACCAGCAGCCCGCGGCGGATGGGTGGGTGGCTGGCGGCTGGCACGCCCGCCGGTCAACTCTCCGTCTCCAGCACACACCCATGCTGTCCCCCTGGTCCTGCTCCCACCGCAAACGCTTGCTTAGTTACCGGGACGCCGCGGTGCAGCGCCCGCTTCGTTTGTTTCCAGAGGGCCGGCGCGCGCGGGCGCGCGCCGTCCTCCCGCAGCGGCCGGGCGAGTCAAAAACCAACGCCGCGCCGCGCCACGCCGCGCTGCGCGGACAGCGCGCCCCGCCAGCGCGGCGGGGGCGCGGCGGGCTGCTCTCGGTCAAAACCGCTCGCAACACGGCAGCCCTCGCCTGGCACGGCGCCCGGCCGGCCGGCGCGCGCGGCCCGCCGGCGGCGCCGGCGCCCTCTGTCCGCGCGCGCGTAAGCAAAAAAGCCTACGAGAGCTGGCCGCAGTCGGCGACGACGATCTTCTTGGAGGTGCGGCCCGAGCCGCTGCCGTAGGACTCCACCTTCTTGACCACCGCCATGGAGGCGTCGTCCCTGACGTTGCCGAAGACAACGTGCTTGCCGTCCAGCCACGCGGTCTTGATGGTGCACAGGAAGAACTGGGAGCCGTTGGTGTTGGGGCCCGCGTTGGCCATGGACAGGATGCCGGGGCCGGTGTGCTTCAGGGTGAAGTTCTCGTCGGCAAACTTGGAGCCGTAGATGCTCTCGCCGCCGGTGCCGTTGCCCGCGGTGAAGTCGCCGCTGCGGGTGGTGAGGTATTTGGAAGGGGTGGGGTGAGTAAAGGGGTTTTTTGGGGGGGTGAGTTTACGGGCGAGTCTTGTCCGGCAAAGCGCGGGGGCCGCGTGCCTGCGGCGGGGCTCCTCTGGTGCATGTGTCACTCACCCCTGGCACATGAAGTCGGGGATCACGCGGTGGAAGGAGGAGCCCTTGAAGTGCAGGGGCTTGCCGGAGCGGCCCACGCCCTTCTCGCCTGCGCAGTTGAGGGCGGGGGGGAGAGCGGCACGAGGCAGCGCGCTGAGCGAGGGGCACGACGACCAGCACAGACCGCAGCAACCGCCCGTCGCTCGCGCCGCAACTTGCCGCAAGACCCGAGGCGCTGCTGCTGCGCATGCATGCGTGCGAAAGGCGCCCGCGCGGCTGGCGCGCTCGCGCACGCACGCGCCGCGCGCACCGGTGCAGAGCGCGCGGAAGTTTTCGGCGGTGCGGGGCACCACGTCGGCGCGCAGCACCATCTCGATGCGGCCGAGGGGCTGGCCGTCGGCCTCGATGTCGAAGAACACGACCTGGCGGCGCGGGCGGCAGAGGCGGCTGGTTCGGCCTCGCAGATCGTTCGGGCCTCCCCGCGAGGCCCTCCGGCCCCGGATCGGCGTGGACGCGACCCGATCGGCGGCCTGACCCGTAACGTCCCACCCGCGGGGCCGCGGGAGCGTGGGGGAGGCCGCGGCGGCCCTGTGTGAGCTGGCCGCGCGCGCTTCCGCCCCAGCCGCCCACGCCCGCCCGCTGCTCCTCGATCAAGGCCACGCCTGCATCTCGAGCGCGTCGCGGCTCACCGGGTTGGCCATGGTGCCGGGCTGGACGTTTCCGGGGGAAGCGGTGATCTGGCAAGAGAGGAAGCGTGTGCGAAAGCGGAGGACACGAAAGCAAAGGTAACGCGTTCGCCGTGCAACCTGGCCTTGGCATCCTGTGGGATGCTGGGCAGCTGCCAACTGTTGCACCCCCTGCCCGTGCAAGCCCCCCTGACCGCGCCCCCCCTCTCCGATCCTCCATACACGTCCTCCAACGCGACCGCGCCGTGCCTGGCCCGCGAACGAGGCGCATCCCCACCTCGTCAAACTCGGTCCACGGCCCGCGGGGCGGCCGGCCTGCCCCCTCGGCGAGGAGGCCTTCAGTGGTGTTGAAGAGTCGGACAGGGCAGCGGCGGAAGCAGCGGCGGCGCCTGCGGCAGGCGCTCGGGCCCGCAGCGGCGGCGACGCTCGCGCAGCGCGCGCGGCGCCGAAGCCCGTCGCCCCCTCTGGGGCGCGAGCGCCGGGCAGCATGGCGATCATCCCGGCCTTCCAGCTGCACCTGGGAGGTGAGGCCCCGGACGCGGTGGCGCAGCGCACGGCGCCCGGACTGCCACGCCGCGCGCGCGCGCGCGGCGGGCGCATGCAGGCGCGACCCCTGCCCCACGGCCCCAAGCTGCTGCCGCGCCGCGCCCCGCCCACCGGCCCCGCCCCCACACCGTGTGCAGAGAGCGTGCAGCGCGGCCAGGCCGTGCTGGGCCGCTTCGAAGTGGAGGCCTCAAGCCTCGTCGCCGCGGGACGCGGCGGGCGCGCGTTCGTCTTCAGCCCGCGCGACGCCGCGGCGGGCGCGCCGCTGGCGCCGCTCAGCGTGGGGAGGCAGATAACGGCGCTCGCAGCGGGCGCGATCCTGCCCAACAGCGTGCGCGAGGTGCTGCTGATCGGCTCCTCGAATGCGCTCCAGTGCTACGACATAGAGCGCAACAGGTCTGGGGGTTGATGCTGCACGCCTGCTCACACGCATGCGCATGCATGCCTTCCCCGTGCATGCCCTTCCCCAACTTCCAAACATCTGCGGCCGGCCCGTCTTGTGACGTGCATCAATACTGTAATGCCAACCCAGGGACCTTTTCTTCCGCGACGTGCCCGAGGGCGTCACCGCCGCGGTGGTGGGCAGCTACGGCAGCTACCCCCGGCCGCTCGCCATCGTGGGCGGCAACTGCTCCGTGCAGGTGCGGGTTGGGACGCGGGGTTGTGCCGGCACGCATGGAGGCGCCACCACAAGGGGAAAACGGCGCTGCTTCAGCTGTGGCGGCCCGCTGGCAGCAGCGCGGCCAGCGTGAGCAGTGGCGGAAAAGTGTTTTCAGCGGCAGCGGTGCCAACCCACCCCGCCGCCCGCCAGGGCTTTGACTCTGACGGCGGCGACGTGTTTTGGACGGTGGCGGGCGACACTGTGACGGCGCTGGCGCTGGCGGACATTGACGGCGACGGCCGCAACGAGCTGCTGGTGTGCGCCGCTCCGAGCACGCGGCAGTGCATGCCGCCGCGCGGCTCGGCCTGCCGCATCCCCCCCTTCCAGCCCGACCTTCCCTTCCCCTCACCCACCCACCCCACCCCCACCCCCACCCCACCCCATCAAAAAGGTCGGCGCCGCAGATTTCGAGATCACCGTTTTCCGGGACGAGGACGCGCTGCTGTCCATAACAGAGGCCGACGCCATCGCCTCCCTCGCGCACCTGGGCGGCCGCCGCTTCGGCTACGCGCTGGCCAACGGCACGATCGGCGCGTACGAAGGCGCCACGCGCCTCTGGCGCGTGAAGAGCAAGCACGGCGCGACGGCGCTGGCGGCGTTTGACCTGGACGGCGACGGCGCGCTAGAGCTCGTCAGCGGCTGGTCAAACGGCAGGGTGGGCGGTCAAACGAGGGGGCCGGGGCGCGCCATTGAGGGCAGGCCAGCAAAAGCACACAGCAGGCACTCGCGCCCGTCTGTCAGCAATCGTTGCGCCAACCCCACCGCCCCAGGTCGAGGCGCGCAGCAGCGCGGGCGGCGAGGTGGTGTACCGAGACGCGCTGGGCGCGCCCGTGGCCGCGCTGCTGCGGGGGAACCTGCGGGGGGGCGGCGCGGAGGAGCTGGTGGCAGTCAGCACAGCGGGGGAGGTGCGCGAGCGGGAGGGGCCTCGGCAGGCTGCCCCGGACCGGCAGGCAGCGGCCTCCGACCTGCCCGGCGGCAGGGCTTGTATGCACCTGCGCAAAACGCTGCTGGGCCCGCACAAGGCGCGCTGCGCAGCAAGCGCCCGAGCAACCAAGTCTTGGTGCCGTTCCAAACAGCCACCAGCAATGCGCGCCCCCGTCACCTTCACTTCCAGGTCCGCGGCTACGCGTCGCAGTCCGGCGAGGCCCGCATCGACGCCGGCGACGTCTCCCTGCAGCAGGCCGCTCTGGCCGAGCTGGCGCAGCGCAAGCAGGAGCTGCTGCACGAGCTGGCCAGCTATTCGGCGGCCTCCCAGGCCGCCGCCGGCGGCGGCGGCGGGCCGGCGGGCGGCGCGGCGGCCGCTTCGGCGGGCGGCGGGGGCGCGGCGGCCGAGGCGACGAGGGTTGACAGCGCGATCACCGTGAACAGGGCCAGCCTGGTGTGCGAGCTGACTTTGACCACCAGCGATGAGTCGGTCATAAAGGCGAGACATTGGCTTTGCTGTTTCAGCATCTGCCTGCTTCGTTCCCGCTTCAATCCGTGGCTGCTGGCGGGTTTTGTGCCCAAGGAGAACCCTGCCAGGATTCCCTGCTTGCCGGGGCCGCAAGCAAACCCCCGTGCCGGCGCTGTCAGGACTGCCACTGAGGTGGCCCCCAAGCGGGCACGCAACGGGCACGCAATCGAGCGACCCATGCGCGATCCTCGACACCCGCCTCCCCGCGAAAACAAAACACCCCCCAAACACCAGGGCGCCATGATATTTGGGGAGCAGGTGTTCGAGGGGGAGTCGCTGCTGGCGGTGCCGCGGGACCCCTCCCGCTCGCTGACCGTGCGGCTGGCGCCGGCGCGCGACGCGGCGGTGGTGCTCATGATCAAGGCGCTCGTGGGCGCAAAGGTGGGCGCGCGCCGCGCGCGCAGCTGCCTGCCTTCTGCAGGCGGTTTCTCGGCTGCGCGGGGGTTGTCTGGGCACGGTTTTGGGGGGGAGGCGGGCCTCGGTTGTACTGGGGTTTTCCCAAGTGAGCGCCCAGGCGGGGTTGCGGTTTCGAGGCGACGGCGGAGCAAAGTGCGGCCCACGAGCTGCTCGAAAAAACAAAACCATGCCGCCCGCCGCACCCCCCAGGGCAGCAGCGCGTTCCGGGTGTACGAAATTGAAATGGAGATGCCGAAATACGCGATGTACGCAGCCATTGAGGGGCCGGCAACGGCAGCTGCCTCAGCGGCAGCAGCAGCGGCAGCAGCAGCCGTCCCGGGGTCGCAGACCGCAGCGGCTGGCAGCGGCGGCGGCGGCGCGCTGGCCGTGGCGGCGGCGGGGGGAGCGGCGGCGACGGCGGCGGCTGCGGCGGCGGCCGCGGGCCGGCTGGGCAGCGTCACGTTCGAAGTGCGGCAGCCCCTGCAGCGCGTCGCTGCGTGGATCGAGGCGAGGTGCGGCTGCAAGCGCACAAGCAAGCGTGTGCCTTGACGCCAGCCCCCAGAATCATTGCCGTGGCGGCGCAGCGGCGCTCCTCACCATGCACCCCGAGGTTCAGCGCGCTCCCCTTGCAAACACCCAAAAGCACCCCCCTTTCAAGCATCCAACTGCATCCCTCTTGCAAACACCCCCCACCCCCACCCCCACCCCGCCCCCCAGGTTCAGCGCCAGGCCCACCGTGCTGCGCGCAGACAGCCTGGAGGCGTACTTCACAGGCTTAAGGGACGCGCAGCCAGTGGCCATACGCGCGGGGCCCGCGGCGGCGGCGGCGCAGAGCCTCGGCGGCGGCAGTGGCGGCGGCACCCTGCAGGTGCCCACTCGCCGGCACGGGCCCAGGGTGTTCTAGGGGCGGTCCCCCCTTTTTGCACTGCCGCGTCAAACGAGCACCATATACCCTGCCACTTACTTCACCGTTGAACCTTTTTGAACTGACTTCACTACCGTACCCACTTTGTCCAGGTGTCCATCTTAACGGACGACCAGGACCTCGCAGGCGACCTGCTGCAGGACCTGGCGGCGCACCTCGGCGCCGACGACCTCGCCAGCCGCGCAAACTTCCCGGCGGCCGCGGAGGCGCTGCGCGCGACGCTGGCGCAGGCGCGTCGCGGCGGCGGCGGCGCCGTTGGACTGATTGGAGGCGCTCTGTGCCGCCCCTGCGCCCGACTGGCTCATGCGCCTTCCCCACAGCCCACCACCACACGCCGTTATTTCAGCCAGCAGCCAGCCAGCAGAGGGCAGCGGCGAAAACCGCAGCGGCCCAGCCCCCCAAGCCCTGTCAAATTAAAACACCCTCCCCCCCCAAAAACACTCCGGCCAGGTCGAGGAGCTCAACGCAACCCGCGCCGGCCTCGCCGCCGACGCCGCCGACGCGTCTGCGCTGCTAAAGGCGCTGGTTGTGCGCGCGGAGGACGCGCGGCTGCTGGGGGACATGGGGGGCATGCGGCGCGCCTACAGGCAGCTCTACGACCTCAACAGGTGCCGTGTGTGTGTGGGGTGTGTGTGTATTAAAGCGGGGAGGTTGCCGCCTCGCTTGCCTGTGGCCTGTGATGCCTTGCAGATGTGTAGCAGTGTCGTGCGTGCCTGCTGGGGCGCATCCAACGCGCCCCTCACTGCGTCTGTCTGCGAGTGCGGCAAAATCCACAGCTGCCCACGAGCGCCCGTCCGCCGCTGCTCGCGCGCCCGACGCCCCCCCTCCCAGGGACCTAATCGCGGAGCACGAGAAGCGCGCCACCAACCACGCCCGCCTGCTCGACGCGCTGCGCGCGGTCAACCGCGCCATCCAGCGCGCCGCGCGGCTCCGCGTCGGCCCGCCCGCGGCGCGCGTCGTCGCGGCGTGCAGGGCGGCGGTGAAGCAGGGGGCGGTGGGGGCGCTGGCGAGGATACTGCGGGACGGCGACGGCGGGGGCGGCGGGGCGGGCTGAAAGTCACCGGCTGCGGCGTCACCGGCACCCGCATTACTTGTTCTCCGCTGCCGCCAGCATAACCGTTCTGGCCTGGTACCGGTAACAGCCCGTTTGCGATACCGAGCGTTTCAGGCGCGGCGCGTCAGCATCAGCAAAGAATCAGCAGCAGCGGCGTCGGCGGCGGAGGGCCCAAGCGGCCGCGCGGCGCGTGCCATTCGATGTCGCCGCCCCCGCTGCTGGAGGTCGTGGGCCTGTCACGCACCCTCCAAGGCGGATCCTCGCCGCTTTGGGAGGGGATCAGCTTCTCCCTGCAGCCGGGGGACGTGCTGTTCATCAGGGGGCCGTCCGGGATCGGCAAAACGCTGCTGCTGCGCTCCCTGGCGCTCCTCGACCCCGCAGAGGCGAGTAACGGGGCAACAAGGGTCTTTACGACCGCCTGGCATCCGCTCTCACAGCAGCGCAAGCCGCTCGGCCGCGGCGCCGCCCGCCGTCCGCCCGCCCCCCGCCCGTCCGCCCGCCCACCCGCCGCCGCGCCACCGCCGCGCAGGGCGGCACGCTGCGGCTGCGCGGGCAGGCGCCCTCCGAGCTGGGCATACCGGCGTGGCGATCTGACGTCATCTACGTCCACCAGTCTCGCGTCGACTTCCCGGGCACGCCGCTGGAGGTGCGCGCCCGTCCGCGTGGCGCGGGCGCGCACGTGCGCGCGCGCGCATGCGCGCATGTGGCAGCATGCGCGTGCCAAGCGAGCCGGTGGGCTTGTGGGGGCAGCAGGCACAAGACTCTGCATGCAACTGTGTTGAACACAGGAACCGGCAGGTCTACATGCCTATAAGTGAGCCAAAATCGACCAAAGCCCCAAGCCAACCAACACGCCCCCAACCAACACGCCCCCGCCCCCAAAAGTTTTTTGAACTCGCGCAGAAGCTCGCCGCCCGCCGCGGCCGCCCCGCGGGTGACCTCGCGGCGGCGGCGGCCGCAATGGGCCTCGACCCCTCGGTTGTCCTGAACCAAAAGTGGGCCTCCCTATCGGTGGGTTTCGCCGCGCGCGGCGCGGCGCGGCGCGGCGCGGCGCGCTGTCGCTGCGCCGCTCGGCTTGCGGCGTGCGGAGGCGCCTGCCTTGCCGCCCTCCCGCCCCCTTCCAGCTTGGATCTGAATCAAGCCGCCCGCAGGCGGCACGCGCGCCAACAGCATCTCCCAGTGCCGCCGCCGCAGCCCCCCAAAGCCCAACGCCCCCTCCCGCCAAGGCCGCCTCCCCTCACGCCCCCGCCCCCCCCGCCCAAACCCGCCCCGCCACCCCGCCAGGGCGGCCAGGCGCAGCGCGCGTCCCTCGCCGTCGCCGCCGCGCTGCGCCCCGCCGCGCTGCTCCTCGACGAGCCCACCAGCGCGTGCGACCCGGAAGCGGTGCGCGCCGTCGAGGCCGCGCTGGCCGCGTGCGGCGCGGCGCTGGTGTGGGTGACGCACGACGGGGCGCAGCCGGGCAGGGTGGGCGGCCGGCAGCTGGAGCTGCCGGGGGGGGCGGTTTCGGCCATCGAGGGCGGGCTGCATCCCCAGGCCAAGGCGGCGGCGGCGGCGGCGCGGGGCGGCGGGCGGCAAGCCGCGGCCGGGGCGGGGCCGCGGGAGGGGGTGGAGGTCGCGATTGGGCCCTGAGGCGGCCACCCATTGCCGCCGGGGCTCCCGAGTTCCTGGCAGCCCGCACCGTGCTGCAGCGCGAGGCTGCGTTACCAGGCGCGTTCGCGCGCGCGTCGCGCCCACATTGAAACAACCCATTCGGGCTTTTGGCGTGTCCTGGGCCCCCCATGTTGTGATGAAAAGTTCTTCCCCAGGCGCATTCCGCCCTTCTTCTTATGCCGCCGCCCCTGCTATGAGCCCGCCTATCCAAGCAGCTCCCAGACCCACTGCCATAATCGCTGCGCGCCGCCCAGCCTGCCTGCAAGCGCGCGCGCGCACTCGCACTGCCCAAGTAACAAACGGGGGGCGGTGCATAAGCGAGCTGGGTTCGCTTTACTTTGGGGGGACGCGCGAAGTAACGAACAAGGGGGGTTTTGGTCCAAGACAGGACTCTGAAACGTGTTACGCTGTATGGGGGTCTGGCGATCAAAATTCGAATGCATCCGAGGCGGCGGCTCCGCCGCGCCCGCGCGGCCGCCCCCGCGCCAAAAACGGCGCAGGCGGGGCGGCGCGCGGGAAGACCCGGCCGGCCGGGGCAAACAGTTCAAAGTGCGGGGTTTCTTGCGGCGCCGCGCGGCGCCGCGCCCGCCCGCGCGTGCGAGCCCCCAACCGTTGGGACCGGAGGCACCCGGAGGGGAGAGGGGCAGCCCCGGCTTCCGCGCGGCCGGCGCCGGGCCGCCGCCGGCGACGGCCGGGGCGGGCGCCTTCGGGCCCTGCAAAGGGCTTCCGCTGGCTGCGAACGCCGCCGCCGGCCCCTCAGAGGCCGGGCATATGAGAAGGGCCGCCGCCGCCCGCTCACAGCCCCGGCATGGGGAACGCCGAGGCCAGCGCCTCCACCTCCTCCCGAAGCGCGTTGACGTCGGCGCGCTTTGCGCCGTCCCCCCCGAGGTAGGCCTTGAACTCCTTGAGCTTGCCGGGGGCGGGGGCGTGAGGGGTGTTTGGCGGTGGGGTGGGGTTTAGTGGGTGGGGTTTTGGGGTGGGGTTGAGCTTGCCGGGGGCGGGGGTCTGGGCCTGGGGGTGTTTGGGGGTGGGGTTTTGGGGTTTTGGGGTGACGATGGGGTCTTGGACCAGCGGTGGGTGGGTGGGTGGGTGGTTTGTTTTGAGGCGGGGTGGGGCCGGCCACACTTGCGCCGACGCTGGCCTGCGGCCCTTCAAAAGCGGCGCGCGCCCCTCGAAAGCCAATTTCGACCGCAGCCCCATCCACCCCCCACCCCCCCCCCACCTGGCAGTCCTTGGCGATGTCGACGGCGCGGCCAATGAAGTCCGCCACCTGGAGGGGATCGGATTGGGTTTTGGGTTGGATCAGGATTTGGATTGGATTGGGTTTTGGGTTGGATCAGGATTGGATTTGGATTGGATTTGGATTGGGTTGGGATTGGATCAGGATTGGGTTGGGGGTTGGTTTTGACTGGTTGGGGGCTGGACCGGCCGGGTCTGGCTGCGCCCCCTCCCCCCGCGCACTGGCCGCACTCGGCACACTCAGCGCACGCGCGTTAGGCTCCGCAAGGCCCCTCGCCCCCCCATGTGTGCGCGCGCGCACCTTTTCAAACTCCCCCTCCCCGAAGCCGCGCGTGGTCAGCGCGGGCGTGCCGATGCGCATGCCGCCGGGCGTCATGGCGCTCTTGTCGCCGGGGACGCTGTTCTTGTTCAGCGTGCTGGGGGGGGAGGGGCGAGGGGTGGGGGCGGTGCGGCGGGGTTTGGCGCGGTCTGGCGTTGAGAGAGGCTGGCCTGCTGATGGCCGCCGCAGCAGGGGCTGCCCTGGGAGGGCGGGGCCGTTGAGGACGCCACCGGCCGCAAAGCGAGCCGCCAAAGCAAGCAAGCAAGCAGGCAAGCAAGCCAGCAAGCACGCACGCACGCAAGCAAGCAAGCAAGCAAGCACGCAAGAGCCGCCACCCACATGGACACCATGTCCAGCACGCTCTGCACGCGCGCCCCGTCGATGCCGTTGGGCTTGAGGTCCACCAGCACGAGGTGGTTGTCGGTGCCGCCGCTGACGAGGGTGAAGCCCAGCGACTGCAGGCGCGCGGCCATGGCGCGGCAGTTGGCGACGACCTGGGGGGGTGGGGGGGCGGGGGGGCAAGGGTGGGGGGGTTTGAGCGTGCGTTGTGCGTGCGTTGTGCGTGCACACTGGGTTTGCGTGCTCTGGGGCCACGCTGGCCCCTCCCCCCTCAACAGGCCCCCTCAGCACACGCGCAAGCGCAGAACCGCACGAAAGCGCACTCATAACGTCATCCTCATGAAAGCGAGCAAACACTCCATTAGTCACCTCCCCCCCCACCTGGCGCTGGTAGGCGCGGAACTCCTCGGTGTTGGCCATTTTGAGGGCCACGGCGAGGGCAGAGATGGTGTGGTTGTGGGGGCCGCCCTGCAGGCCCTGCAGCGCGACAAAGAGGGGGGGGAGAGGGGGGGGGGAGAGACAGGGTCAGCGGGGGCCGGGCGGGCGGGGTTTGGGGGGGGGGGGGGGGGGGGGGGGGGGGGGGGGGGGGGGGGGGGGGGGGGGGGGGGGGGGGGGGGGGGGGGGGGGGCGGCGCGGCCGCGGTGCGTCGAAGCAGATCCAGGCCCCGAGACTGCACAAGCCACCCCCCCAACGTTTGGTTGGCTGGTTGGTTCGTCGGTCGGGTCGTTTGTGTGCGCGTCGGAGACAAACTGTGGGGTCTCCGGTTTGCTCGGCTGGCCGGGCGGTTCAGTCACCCGGCCGCCACCACCGCCCCACCCCAAACCCTAAACCCTAAACCCTAAACCCTAAACCCACCGGGAACACCGCCGAGTCGATCTGCTCCTTGAGGTCGCGGCGGTAGAAGATCATCCCGCCGCGGGGGCCGCGCAGGCTCTTGTGCGTGGTGGTGGTGACGACGTGGGAGTGCTCAAAGGGGGAGTCGGCCACGCCGGCAGCGACCAGGCCGCTGCGGGGTTTGTTTTGGGGTGGGGGTGGGGGTGGAGGGTTGGAGAGGGGTTTTGGTCGGCCGGTTGGAGGGGGCGGGAGGCGTGGCGGAGGGGAGGGGGCTGGGGCGAGGTTTTGGTCGGTCGGCCGGCCGGCCGGCCGGGGGGAGGGGGGGGGGGGGGGGGGGGGGGGGCCGGGAGTGCCGGGAAGGGAGGGGGCGCGCGCCCGCCGCGCGGCAGCAGAGGCAAACCCGCGGCGGCCGCGCCGCCACGTTACTGCCAAGGGTCCGGGGTTGAAGGGTCCCAAGGGCTCACGGTTTGCAGGGGTTATGTAATAATGCGATTTAACTCCCCCCCCACCTGATGTGCGCCATGTCGCTCATCAGGTAAGCCCCCACTGAGTCGGCGATGGCGCGCATGCGGGGGTAGTCGTAGTTGCGGCTGTAGGCAGACGCACCTGGGGGTGGGGGTGGTGGTAGTGGTGGGTGTTGGTGCGTGTGAGAGGGGTTGGTGTGGGGGGAGGGTATGAGGTGTGCCCAGCAGTGCGAGGCCGCGCCGCCCCCTCCCCCCCCACCCCACCCCGAACCCCCCCACCCCCAACTCCCCGCCCCCAAACTTCCCCTCAAACTCCCCCCCCCCCCAAAACATTGCCCCCCCTCCCCCCGGTGCTGCGCGCCTGCGATGATGAGCTTGGGCCTGAACAGCTGGGCGTTCTTCTCCAGCGTGTCGTAGTCAACGCG